>VXBS01001945.1:170535-371226 GCA_013400255.1 Sitta europaea
TTTTTTTTTTTTTTTTTTTTCATTACAGAAGCCTCTCATTTGAAACCTAAAAGGAAAATTTCTGTGGAAACTGAGTATTTTCTGTCTTTTGAATTTTACAAAGAAAGCACTAATCTAACTTGGCATTTGGTTTTCAAATTAGATAAGCATTTTATTTACATTGAGACTTCCACTGGAAGTCAGTATATTGTGAAAAGTCTTAAGGATCATAGCAGTTTTAATACTTGATATTCTGTTTGAAAGCTCTTTCTCCCAGGCATTGTAATATATGGTATACATAATAAATATATAAAATAATATATTCTGAAGGTCTTGGACAGGGAGACCATGCTATACCCCCAAAGCTTTATTACTGTCTCAGTCTGTCCTGCAAAGTATGATTGAGTATTCCCAAGGAAACACGAGTCAGGTGGCCTCTGACTAGATACTTCTATTCTCTATATTTCACCAATTTCTTGGTGAAATTGCTTCTATTTGCACCTCAGAGCATGGAATGATCTTTGTCCTTGAACAGGTTTATGCAACCCAGGAAGTTAGATAGTGATCCACAATGCAAATCCGACTTGGGATTTTAATTCAAGTCCACTCTCATGTGGCAGCAGGACACATATTCCTCTCTGACAGTTTTCTGAAGAGATATTGAAGTTTCAGGTTCTGGTTCTCCTTTTCTTAACATTGCCAGCACAAATTAATGCAAAAGGGCTGTTGCCAAATCAACATGATAGTATTGTAAATTCGGATTAACAGATTGATAAATGATGAAAAATAAAATAGAGAATTAAAGCCTGCTCCCATAGAGAGAAATGTGCAAATGTTTACTGACTTCTAACCTATACATATACATATATATAAATATATATATATATATATATATATATAAAAGACCTATACATATACATAAAAATGCAATCACTTTTTTTTTTCCTATGCAAATATATTTCATTGGCTCAGGCAGGTTTTCTTTTCTCTATCACATCATAAACATGCAGTGGGAAACCCTCATGAATTTTTGGAGACTTCAGATAATGAAAAATTAAAGAATACCTGCTTGTCTTCATTTCAGTAAGTTTAATGATACCCCACAGATAATGGTCTTTTTCTTAACACTCATTACAATATAAATCTATTTTTCATTTAAAATGTGCCAATTTCAGCTTTGAAAATTCAGCTTTTGTTTGTCTAATAGTCAAATACTCTGTTCTTGATGCCTTTCTTCAAACTCTTTAAATTAACAATTATGTTCTTTGCCTTTTAGTATTGTACATATTTTGTCATGAATCCTTATTGATGTCTTTAACTGAAATGGTAAGACAGGAACACAAAAATGATGCAGTCCATTTTTCCATTTTCTGTTCATATTCATCCCCAAATAATGAGAGTGAGAACTCAAAATTCAACAAAAATATCCTTAATGTGCCTGACATGTCACTTTGGATGGTCTTCATCTTTAATAAATGTAGAATGCAGTGTCTTGGTGAGAGAGAAAAAAGCCATCTCAAGCTTTTGTAGGCACAAGTGATCTACAACTTGCTTGTTTCAGAGAGACCATCCTTTACCAGGATACACACCATGAACAAGTACATCTAATAGGAGGGAGTCCAAAACAGTCCAAAACAAAACAGTTTGTGTCAGCTTGGTCATACAGGTTATCAATTTCCCTAACCTGGTTGTTTCTGTTTGGGGCAGATCAGAAAAGTATGGTGACATGTTAAACCCACCTTGCCTGAGAGCAGTGATGGTCTAAATGGATTTTCCTCTCTCTCTCTGTGGTGTTTAGGAGCACACAGGTAGTGAAAATTTTAATTTTAACTTCTCTGTATCACAATCCTAGAGTTTTCTCTAAGGTGACTACCAAGAAGAAGAATGCAACATGCAGAAGTGTTTCCCAAGGTTCCAAGACTCCCATTCTCTTCTCACACAATAAAAGAGAGCTGATATGACATTTCACCTGCCTATTGTGCTCTTTTCCCATGTATTCCCAGACAGCCTCTGCCAGAGGGAAGGAGAAACAAAAACCACTCTTACTTAAATTCTATTTTTCTATCATGGTATGTTAAACTTAACCTCAGTTCAACAGTCTCTCTTTTCTACCCTAATGAAGTTCCTGATTGCTATAGACTTCAAGCTGATCAGAGAACCAGCAGAGGTGAGGAATGGCAACATTTCTTTGCCCTGTTCTTGCATGTAGAGATTTCTGCTTCCCTCCTCTCACCTACCCCAAACCCCACTCAAAAAGACAAAAATCACCCATATTTCCCTTATTCAAAAATGAGCTCACTACCATCCATGCCAGCCTGAGTAAGGGAACACTTGAGGTAAGGGAATGCCATATACACCATATGGCACACGTCTTGTGGCAGCAGTTTCCAAGAGTACAGTACAGATTGTACAATCATCTTCAGAAAGCTCAGCCAGAAAAGCACATTTCTTTTTATTTAACAGCCAATGCTATTTCCGCCAAGAAGAAACTGTTTCCTTGGCTTTGGAAACTAAAAACATTCCTGAAATCATTATGAGGTGAGATGAAAACAGGATTAAAGGAAAATAAGTGGCACATACTGCCAGGAGCAATTTCCAATAAAATTTGTACCAACTGCCCTGGGAAGGAGATGGCTGGGGACAGAAATCGTGTTCTCTCTACATCTGCATACACATTGATTTAGAAACTTCTGTGAGCAGAAACTGGGCAAAGCTTGTTGAATGTATAGAGGTAGAACAGTTAACTAAGTCTTAGTGCAGAAGGAAAAGTCTATGGATTTATGGATTTTTTGAGAAACAAGCATGAGAGAGCAGTCCTGTGAAAATGCTGCTCACTGAGCAGCATTCAATTAATCACCTGAGGGGCAGAGAGAAATACAACCATTTCTAACTATCCTTCTAGGATGTCTGTGCATTGCAAAATTAGAGTGGTGTGTGTGTTTGGCACCTCTCCTAAAAATACTGTGTCCTTTACTGCCAACAGTGGGCATGAGAATATGTTTCTCTTTGTAGGGTTAGTTGATCTAGTATCATGCTCCTCTATCAAAAAACCCTTGAAGTTATGTTGGACTGAAACTTTAGATACTTTTGTCCAAGTACTGAATTATCCCAGCCACCAACACCTCTTATTACCACTGATAACAGTGCCAATTACCCCAAATCAGATTAAATTATGCCTTATGTTCTCCCTTCCTGAAAATAAACTTAGGGGAAAAAAATTATGTCTCCTACAGATTGGTGAAAATGCCAGGTCTTTATCAAGTTCTTGCACATTCATGCTAAGAGACTTCTGTTGGTAATGTACAACTTTGTAAGCACTTGAAATATGAACTGGCTCAGAGCTGAATGTTCAGTCTGAGAACCAAACAGGTGTCCTTGTCCTCCCCCTCACTGAAGTAGCCAGAGATTTACTTTTATTCCATTTCTGCTGATGATTTATATTTTAGAACTTCAAAAAACGAACTACACTCTGTAGTGGAGGGCTGGATGTTAGATCACAGACATAAAAGACAGAAGAAACTATCTTTCTGACAAGTGCAAATAAAGTGTCCTTATAAGAGATCAGTCGGATATTAAGCTGCTCTCACTTGATGTCAGTCAAAAAAACCCCATTACTAAAGTTAACACTTTACAATAAAACAAGAATTTTATTCTTGTTAAGTAGTCAGCACATCCACTGTTTTCACATAAAATTGGGACTGATCAGTATTTTCTGAATTCAGGTCTCAGGTATATTATTTTTGTCTCTTATTTTTAGTGTATTCCTGCTTTGGCTTTCTTTCCTCTACAGGTTGATTACTTTTTGTTTATAAATACATTTACATAATGTTTTTAACTAGATCATAGTCATCTGAGCAAACAGCAAGTGGGAAGGTTATTAAATGATAAAGCTCAAATTTCTGTAACTTTCAATTACTGAAACAAGATTATGTGAGTGCCACAGGGAAAACATAATGCAACATTTAAGAAATGCTGTGTAGAACATTTGAACACCTCTGGGAAACACATCAAATTTCTCTGGATATTCCAGAGCCCTGACAACCTTCTTTTACCTTAGAAATTTCAGTGGGCACTCTGAGGTTACTTCAGAGGACACTTTCCCAGGAAACAGAAGGCAGATCTGAATGGGACACTTCAGGTTTACACTAAGGTATACTAACAAATTTAAAATTAGAAACACAGTGGAGACATGGAGAATTGGTTAGGGAAGAACATTAAGTTTCAAGAATTTGTGATCTAATGGAATCCATGGGAGGAGGCCACCAAAGGAGGGAAGTTCAAAGTGTCACTGCAATGTCAGCAGGATGCAGTACAGATTCTAGGGGGATGGCAAGAGAGCAGCTGGGGTTGGGGATCAGGACTGGGATACACTAGGCCTGTATTCAGCCACAGCTATCATCAAAAGACCAAGCCTGCACTGGAAAGATGACAGCAAAAGAGGACAGGCTTTGCTGTCAGACCTCTTCTCACTCCCAGTCCACTTAGGCATTTGTGTTGGGAATCTTAGTGTTTTTCCACCAGATACTCATATTCTGAAAATTCCCTCACTAGGAGAAACCAAATCAAAGAAAATCCTTTTCAGTCCCTGCATTGAGCCTGCTACCCTCCCCTGCTGACAGTGACAATAGTTTTTGATGTGGGAACTTCTGAAACATTCCCTCCCAGTAGCCAGGATATGCCAGCCCCTAACATTAGCTGCCTCGTACACACAGATACCAGCAGACTCTCAAGGAACTTCTCTTGAGTGGTCACAGCTCCACTGATGCATCTTATTTGCAACAAAATTCTATTATGTAACAACAGGTTACAAAAAACCAAACCAAAAACCACAAAAAAAAGGCAAGAAAACCCTTGAAACTCACCCTCCCAAAAATAAAATCCAAATGAAAAACCCAAACCAAAAACCAATCAACAGAACCCCAAACAGTAAACAGAAAATTATTCCTGTTCATTGTAAAGATATGATGTAGCCTCTTTTAAAGAAAGTAGTTTTGGGAAAAATACTCTGGAAATCAAGAAAGTTACTGATAGTAAGGACAAATAACACAGTATGTGTTCTGATTAAACTCCAAGTGGCCATAACAACATCACTGTTACATATTTTTATTCAATGAAGATAAAAAAAAAAAAAAAAGGGGGAGAATTAAGCATTAACACAGCTAGCTATCTAATATAAAAGCCATCTAAAAGGACTCTTGTCACACTTCAATGTAATCTATGTAATCTCTCTCCAGAAGAGTGGCACCTGTCAATTACCACTGGGCAGATAACTGAACAAACAGAACTCAACTAAAAAAATTAAATGGGCACAGCCTCAACCTGTTTTACAGTGTAGAGGGATCATTTCTATAGTGAAAGCATCAGTGACTGCCCCCAGGTCACACAGAGAAAAGGCACAATGACATTAGCATGGGGAGGAGTGGGGTAGGGGACTAAAAGGAAAAGAAAAAAAAAAATAAATAAAGCAACAGTCCTGATTATGTTAAAGTTGCAAACACAGGATGCTTCCTCTTTTCTTGCAGCTTCTTCTGATATTCTGCAGGTTATAAACTAATGGAACCCTGTTTCTCAGGCTGTATTCATCAGGTGTGTGGGCTGACTCTCTCTGCAGTCCCCAGGATCACTGCAGCAGAGGCCTCCAGGAGAAGCAAGGGGCCAAATGATCCACCCCTAGCCCTGGAGCAAAAGTCTCTTCCAAGCCAAGAACTGTCAGGGAGCCTGGGTTCTTGATGTTTAGTATTTCAGCATTGCTCTGTACAGCAGCTGCATTACATGAAGAGGAAGAGGACTCTACATCCAAGGAGCTCCTTGCAGACCTATATCCATGTGCAAATCATTGGTGTTCACACCCAGAGCAGTAAAGGCTTAATGACTTTCCTGGACTGATCTTCCTGCATCTGGGTCAGTCTCTGGCACTCTGCTGTACTGTATTTCCAGGGTTTCTTTTTGTGACAGCCTCTTGTTTCCTAACATTTCAGGAGCTCCATCATGTCTCTCTAGCCCATTCCTAAAGGTTTCTCCTATCATTCTGTGTCATTCCTTTCTTTCCCTTTCCTCACCGACTCTGTCTTGGAAGAAACCATGTAAAGGTGAAGAGGGACAAGAGCTGTGACCATTGAGCCACCAAGCAGTTGAGAGTGGAAGGGAGCTCTGGAGGTCATCTTGTCCATCCCCCTGCTCAAGCAGGGCCACCCAGACTGCTCAGGATCATATCAAGGTGGGTTTAACACTCTCTTTGAACAGGCTACTCTCTGGATAGCCTGTTTCTGTGCTTGGTTACACTCAGAGTGAAAAAGGGTTTCCAGCTGCTCTGATGCAGCCTCTTCTGTTTCTGTCTGTTACCCTGTCCTGTCCCTGGCACCACTGGCAAGAGCCTGGCCTTGCTTTAAAGGAAGCCAGACCAGGTATAATTGTCTTGCTGTTCAGTTGATAAACAATTAGAAGCATGATTGAAGTTAAGATCATACTAAACAGAGGTATGAGATCGTGTTCTCTGCCCTTTTCTTGTTTTGTTTGTTTTTTTTTTTTAAATTCAGGAGGGTTCTACTGCCTGGTACAGTCTTAGCAAGATGAGAAGATTCATGAGCTCAGATGACTAATGCAAAGAAAAACTGTCCTATTTTAAATAAAACCCTTGTACCTAAAACTATAGTATTTTTTGTGGGCTACCAATTGGAACTCAGGAAAGAAATCTGAGCTAGTAAACTTATTGTTTCAATCCATTTAAACTTCTAGGAAAACTACCAGCAATAATGTTTATGATCACCACTATTTTGGATAAAGCAGCTGCACATAATTCTATGTGTGTAAACACAGAGCAGCAGTAGCTGTGAGTGAACCATGCTATCATGCTCCTGGGACTTGCTTCTCGGCAATTTATTCAGGGTTTTTTGCCACCAACAGAAAAAGAAAAAAAAAATTCACGAAAACAAAAATAAATAAATAAATACATACATACATAAAAGTGGGGTATTAAAATTGTTCTAAAAGAAATACCTGAAGAACACAATTTTGGAAACCATCAAAGATTACCTAGGAAAGCCATTTGACCTCTGCCCTCATGCTGAGGTGTCTGGAGAAATGCCAGTCTAGCAGGTGTGGGGAAAGGCTGCATGACACAGAAATCTGCTTGTTTGGGAGCTAGCACATCCCACTCCGTTTGCAAATGCTAATGATCATGCACTGTACAGCTCATTTTGGGTACCTTAACAGCATTTAAAAGCAGGGGATTGTTTGCCCAGAGACATTCACATCGAGCTGTTTTGAAGAGATTCCTCCACAATATCATAGGAGAGATACCAAGGCACAGCAGGATGCAAAACTAAAATACCGAGAAGGAAAACCACACACTGAAATCCACCCCAGCAGCCAGGGCTCAGCCAGCTCGGGGTGGCAGGCAGCCAGGCTGGCCTGAGAGCTGGCTGGCTCAGCAGCTCACATCACCCATGGCAAACATGCCACTCTCTTTGGCAGCAGGCAGAGAACCAAGCAAACACTCACGTGCATCATCTCAGATCTCTGTTCCGAGCCTCCACACTGAATGCAGAAAGCTGGCCAAATTTTTTCCAAGTTTTCCATGAGACTGGCACTTCCTCTGGTTGGTCTGCTGCTGTTTGGACACTGTGACACAGCTGTTCTGCTCCAGAATGGAGGTGCCCCCACACCACTCCAAAATCCAGAGAGTCCCTGTGCAGGGACTTGCCTGCTGTCATCATTCCCTTCATGCTGCTCAGGCATGCTGTGCTCCTGCAGAGGGGGAGTTGTATTATGGAGTCACTGGTGTCTATTTCTGCACTCCATTTAACACAGTGTTAGGTCCTCCCTCATTCTTTTTGGGATGAAAAAGCTCCACTGTGTGTGCAATTGGAAGTGTTCATGTTGTATGTGCAAAACCCCACATGCAGAGCTTTCTGTGCTGCCTATTCAGAAAGGGCACAGAGAGAAGAAAGGTGAGGTAGAGCAAGGTAAAGGCACCATCAATCCTTAGATGTTTGGAAAATATAGAAATATGGATGCTTTCACGGGGGCTGAGTGCCACATGAGGAAAAATCCCACTCATTCTTCTGTGAAGGGATGTGGGAAAGCAAATCATTTGCTACAGTGCACCCATAACTCTCAGAAACTGCAGAACTATGTAAGTAGGGTAGAGGAATCCACATATACAGTGACAGATGAGGCCACCTCAAAGCTTTTGAGAAATGCAGTGAGAATTTAACTTTTCCAGGGATGAAAACTTAAGCCTCTAGCAGGGATACATAATTCCAGCTATGGAAAGAAACAAGATGAAGATAACAGACAGAAAAAGAGGAGAGATCAAGGGAGCTGAATTTGCCATTTGCAAGGGAGAAGGATGGTTGCTGTATTTCTGTAGCATAAGCCCCTTCTAAGGTTCAGTTTTCCAGGCTCCTGAGCACACTTAAAACAGCACAGAGAATCACAAGCTGGTCTTTTGCCCCACAGACACCTTGCTGGCAGATGCTCACTTTGTCTAAATCTAAAGTCAGCCTCAAGAATTTTGTTGGCTAGCAGCACCAAAACCCACAACACAAAATAATAGCACGTGGGCATAAACAGGTGCCACATTACTAAGCAGAGGAACAATGTCCAGAAACCTGGGGTTAGTCCCAGTTCTTTGCAAAAAAACCAAATTAAATTCTGGCTAAGCAAGTGTCAGTGAGGAGGGGCCCCTTAATGCCTCACACTGCCTGTCCCCAGGAGGAGGCCAGGAGCAAGGAGCTCCTGTCTTGCTAAGATACTCCCTGTAGAAACCAGCAAGTTCACAGGGCCCAGAAAGCAATTCTGTGCTTCAATCCAGTCATAAAAAATATGCTAACTCCAGCTGCTACATTAGTGCTTGTAAGCATATTCCTGCCGACAGGTAGGAATTGAAATGTGCCAACATGTTCCTTGTGCTCAGCCAGAAGTGACAAGATGCAGATAATCAAACAAAACAGGACCATTAAAAACAAGCACATCCATCTGTCAAATAACAATAAAAGTCGTAGTAGCTAAAAGTTTGTGCAGCATTTACTTTACTTAGTAGCAAAATGGTTTTCCACAACAGGAGCAGAATAAGATAGTATTTTTTGTGGGTTTTTTTTTTTTTAAATTTTTTCTTCTTTCTCCCTCACCACCTAGAGATGGTCTAAGTAGTCAAAATTGTTTACCCCCAATTCACACCTTCATTTCCGCAAACATGCATACATCTTCAGGCTAATTAGACAAAATTGTGTGCTTTGAATTGGAAAAAAAATAAATTCCAATACATTTCCTCATCCATCTCCCTCTGCTCATCAGACAGGATATGTGAATGTAGAAATTTCATACTGTCGTATCAGTTGGCTAAACAAATCCAGATATGTCTTGAAAAAGCTTCTAATGTAAAAGAAACAGAACCCATGAAGAAGATTAAAAAATTAATTCTTATGTTTGTGGTGAACAAAACTTTATGCCCCAAATTTTTTTTGTTTGTTCCAAGTTGTACTGCAATGCAACAGAAAGTCACAATGATATGGTTACTACTCCCAAATAAACATTTCCCCTTTTTAAAGACATATAATTTCAGATCTTGTCTACAGTGCTCTTCTGCAAGGGAACTTTAGACTCCCGATTTGTCCAGCACAGAATATCTGATAGCATTAGATTCAGTTTTAGTCTTGGAAAGAAAGGACCCAATCTTCCTGTAGAGACATGGAAGTGACAGTCAATCTGAAGTGTGATTGCACAGCTACAGATGTGTAGATAATAGGTTCTTGCTAGTTAGTTTGGTTCCCCCCCAAAGTATTTCTGATTTGGAATGAGAATTTTTCAAGCTGAAACAGTTTTTTTGGAGCAGGGATTTCTACAAAAAAACCAAACCAAAACAAAACCAGAAAAAAAAAACCAAACAAACAAAAAAAAAGAACAAGTCTTGAATATTTCATTGAATACAACATGATTTTTTTTCCTTCATAACATATAAGTTTAAATGTCTTTGCAAGCATTCGAGTTTTTAAAGGGACAGGAGTCACTTAGTCACTTCAAGTAGGAGATAACTGAGACATTCTCTAACATTTCAATGTGACAACCTCCAGCTAATTTCATGCCATCCAGATAAGGTAAATTCCCCCTGCATAGCTGGAAGTGCTGTTTGTTCCTTTTGGGGGAGGCTAGTGAAAAAATAGAGCAGCAAACCTCTTCACACTTATTCTGTTGAAAGCCACAGGGAGGGGAACAAAAAACCAGCCCAGAGCTCTTTAGCTCCCTGCTATTTCAGACTGTCAGTACCCAAGGCTGGAGACCTGGTCTCTGCTTTTCCTAACTCAGACATGTTACTACAAAAACAGCTCTTGCTGGTCATGCTCATTCACTTGCCTGGACATCTGCCTGCTTTTAATGGTGCACGTGCAGTAAAAACAACCATAAGCAAACTTCAGAGCAGCCAGATGAGAAAGATTTGCCTGAAGATGGGAAACAGGGGGACACGTTCCTGCTCTACATCGGGGGAACAAGGCTTTCTACAGCATTCCAAGTGAACACCTAAGTCTGGTTATCTCACCTCTCCCCATGGGAGCAAGAGGAAGATTTCTGAAATCACAAAATTGCTCTGCAGGGCGAGAAGGGATCAGCCCAGGGTTAGCACTGCTGCCTTTTGCCCTTCCCTCTGCGGGCCCCCTTGAAAGTCAACACTGTTTCTCCTTTCTGACAGGAGCCACTCTTTGACCTGCAGTGAAATCACACAGTAAAGGTTTATCTAGCAGAAAACTCCCTTTCCGTGGACTCTGACTCACTTCTGTAATCAGTGTTCACAACCTCAGGGAAACACATATATCAGAAACACCTCAGAAAACACTTATCACCTCCTCCAGTCTGAACACAGGATGAGAGGACAATGTATGATTTAGCTCAAATTATCTGCTCTAGTGAGATTTGGGAATTGCTGTCAGCAAGTGGGATACCTGCTGGGACTTGGGGAAAGGACAGACTTATTCAACCATTGTTGAGCCATAACTGAAGGTTTAGGTTTGCTCGAATTAAGTTTAACAGGAGACTTAGGACATTTTATCTCTCCTCTAAGCCTGTACTTTTTTCCTTGTTCCTTTGTGAAATGAAACCAATCTGTTACATGATTTACCAAGCTAAAATTGAATGCAACCAAATTAGGAGAGAATGAATTATCTTCCTCAAAGCAAAACTGGAGGAACAATTTACCCAAAAAACCTAAACCCCTTTTGGTTAAAAATATAAAGACATTTCACTGCAAGTCTCTGTGGCTTTATCATAATTGCCCAATTTAAATGAAGGTCTCTGTTCATGGATAAATATTAGGAAAGCATGACATACAGCACTATTGCCATAAGACTGACTCTTTTTGTCTCCCTGTTCATCATCACAAAACATGAATCCAGGTGACAAAAACAGACACAGAATTTAACAGTCTTTGTCACGGTTATTTCTGGTTCCAAATAATGCAACTCCAACTACTGCATGAAATCTTTTGTGGCACATTGCACAGAGCTTAAATCCCTTCTCAGCCACAAGAATAGGACAGTGTCTCCTGTGTCTGCCTTGTGCTTGTCATGTAGTCACTTACAAAGGATTTATTCTTTGCTTGGCAAGTATAGGCAGGGCAGCATTAGACAATGTGAAGGAAATAAGTGCTACAGGAAACAAAGGCACCTGCTGGAATGCACCAAGGCAGGCTCAGGTCCCAAGGAGGAGCAAGGCACCCATTGCAAGGGAGGCAGCACACACTGCCCTGGTGGCAGCAGCTCCCCAGGGCTCTCCTGCCCTGGGTTGGTACTGTGACACAGATAGAAACACACAGCAACACACACAGGAGTTCAGGCAGAGAAGAAGAAAAGAACTCTCCAGTTTATTGTTGACCTCGTATCTCTCAGTTTCTGGAGAGTGAGCAGAGATTGCACAGAGAAGTTCCCACCTCTCCATCTCCACTGCTCACTTGAGAAGTCCATCAGGTGATATCTTTCACAAAGGAGTGCAAACATGATCCTTGTTTATCTTACAATTCATGAGAACTGACTCCATTATACCCAAACAAATCAGAAGGCTGATTTTCAGGGGCAACACTGGGTCAGTGGTTGCAATGATGCTCTGTGCTCCCAAGGAGCTGAGGGAGGGAGGAACCCTGGCCATGTGCTCACCTCTCTTCCTGCTCCCTATGGCTTTGGAGACAGACAATGTGAGAGCTGTTCTCTTCCTAACCAGGTGTTGTGGGAGAGCCCTGTTTCCCTGGCTCTGCAGCCAGGAACTGAGATTCACCTGCAACACGCATTGGATCTTCCCCAGATTCACTGGTGCCACAGGTAATCAGCTTTTCTTTTCGCTGTGAACTGCCTTGTAGCTGCAGGTTTCTTGTTAAACAGAAAGTCAGAAACATAAAAATTGCCTGTAATCTCAGGGGAAATGTGACTCTTGATTCCTTGCACTACAGTTTGCAGCAATGCTACACAGATCTGCTGTTCAATGTATGGATCTCAGCTCAGTTTCAAAGTCGTGGTGACTTTCTGTGCCGCGATTCTGTAAAGAAACTGCAGTTGCCTATTCATCAGGCTTTGCAGTTTCATAACACATCAGTGAAAGCTCTACATGGTCACCTTGTGTCTTTTTGGTAGAAAAGATCAGACACAGGTTCTGCAGTTTGTGAAAGAAAGGTCCATATTTCTAAATTTTCTAAATTTGCACATAGAAACAAACAAACAAAGCCACAGAAAAACCAAAACAAAATACCCCAAAACAAAACAAGGGTTCTGCTACTCTAAATTTTCTTCAACTGCTTTGCATGGCTAGACTTGCTACCCACATTAGCATCTCCCTTTCTGGGCCCTCTACAAACATTTCACAGAAGTAGTAAGAAATCACTTTTTTCACATTTCCATTAGGAACAGAAGCAGATATCAAACGTGAAAATTATCTTGCTGGTCAAGTATCCAATGTTCCAACTGATGTGTGGAAAACTATCCAATTTAATTACACAGGTCCTTCATTTCTTCCTCCAAATGATACAGTCAAAGCTGGATTTCCTATATATTTATCTTAGTAACCTTGTTGAACTGAATGAGATTCCCTTCAAATAGCAGAAAACACTGGCAGAAAGAGAGGAAGAAAACTAGGTAAAACACAGTTATTGTCACAACAATAGAAGTTGACTAAAATGCCACCAAAGTACAAGGTTTCTTTCAGAAAAAATAAATCAAGACTCATAAGTGAAAGCGATTACATTTTCAGTACAGCTTAGAAGACTGCCTAGCACAATAACTTAAGAATTTTTACTGCTAGTTTGGTTTACTGCTTGGTTATAAATCCTGTTTAAACAATCCTAGAAGGATTGCTGCAGACCTCAGAAGCACAGGGAGTTCTGAAAGGAGGCACCTTCAAACACAGGGAGGTTACAATCCTCAGTGCCTGCCACCCCTGGCAGCTTAATCCACAAGGGACATTTCAGAAAGGTTCTTTATGCCTCAACTTATTAGTTTCCTAGAGGTTTATTAGAAAGGTGCAAGATCAACCAGTGTCTAAATATCTATTAATTACCAGTGTTGGATTTATTGAATTTCAGGAGCTCTCTAGCACGTAAGTTTGGCACGTGTCATTATTGAAATTCAGCTGAGGTCCAGGTTGAAATCTAAACCAAAAGTTAAATGTGTAAATTGAGAAATCAATCATTCTCAGCTGGGTACATTGCAACAGGTGCTTTACACTGATCCTCTGCTATGGGTGGCATTCTCAACATATGCTCTAAGAATGCAGAAGGTTAAAAGAGGTGGAGGAAAACCACACAGATTTGTATTAGCTTGTAATAAGTCAAGGAATTACATATTAAATTACCATAACAGTACCAAAGCAGTGAGGTGATATGATCACCATGAGCACTTTTTTAACAGAGTGCTTCTGTTAAAAATAAAAAATCATTTCATAAACTGAGAAAAAAACCCAAACAAACAGAGACTCCAAATATCTCCTTATGCTCATTGTCTCTATAAATAATTGTGATAACAACAACACAAAAGCTTAAAAAATGCCAAGCAAATAATTTCTTAAATTAGCATTTAGAGAGTTCAAGGAACACAATCAAATAAAGAAGGGTATCATCATAGCACAGATGGATACAATGTGAAATACAAGATGTCTTAGAGAGTGAGTCAGTTAGTCACCAGACCATTTCTGTGCCTGTGGTACAGAAACAGTCCCAGGGACAAGTTGTTTCACAATGAAAAAAGCAAGTAATTTAAAGGGAAGTGGCCACAGTGTAAAGCTGCACAGTGCCTGAGCTGTAGGTAAGGGTTTCAGAAACAATTGATACAGAATTATTATTCTCAAGTGAAAACCAGTGGGGCAGAAATAAGGATGCAAAGTTAAAATAGAGATGAAAAGCTTTTGCACACTGAAAAACCCCTTTATTTTTCATCCGTGATGACAACCATGGCTAGCAGTGGCTGGGACCTGTGCTGAGGCACAGGATTAGTCCTCTGTGAGCTCAGGTAAAGTTTATTCCTAAACATATATCTATGGACAAAGGGTGGAGAGGACAAGCAGGACCAAAATCTCACATCAGATAACATTAATTTAAGATAAAATTATTTTCACTGATGTCAAAGAGAGCAGAATTTGGCCAGTTGGGAAAATGCCTGAAAATCCCCAGCCAAAGTGTTTTTTCCAAAATGGAAAAAGAGTTGTTAAGAACCAGCTGCTGCAGACCTGAGCATTTACACAGCAGTTGAATTTTCAAAGTCATTTAATGTCCATAAATACTATTGTGGGATCATTAATAAAAAAATAAAAGCAAACAAGAAAACACCAGAGCACTTAGCACCCCATCTGCATTCAGTATGCTGAGCACATTTGAAAAATCTGACCTTAACTTATTTTCTCAAAGAGGCTCAAAATATATTTTCTGAAGGAAATGTGCTTGATGTTATGTTAGTGACAAATGTAACAGGGGAGAAAAGTGTAATCACAGTCATTTGAAACTGGGTATCTAGTATGTCAAAGTACACTTGATTATTCTTCCATGTTATTCATCACTTTGTCTCAGGCTGTGCTTTTGCCAGATACAGGCTTCAAAACTGATTTTTGTTTTGATAAAATCTCTGTATTAGAGAAAGAACAGAACTAAAAATAAATCGTCAAAATACATTTGACAGTCCTCATGCCGGGTTAGGAAAGACCTTAGAGCCTCAAATGAGTAGGGAATGATTAAAAAAAGAAAAAATATCTTGACATTTGGAAAGTGATGTACAGGTTAGAAAGATATGACTTTGGTGGTTGAGAAAAATCTTTTCAGGTATGTCTTTTAAATTGTGAAGAGCCCAATTTAAATAAAATTCTCTCTAAAACTTTCTCCTATATTCCTTACACGAATCCTTTAGCTTAGGCAAGAATGAAAGTATTTCAATTTGTTTTTCTACCTGTTATGTTGCTGGTTTTTATTTCATCTTTCTTGTCTTGATTGGCAGGATTAGGCAAATGAGTCCCTCTCTCTGCAGGAATCCATTCCATGCCATGGTTTCCCTGAATAAACAGGTAAACTGATGCTCAAGTCTGGCCCTCAGAATACTTCAGCAACAATTTTTAAAAATAGATTTTAAATACTATAGTGAAAAAACACCAAAACAACAAAACACCCCACAAAACCCAAGAGATTAAAAAGCCAAACAACAAGTTCCACAAAATGCTACACAGCCTTGTTTTGAGAAACTGTCTTGATTCAATTTGAAATGCACAAAGAGTAAATAATATCCAGTGGTCCTTTATCCAGCTGCACAGGGACCATTGGCACAGGAACATGGGAGCACAGGGCTCCTGGAAGCATGTGGCTAGGAAAGAATTTTTATATTTTTTTATGACAGTCCACAATAGCATAGAAACTGGAGAAGGGAGCCTAAAAATAGGCAGTGCTGCAAAAAGTAGATTATTCCACACTAAGGTCTCTCACCTGATGTTCAGAGTGATGATTTCTGAATGCTTATGGTAAACAAGACTTAGTATTACTACTGCTTCTTCACAGCCACCTTACAAGACCTCTGTACAAAAGAGAAGTGGTTTTATTTGAAACCTTTCCCCATCGAGATGTGCAAGCAAGAGCAGAGTTCAGACATTTGTGTTTTCCCACAGAGGGGAAGCAGAGTCCATCTGATGTGTCTGGCTGAGTGCAGCCCTGCCAGAAGGGACCACAGAGACTGCTGCAACTTATCACCATGCCAGGAAAAGTTAAACTCCTCCTTTTTTGCCTACCAAGAAGCAAATCTCTCTTCCACATACATTTACTTACAGATAAAAGACATGTATATCTATATAAAATTTATCTCTGTGTGTGTGTGCATATATACACATATAGAATTACCTATATATGTAAAAATCTTTTCTGGGAAGTACAAAGGCTGATATGGCACAACTGCCCTTCTTTCAGCCTTCTGGTCATGCATAATGGACAAATATGGTGAGTAACAGCCAAAAATAACAGAATTGAGATGAATTAAACTGCATGGATTCAGGTGATAGAGAATGAGGCTGTTAATGGCATCCCTCTGGAGGAAGCTCTCACTGGAAGGAGAGGCCCTGCTTGGCCATGGATATCATTATCTTGACAAATGGGGTGAATGATTTTGCTTAAAGAGAAAGGAGGGTAGATACTTTAAAAATTGCAGCAGTAATTCTAAAGCTGAATGGCAGTTTAAGGCTTTGTCCTTACTTGCAGCATATAATTGAGGCCCTATCATTACCCAAGCACACTGCTGTAAGCTTTGAAAGTGGCCTCTGAAGGGCCACTGACACCGCTTGAAGAGCTTTGAGAAAACATAATATTTAGGTAAAAAATATAATTATTCATCACATTATTTTCTTACTCAGATGAAAAGACCACATTGCAACCCACAGGCAGCAGACCACAAGAGCAGCCTGAATGAAAATGCACGAAGTGAGAGCCATGGCAACACCATGAAAAGATGGCCCTGGTTATTTCATGCTGCAGTTGTTCACCCCCCAGAGCCATGTCCCAAGCAGAACCAAGAGACAGGATCACACACCTGTGCTGCAGCACCACTAACCCTACCCCTGTCCCAGGCTTTAGGGCTCACTTGATAACACAGGTGACACCATCTCTTCCTCTCCTCCAAGATTGCTCATGCCATTTTGGGGGGGTTTGGTCTTGCAATTTTCCATGGTCTATGGTGTCAAAACTCACACAAAATTGAAGACTGGAACTGTAGCAGTCTGAAGAAAACCCCAAAGCACTTGCACTGATCCTGGAAGCACAAGTCTGAGATCGGAGTGCTCCTGTCAGTGCCACTCCAGACAGGACAGGTTTTCTTTGCTTTACATGAACAGGCTGCTCCCTTCCTCTCCTAGGTGCCTCCTGATTCCTGTGCTGTCCATCTGGAATATCTCCTCCTGGCCAGGTGCAGCCATAAAATGATGCCTCTCAGCCCACTTAATTGTCCTCAAGTGACAGATGGGATTTGACTGTAGCTGGTAAGCCATAAGCACACGAAGCAGATGAGCAGTTAATTAGCAATGCTACTGTTTCTGTGCAAATATCTATAGAAGCTATACATCAGAAGATGGCCCTTCCAAGCCAGTTAGTCCATCTTCTCTCTTCTAACACATTTCTTATCTCATGCAGTACATTAAAAGGTTTGAGTTCCCCTGCACCCAATAAACTACTTTTAAAATCTCAAAGTTTCTATCAACTTTCCTTAGAAGACTATTTCATAGTCTACTGAATCTTGCTGTCAATATATATTTTCTTTCTGTTCAGCCTAGAGACTAAAGATAGTTCTTAAAATATTGAACAGGAAAGGAAAAAAAAAAAGGGAAAAAAACTGATAACTCTGTAGAACAATTTCTAAAAAGAGTTTTGTGCTTTCATGTTTCCTAGGACACATTAACACTTCTGTAAATGGTTGTATTAGGAAAAGAATCAGTGCAGTTTTCTCTTGGGAGTAAGTTTCATGTAATCATAATATATAACACAAATCTAGATATTCTGGTTATTAAAAAAAAAAAAAGTCAACAACACAGTATGGGTAGAATTGAAGGGGGTGATCCAAGGAAGAAAGGCAATGCAGTTATAATTTCTTCTATTGAAGGTCAAAACCCAATGGTCAATGTCTATTAGTCTATCCAAGAAGGGAGTCTCACAAATTCGCTTATTTATTATTGTCAAAACACACAGAACAGACTGGAGAATTTTGGCTAAACAATCACCTCCTGGGACCCAACTATTTAATGAAATAACTCAGGATTTCCCTAGGTTTTCATAGTACCTTGGCAACCCCTGAATAAAGGTTTTAAAAATATAGCTTAAGAAAAATTAGTGGAAGTAAATGCATATTTTAATATATAATTTACAACACATTTAGTATATTTCTTCTGTATACCAACCTTCTGATGTGCTGAGTCTTGAGAATTCTATTTGTTGTTCATCACTAAAGAAATTCAATGAAACAGGACACACTGGTCTAGAAGGAAATGAGCTCTTCTGACAACAAGTTATCTTGTTGATAGCTCTTTAGTCTCCTCTCCCCTCCATCCTATTTTGTCTTGGTTTAGGGGCTTCCCTCTATTCTTGTCTGTCTGAAAACTCTCCTCTGAAGGATCCTACACCAGAACAAGCAAAAAATTCCTTGGTCATGCAAGGCAGGTGCCAGTGAATAATTCCACCCATATGAAACTCAGGTCAGCCAGATACTAAACACCCCCCAAAAATCCTAAATTAAATCAATAGAAGTTATAGAAACCATATCTGTTTATCAGTCAGATGTTTACTTGGTTTTCCATACCAGGGATTTCCAGGGATTGAGCACTGCACACAAGAGCTCAGACTCCTGCCCCATCAGGAACTACAGCCTTCCAAGAGATCTCTTTATACAGAGGTGCTATCGTTATTAAACTCCTAGAAGAGCAGTTTCACAAAAGAGAAAGAACACATCTTCTCCCTTTTCCAGCTCAAGAGGCTGATAATGCCATTTAAACTTTTTTCTCAATAAGTAGATGAATGCCTACCTGTGCCAGCTGCCAGAGCTCAGCAGCAACTTCCTCGTGTTCACACCAACACAGCCAGCCACTGCAACTATTGAAGAAGCCCAAAGTGCAGAGAGAATAATTTTCACCTAACTAGGAGTAAAACACTATAAAAGCCATCTGAAATGTTTTTAGCCAGAGACCATGATTATATCAGCATAATTTCAGAATTCAGGGTGCTAATAACTTAGTCAATTCAGCAGTGGAGCTTTCTCTCTGTATCCTGGTAGAAGATCACTGTTTCTGCCCACATGTGCAAGCACTGAGTAATTTGCACTTCTTTGCACCCTGCTGGGGCACAGCTGTGGATCCAAACACAGCATCCTTCTGTGCCATGAGCACAGGGAATCAGTGTCTTGAGACAAGTCAGCCTGAACCTATCTGAATCATGTCACACCTATGGTATATCCAGCCCACTATCTTGTCTCTGCTAGTAGCTAATAGGGCAAACAATAAAAAAATTAAAAGCAATGCAAGCCTCTGGTGATAATTGCCCAGAATACTCACTCTCTTGGCCTCTTAGCTCTTTGTGGTGCAGCTAACATTAGAGCAAGATAATATCTTTATATGTGAAAAAACACCATGGTTTTTCTTTGTTTAGTTCTCCAAATGGTCTATAAATCAAAGAAAACTAAAAAAAAATTAGGAAGCCATGAATCCTGCAGAAGAAGGCTTCACAGATATTCATTCCCAAGATAAGAAAAGGTTTTTTTTTTTTTTTTCTGGACCTGCCACTTGCCAGTTTAATCTGTTGTCCTCTACAGCCTGTATTGGAAGAGACAAGGAACAAAAATATTTTTCATGGTCTTATATATCTTTATCATATCAAACTAGAGTAAATTCCTTCTAAGCTGTAGTATCTGATCATTCTTTGTTTAAAAGCTTATCCATCCATCCATCCATCCATCCATCCATCCATCCATCCATCCATCCATCCATCCATCCATCCTCTCCTTCTCTGCATTTTTTCAGTTCCTCTCTAGGACCAGAACTGTGTGACACCATTGATGAGGGCAGTGAAGTCTCTTAACAGCAGAAGCTGCCCCCAAAGGGCTGTAGTAGACAGAGAATTGTACTGGTGGATGTCTGTTAGTATCTGTTTATGACCAAAGGCAACATCCAATTTACTGTCACTGGAAAACCACCTGGAGTGCCTACAGAGCAGCACTGCTTTGTGCCAAACAGAAAAGCTCACACAGCTTTTCACTTTCCAGGGATGCCCAGTAGTCCTACTGGACCCCTAAACTTTCATTTCTTGGGCTAGAAAGTACAGGCAGATATCTCACGAAATAGGGAGATGTTTGTGGCATCAGCTAAAATCTCTTCCTTCTGTTATTCTGCTTCATTATACAGTAAAATAAATAAAATCATGAATGAATCATCGCCTAAAAAGTCTCAGGAAATCACAAATCACATGTTTATTGATGACATAGTGAGTAAACCATCTATATTTAATAACTACTGCTCTTCTTACTTCTCTTATGGATTATGCCTGCTAATCACACTGGTGATTTTTGAATATTTATTGTTGTTGTTTATTGTACAGTATTGTCTGCTGTAGTCATTCCTTTTTTGCTTTCACATCAAGAAGAACATGCTGCTGCTGAATGTATTATGGGGGGAATTAGAGTGAGACATTAAAATGAAGTTTTAAACAGGCAGTGCAGCACCATTCAACTGAATGTCATGGGACATGGAGCATGTACAAGTAATTATGGGAATTATCAGTGCAGCTAGCAGACACAGAGGACCATCATCCTGCTTTGGGTAGCTGAGCTTTGGGCAGCTGAGACTGGATTGTAGTCTGTAGTAGGAGGGACTAGCTGCAATCCAGAGAAACTGCACCAAATGTGAAATGGGTGATCAACAGCTGCAGGGCAGAACTTTATTGGGCTTGATGGCTTTTTTTGGTTTGTCAGCATAGGCTTAAAGGCTGCCCTATAAAAACAGTAAAAAAAAGCTTTGATCAAGGGACTTAAGATTTTTTTTCTGAGTTTACATAAGTAACTATAAATCTTCTAAAGTATAAATTCTTCCTTTTTTTTTTTTTTTTTTTCCACATGAACCATTTATGAGCAGTTTGCATCTTTCCTCTGTGAATAGCTATATCAATGATCTTGGGTTACCTAAACAAACTAGAGTGACCATTTTCACTACTGGAGGCTGTGTTTACCTGAACAATGAGGAGAGAGAGGTGAGAAGTTCTTGGTCTCTTCACCTGAAAACTAAAGAAATAAGTCAGCCATGAGCTGACATAAATTACATCCTTCAGAACTTCAGCTGAAATAAAGAGCCCTTATAAAAATTAAGAGGCCAAATAAATCTTAGGTGTAGCATAATAAAAGCAGAAAAATTGTGTATGTAATATGAATAAAAGGTTTCAGTCCGTCAGTGGAGTAAAATAATTATATCACTTGAATTTCTCCTAGTGTGAATTTTATAAGTAATTCAGTATGCCAATTCATGACAATAAGTAAAATATACATAAGGAAGAGTGGGTTTGCATGGATATGTTCTTGGATGATTTCTAGCATCCCAAGCAAGATGGAAATCTTGGTATAGCTATTCCTGCTTTATTTTTTTTTTTTTTTTTTTTTTAATCCCTGCTGCTGGCATATCCATATTCCTCCCAAATGACTGTTAAATAATCAAAACAAAAATAAGCAGGAAGGTAATGCACGTGATGACTCTTGTCTTCAACTTTAATAGAGCACGTAAAAATTGTACAGAAGGGTTCAGTGGCTCCTACTTTAGCTAAGACTTGCTATTTGAGTACTGTTTTCCTAATGGTCTTGCTGAAAAGCTCCTATGAAGCTCTCCACTGGGCTTACTGTGTGGGCACAGCTCTGGATTGGATGTGATCCCCATTCCTCTGGTGCAGCAGTGCCTCAGCCCAGCAGGACAAAGCCCAGGTGCTGGCCTGGCCAGCAGCTCTGCAGGCACTGCCCGTGAGCCCCCAGCACTCTGACCAAACCCCCAGGCCAGTGTTCCCAGCTAAGGAATACTAACACGACTCCAATTCACTTGGGAATCCCCAAGGGTCCATTCTAGGCTCAGAGTCCCGAGTGGAAGATGTGCTAAAAGCAAAGAGAGTTTCCTGCAGGGTCAGCATGCCAACATGCTCCAAGAGCTTGGCACTCTTAGGAAGGTTTTGACATAAACTGTCAGGAGCCCCTCGTTCCTGTTTGCCATGGCTAAAAATAATGAATTGCTACTGTGACACAGATAGAAACACACAGTAACACACACAACAGGGGTTCAGGCAGAGAAGAAAAGAACTCTCCAGTTTATTGTTGACCTCGTATCTCTCAGTCTCTGGACAGTGAGCAGAGATTGGACAGAGAAGTTCCCACCTCTCCATCTCCACTGCTCACTTGAGAAGTCCATCAGGTGATATCTTTTCACAGAGGAATGCAAACATGATCCTGGTTTATCTTACAATTCATGAGAACTGACTCCATTATACCCAAACAAATCAGAAGGCTGATTTTCAGGGACAACAATGAATCACGTGTTAATGATATCCCTAACACATTCCAAAGAGGAGGAGGTGCAGGTACACTTTTACATGTAAGGGAAGATGAACCCTGGACCACCCACAGCATTTTTACTATGAAGGGGATCGAGCTGCTGCAGGGGGCTCCTCTACCACAGGAAACTTTCTTACATTCTCAGCTGATTCTTTTACTCTTTAGCTATCTCAGAGAATTGACAGTGAACTCCTTCTTAATTCACTGATGATCACTCGTGTCCCCTCTCAGCCCCTGTTTCTTCTACACAGATATTTCAGAGGTTAATTTGGAATTGTGATGGTCTGCTTTGCCTTGGTACAAGCCTTCCACTCAAATATCACATGTTCCTTGCTACTTTACCTTCATATTACCTGTCCTATGAAACCCTAATGTAAATTCTGCATTTTTACAACCTGTTTTATTTGGAGAAGCATTTGAACTATCTGTTCCCTTTGTGCATAACCATCCACAAAGAACAGACCTACCATGACAAGAAAAAAAAAAATTAGCAAGGAAAAAAGAAAAAAAATCTACAGAGAAGTGGTGTTATTGCTGTACGGCTATCTGTTAATATTAAGAATTATTGTTTAGATATTTTTTTAAATTATTGTTTAGAAGAATTATGTTAAGAAAGCATTTTATCAGAAATTGAGAGAAAATTTTGGCTTATTTAGATTAGACTGTCTCATTAAAATTTGAAGAATATCTGCTTTCCAGAAAATATAAGAGGTTATTTTCTGTTAAAATAGCACAAAATGCCACAATAAAGCTTTAAACATGATATAAAGTCCAATTTCATTTAGAAACAAAACTCATAAACATTCCAGCCAAAAAGGTGTTAGAAGACAGAACATATGAAGATATTGTTGAGTAGTACACATCCCTCCTCTCCACAACATTCTTAGGAAGCTAATTTGGACAAAACCTATTCCCCAATGAAAAAAGTTCATAGAATTACAGGATGGTTGGGGTTGGAAGGGACCTTTTAGAGATCAGCTAGCTCCAAGTCCCCAGCCATGGACAGAGGCAGTTCCACTAGAGCTCAGTTGCTCAGAGCCCCATCCTAACTGGCCTTAACCACTCCCAGGGATGGAGCATGCACTGCTTCTCCAGACAGCTTGTGCCAGTGCTTCTCCACGCTCACAGGGAAGCACTTCCCTACTATCTGAGCTAAACCAGCCCTCTCTCAGTGTGAAGCTGTTCTCCCTTGTCCTGTCACTGCCTTGTAACAAGTCCCTTTCCATCTCTCTTGTAGATTCCCTTCAGGAACTGGAAGACCCCAGCCACATCATCCTGAAACCTTCTCTTTTCCAGGCTGAACAATCCCAGTTCATTCAAACTTTCCTCTTAGGAGAGGCACTCCATCCTCTAGTCAATTTGATGGCCTTCCTGTGGATGCTGTCCAACAGCTCCACATCTCCTGAGCTGGGTCCCAGAGCTGGGTGCAGGTTCCAGGGGGGTCTCAGCAGAGCAGAGCAGAGCTGAGGGGCAGAATCCCCTCCCTGCCCTGCTGCCACAGTGCTGTGGGTGCAGCCCAAGACACGTTTGCCTCTCTGGGCTGGAGTGCCATGGCTGGCTCGTGTCCAGCCTCTCACCCAGCAGCACCCCCAGGTCCTTCTCCCCAGGGTTGCTCCTGATCTGTCCATGCCCAGCCTGTGCTGACACCAGGGCTGCTCCTGATCTGTCCATGCCCAGCCTGTGCTGACACCAGGGCTGCTCCATCCAGGTGCAGCACCAGCACCTGCTCCTGTTAAACCTCTGGAGACTCCTGTGGGCCCACTTGTGGAGCTTGTCCATGTCCCAGGCTGCCTGGAAACTCTTCACCAGCTCTCATTAGGTTGTGTGTCTCCTTTTGCTGACACAGGTTCTCCCCTGGGTGGATCCTTTATCTTCACTAGTCTATAAACACATCACAAACATCAGTACTGCCAGGCCAAGTCAGGTCTCTGACCTTTGTCACCATTACCTCCTGTTACAGAGGCAGAAGTGAAAGAAGATGGCCAAGAATGCATCAGAGTGTGTATACATGATACATGTATGTTTAGTTATTTCAAAAATGGAATTAAAAGGGATCAAAAAGAATAAAAAATACATATTTTGAGCTGACTTGCCATTTCGTAATTTAAACAGGAAAAAGATCCTTTGTTTCAGTTGGACTCATTTCACCTTTCCAAAAACATTTATTGAGTCTAAAGTAGAAATACAATTACCCAAGCATTAAATTTCAAATTGCCATTTCCATTTTAGAAGTGACTTAATGTATAAAGTACAAAAGAGGAAAACCTTTCCAAAACTAAGCAAACTGAAAGTTGTTTTTTATTTTTCTTTGCAGTCAGCTGTGGGCTTTTGCAAACCTTGGTAAGTCCTGCATAGACTGTTTCTTGCAGGCCTAGTTTGTCTTTAAGACCAAAGCCTTATTTGAAAGGTTATGCTTCCTTCCTCAGTTTTTTCCTGCAAATAAATGAAAATATTTTAATACACATGTACATCAAAGGGGTTGGTGCTGCCATTCCTTCCCCCTGTAAGATGCCAGGATTTACTGGATATCAGTTTTAAAATGCACTTAACTGTGATACAGTCTACATTTTATTTTTATTAATTTTTAATGATGGTTAGGAGTATCAATTTCAAAAAAATGTTTGTTATGATTAAATCCTTACTTTTTTTTTTTTTTTAATCACATCCCAGGGTACTGCTGCTTCTCTGAATGACTAAAACACCTGAAATCATGGACATTTGAATATCACACTAGTCAAACATTCTCAGAAAAATTAATGGAAATCCCAGTGACCAATATCAGTTAATGTCACCCAAAGCTTAGCATTTATCAAAAGAATTATAAGGAATCAACTTTCTCCTGAGTATCAATTTACAAAGGCCTACCAGTAAGCTCAAACCTCCTTCTTTTGTGTGAGGTAAATATGATTTTACTACTTGGTGCCCTATAAACATTCAGCATTATCTGTTATTCTATGACATGATCAAACAAAAAAGACAGTGTGTTGGCAAGGTAAATGTGTTTTTCTTGTTCCTGGTAAGAATACAGAAATAAAAACAAACATTTTTTTTTTTTTAAGAAAAGGATTCAACAATAGAAGGAGCACAAATTATGTTACAAAATAAATTTATAGCTACAGGAGAGATTGTTTTGAAACAAAGTGTAAATTATTCTGTGAATGACAATCTAAATTCCCATTTTCTTTCCAAACAGCTCTCAGATAATGCTTTATTTAAATGTTGGAAAAGCTTTGAAAATTTAATCAGGATTGGAAGGAATGAAAGAAAAGGTCCACTGTGTTCTTTTATTCTTAAATGTTTTTCCCACCCTACGACTAAGGCCACTGCAAACAAGGTATAATCATCTTAGGGGAGGAACACACCCCAGCTTCCCATCTTGAAATACTGTGACTGAAGAACCATCCTGCAAACAGACTGACTTGCTGCAGAAATGAAATTTCAAAGTGCAATTTGCCTTTTACCCGAGCTAGTAAGATAAGACATATTTTGGAAGAACATCTGGCTGCAGAGTTCATTTTTGCTCTTCTTGTACCAGTCAATAAAAGGAAAAGAGAGGAATGATTGTGAGAAATGTGAGGAATGATTGCGAGAAAATTACATCATGTGCTAAACTCGGGAGGCTTTTTATTTAGGATTTCCTAAAAGATACTTGATTTCTATAACAGGACTTTTGTGGAATACTGCAGTTTTAACATATGTATTAAGCTCATCACCATTCCATGATAAAGCAACACCTGCCGTTTAAAAAAAAAAATAATAAAAAAATCAAAAGCAATTCCTTAAAGTGAACATGATCAGACTAACATAAAACAAGCAAAAAAACCTCTGTAAGAAATAGAAAGAGAGCACAGCCTAACCAGCCTTTGTTCTCAGGTCTTTCTGCACTGAGTGGAGAGTGGTGGTGTGAGGACTGGCACATCTGCCTACAGTCTGCCCAACGAGGTCTCAGTTCCAGTAGGGTCACTACAGGATCTCTCTGTGATTTACTGCTAACTACAGCACCACGGGAGGAGCAGGGGATGTCAAACTCGAGGACAAGATCAATGAGCTGTGCTGAAAGAGCTGCAGCAGCTGTTACCAGGCCCGAGGGCATTGTTTATTTTTAAATGTAAATTCTGTAGTTGAGATAGAATGTGGCATAACTTTGATTTTTCCATTCTGCAGTAGGACACTGACATAGGAAAGAAGTCATCAGTGCACAGATATTCACCATGTCCTATCTCAGCCTTCTTACAGGAGGGTGGATTTCCTCCTTTTCTTGGCAGAATTTGAAATGTAGTGAGGTTTTGTGAGACACAGACCCACAAGGTGAGCACAGACCTTTGTTTTGCTGCTCATAGAATTAGACAGATGAAAAAGTTGTAAAAGAGGTAAATAAAAACACTAAACTGAGCATGAAACATAGCCATTAGACATCCAGAACAGAAGGGAACTATCTTAGCCCATCAGTTGCATTCTCCCTGGAAAAGATATCCTAAGAAGAGGGACCTGGTATATTTTAAAGGGTCTCTCTCATTAACTTGGAATCTTGTTGCTAGGTTCTACTAGGAATTGAGTGGTTATGAGGATTAGCTGATGATAAGAAATGCTTTGTGTTCAGTCCTGAGGAAAAATATAAAAAATTTCATCTTCACTCCACTCACTGTTCCAGGGAGGTGAAAGGTTGAGACAACAGAAACAAAGGCACAAAAGGCTTGAGTACATTTTCTCATGCTCACCAAAAGGCTAAAACAGGTTAGATGTGAAAAACAAAACAACCTGGAGTGGCTGAGAGAGGTATCAGCTGTGTACAGGGTGACCAAAGACACGCATCATAGTCTGTCTTTAGCCTAGCCTGGTACTCTGGCTCGCTGGCAAAAAGGGTTGTACAAAGAGCTAAAGAGACAGAAACTCCTTCTTAGCTTTACCACAGCTGATCCTGCTTTCTGTCTGTCCCTTCATCCTACCCCAGTTTCTCCAGTTGTTCTCCCAGTGTCACTCTCCTTGCTCTCAGGGTGTTTGCTCTCAGGAGTGTCCACCAGAGTGCTCTGCCAGTGGCCAACTCTCTCCAGTTCAGGAGAAGCTGCTGCCACCCTCCCTGGGCTGAGAGAAAGCATTATTAATGACTGCCCCTGCCCTCCTCCCACCAGCCAGAGGCTCACTGGGTCCAGTCAGGGCAGGGTGCTGGTTCACCATGGTCAGGGGAAAGCTCATTCTCTGTGGGACTCCTGGCCACACAGCACAAGTCCATGAACAACCTTCCCCCTCATCTCAAGAATGTTTCACTGCCAAAATGTGTCTGTGGAGCCCTGAAGAGAAGATGTGGCTGTGCTAATAAGGAAAGGTCACACTGTCCCTCCAAAGTGGGTGTCAGCTGAAGCATTCACGGCTCAGTGGGCTAGCTGGTCATGTGAAATGGGATTAGTGAATACTCACGTATCTCACAGAGGAATTTGTCAATTTTCAGGGATAATTACAAGATATTTTGATTATAGGCAGCTTTCAAAAAGAAAAAAAACCCAAAAAAAACCCAAACCAGAAAAGAACAAAAACCCTTAATCTTCTTCTCCATAAGAGTTTCTGGGAGCAAACACATTTTCCCATTTTTCTACTGAACATTTCCAGAGGAGATAAGTTATCTGACCTGACAACAGGGAGAAAGTGCAGTCAATAGTTTGGAGAGCAAGTAATCAATGTTGTACCCTTATTTAAAAACCAATATACAGTAAATATCTGCCAGCAGCAGTGATAACATTCACTTACACTGAAGATAATTCATACAAAATGCCAACTACTCCTCAAT
Organism: Sitta europaea; assembly: GCA_013400255.1. Taxonomy (NCBI): domain Eukaryota; kingdom Metazoa; phylum Chordata; class Aves; order Passeriformes; family Sittidae; genus Sitta; species Sitta europaea. Next base: position 198,847 of record VXBS01001945.1, read on the forward strand.
TTAGGAAACCAACAAAATGGTGTGAGTCCAGATAATTTATTTTCTATTAATACAATTTGGCCCTTTTCTTTCTTAGTTTAGTATACTGGTATCACACCCAAACCACGCAGAGCTTTCTGACTATCACATGTGTTTACCTATTCACAGGAATATTCAAAAAGGGAAAGAGATCAAATGTCTGCTGAAATGTTTGGGAAGGTTTTGATATTTATCTCTAAGGAGACAGACATTTGTTGTTGGCTACTTTTAAACCAGACAGGGAATGCTGAACAAGCCATGACATGCACTTTTTTCTCTTGACTTTTCCTTTTGCCATTTGACAGCTCATTGTTTTCATTCTGTACTGAAAGGGCAGATAGATTTTTTAAAGGCGGTTAACTGAGGGATCTAACATAAATCCTGGTACAGTCAGTTCTTCCTTTCTAGCACCCATACAGGTGCTGCTCTCTTGCTGATATCCACCCTGCCACTGCAGCTGAGGATGTGGCATGTTTAAGACACCCTCTTTTCCTTTCTTGTTCTTAACTTTTATCTTTAGACTATAACAAAAGGAGGATTACTCATTCTGACCAACAAGAGTACTGAAGCTTTTCTGAGGAGCTTAGACATGACAAAAGAATGGCTAAGGGCTCTTGGAAACTGGTGCCATTTTGAGTCCCCTTGCTCCTCAGCCTGTTAAAGAAAACTGCTCCTCAAAAAGCAGAAGAGGAAAAATTCCTTACTTCTCCACCAATGCATGTATTTCCTCCAAACTCAGTCGTGCCTGGTCACCACAATCCACGTGACTTGGTTAGCTTTAGGTTCTTCATAGCCTTTCTTTCTCCCAGCCAAGTCAGCTCAAACTTTACAGTCCTAGCTGGACAACTGCAGCAATTTGTCTCAGTCCTGCACATTAAGATCTATGCACCACTCTCACCTTCCTCCTCTGGCTTCAGGAAGAGTCCTGCTGGTGATTTTCTGCACCAGTGCCACACACGTGTTTTCAGGGATTTTCAGTGCAACATTAGCTCTATTAAAATAGACAAGATGCTTTCAGCCATCATGTACTTTATTGATTTTATCCTTAATCCAGCTTCCCTTCTGCTCAGAACCTGCCTTGCTATGCACTGGGATGCACCAGCCCTACCTCGCTCCTTCTGACCAACCATTGTCCAGGACCCTGGATTTACTGCTATTCCAGGACCCTCTCCTTATCTCACCTCTTTCCATAACCCCACAGTGGCAGCAGATCTCCAGAGGATTAGAGACCTGTTCCTTCCTGAGGTGTGATTAGCAGAAGCCTCCTAAAAGCTCCCTTGTACTGCTTACACTATTGCTGAAGCTATCCCCTCCTACCTGCTGTCATCTAGCTGCCACATCCTCTCAGTGTACAAGTTTTCCATAGCTGGGGAAATGCAAGCTCTCAGAGGCCTTGATATCTCACAGCACTTGTTGGCATGATACCCCTAGAATAATCCCATTTGGTGAAATAAATTGACTTCCCGGTAAGGTTTGAGAGGCAAAAGTTTTCTGGTCCCTCGAGTTAAAATGACAATGTCTACAGTTTCCTTGTCCCAAACTGAAGGTAGGCAAGCCTTTAATGAGCCAGAGATGTTTAATTCCAGTTCAACTCACAAATTCGCTTGTCCTTTAGCAAAATGGGATTTTATAATCAAGTTTCATATGAATTATTTTCAATTTTCATGCAAAATGCATGAACTAGAAAGAAATAATAAAATGTATCTTCTAGAAAGAGTGCTAGATAAGGTGTTCAGGAAATTTTGTACCCAAAATTTTTTAGTCAGGAAATCTATAAGACTGACCATTTCCCAGTCTTGTTTCTGTCTGTTAAAAATATTTTTTCCCATGAAAAACAAACATTTATACTGGAAAACTTCCACTCAGCTCTGCATTCTATGTAGGTCAATAGTGATTCTGCATGGGGGCAGATCCTGATGGCACATCTTTCCTTTATTCCATGTTTTCAAATCAGCATTTTCTTTTAACTGAAAAGATGTTTTCTGACTTTTACTGCTGCTGCTCATTTGATAGGCTGAAGTTGGTATCCCGGATTTGTCACCAATGTTTTTCCATAAAGATACAGATATCATCAGAGACCCATATCATGGGTAAGACAAAGAAAATGACAGGAAGAGAGAAAAATCAGAAATATTGTCATATAAATATTCTGAAGTAAGGTGACATCGCTGATCCAAGGGATGCAGAAATACTTCTGAATGACACAATCTTTCCCCAGTTTTCCATGTCACATCACTGTGGACTTTCTAATGACATGTTTACACATATTAATTTCATGCCAAGGTTTGTCATTGACCCAAGCAGGAGGAAGGTTGAGTTCCTAGAATCAGAAGTATCACTTCCAGGCTTTCCTCTCTCCGTGCATCCTGGGTGGAGCTGGGCTGGGCAGAGAGGAGCAGCTGGCTCACTGCAGCACTGCATCACGCTGGTTTGTGATTCCTGGGCTTTGTTTTTATTCTGGTGCACTCAGATGAAACCTTGTCTTTTTGTCACAAGTGTCAGTTGATAACTGGGAGCTGTTCAGCCCCTTGCAGGCATGTGTGGCCTCTGGACACTGACTGAGTAAATCCCAGCCCCTTGGTGAGATCCTTAGTTGCTACAGTCAAATTCTACATGGTAAAAGGAAAGAGGAAAAAGGGAATACAAGCCACGGCCTATTTGGTGTTGGGCAGTAAATATCAGAGTCATCTGGACTGGTTTGAAGGAACCACAGATGCCTTCCTTCAAAAAAAGCATTATGGCTTTTCTCTTCAGCACTTAGGAGATAATTACCCTCTCCACAGAAACAAACCCATGAGAGCACACTTGGAGAAACATGAAGAAAGTAAGGCTGAGAGCCCAGGCCAGAAAAGAAAGAGATTGGGTACACAGCTGGAACAAAGAACCCCTCTTCTCCCACAGGTGATCTTTGTAGGTCAAGGCAGAAATGCATTAGCAGTGCAAAATGGGATTTGGGAGGGAACAGGCACTGTCATCACCCCCTTGCTCCCCTCTGTGAGGGTGGGTAGCAAATGCTACCCATGGGTTTCCAGTCCATAACCCCTCAGCAGGGAGTTAAGTTGCATAAAGAATATACCCGCCTACTACCAGTTAAACCTTCATAATTTTGAATCATCCTCCCATTTTGCTTTTTGCCCACAAGTATAAAAAAAAAGAAGTGGGGGGAGGGGGCGGATCAGATGGGTCTCTAATGATTGCATTGCAAACTTGAGTCAGTGGTCAGATTCCTCAGCAAAGAGGGGGAGCAGAAGCCTCTGACTAGGATTGCTGGGAGCTGTCAGCTCTGGACACCTGAGCAGCAGGTGGGGTGGAGGCTACAGGGCAAGGCTACACTTGCCATTTGTGCTTCCCATTAGGAAAAAGGGTCAGTAATGGCCCAATTGTAAATTTGAACAATAAGCACCAAAGATGGGAAGTGCAGCATGGGGCAGAGAGGACAGAAGCAAACAGGGGATCTGAGGCTGGGTCATGTTTCTCACCCTTTATGGTGCACCTAGAGGAGCTAGCTTGCCTGCATGTCTGTGCTCTACACAGCCAGACACTGGGGCACTCCTGCTCCAGAGTTACCCTAAAGAAACCAGAGCTGTGATAGGGAGAGCAGATCAGGCACTCTCTGCTCCAAGAGGTGGTGCAGATCTTTGCTGGGTTTCATGGGTTAAAATAGCTTGGTTCAGCATGAATATTTTTGCTACTTGTCTCCTGACATTGCTTATTTTTTGCATCCCCTCTCTCTCCAAGAATCAGAAGCAGTTTCAGGGAAGGTCTGGAGCTCTTCTTCGTGCTGCTGCAGCTCCGAGCAGAGCACACACGAGCAGCACTCTGTTGTGCTCAAGTGGTGATCTGTGGGCAATGCAAACTCACCACAGACACAGAGCAAGCTGTAAACAACGAGACTGCAACCAGCCTGAAACACGGCAAGAATTGAAGTAATTATTTCTCTCTCTTCTTTCTCATCACAAGCCTAAATTTGCCCTAGTACAGCCTCTGCTCTGTACACAGCAAGGTCCAGTAAGAAATTGGTCCCCTGCATGGCAATGTTTCCTCTCTCTGAAGGAACAGAAAATCCCCATGACAATTGTGTTGCATCTGTTAGACTTACCCATGCTGACCATTGTATGATAAAGTTAAGAGATGTCAATTTAATTAACTGTGACTTTATAGACTGAAGTGATGCTTACTGTTTCCCTCCCTTATCTCATCCAAAGAGTTTTCTTTCATAGTGATCCCAAAGATGGAATAGATAAAACAAACCCTATTCTTTTTGATATCTCCATGGCACTGCCCCAAAACTACTAGATCAGGCAGTCTGAAAAGAAAAAAATCATTCTTGCTTTAAATCAATATTATTTGTCTCTTCTGTGTAGGTAGGAGTTACCCAGTTTAAGAACCCTTCCTTACATACACTACCACAACTGACCATTTTACATTTCCAGTCACTAATCTACCTTACTGGGACTTGTTGACTTCACTGCCAATTCTTTTATGCCATTAGATCCTTTCTTTTATTCAGTCATGCACTTGCTTTGTGTCCCAAACCTGTGCATATGTCCATGCAAACCAGAGACTCAGTTTCCATTTTGCTGTGTCTTGTGCTGCCACTTCCATTCCCTCACCCCAATTCTCAGTACATTTAATCTTGCTGAGAGCATATATGTCTGCTGACGTCAGACAGACATGACATAGCAGATACCTGTTTGTGTGCCCCATCCCCCACATGCCCACCTTGCCAGTTCTGGACATCCATCACCAGCAGCACTGCCTTTCCCACAGCAGCCCCCGTGTCAGCAGACACTGAACTGGGTGCCCACTGCCCCTCCACATCCCTCACTCCCTTCTCTTCCCTAGCTGTTCCTGTGCCTTCTTCAAATGACATTTGCCAAGGTCCTCACGCTTTTACTCTCTGGTTCTGTACACAGCAGAGTTAATCTGTCCAGCAAAGTTCTTCCTTAGCTTTGGAGGATTTACTAATTCCTCAGAAAGCTGAAACTGTTACCACACTTTACTCTATTCCTCAGTTCTTCCACTATTAGAAACCAAATAATTATCCCTTCCTTTAAATATCTTTCCATCACTGTTTAAAAACTGTCATAAAAAAAATTCTATTGACTCTTAAAAAAATACTGGTTTTGAAGTGCCTTTTCATACCATGAGAGGCAGAAACAAAACCAAGATCCATTACTCTACATGAACAGTCTAAGCTAACACGAAAAGGGAAATAAAGTTATACATTTCTCCAATGCTCTGAGATGCACGACTGAGACATTTTTTGCCATCAGAGGTAGCTGTCTGTTAAATGTTGTGAGTACATATCTATATATAGTTTATGCTAGAACTACACAGTTTACACATACATAGGAAAAAAACCTTGCACTTACCTTTGAGAAGTAACATTTATCCCAGGTTTGGTAAAATAGTCTCAGACAGGCACTTAGACCTTCTTCCTATTCCATGCATCCTTTTTTTTTTCCAAAGACGACAGAATCAGAAAAATCCCGGTTGATCTCTAGCAAACCAAAATGCAGACAAGATTGTTTGTCAGATGCAGCCTGATTCAGTGAAGTCCGAGCGTGTCAATCCCCGAGACTCCTTGTTCAATAATATCCAAAGCACGAGAAAGGGAAAGAAAAGGGGAAAAAAAATAAAAAAAAAAAAAATAACAAAAAGTGAATAACTTGTTCTTTTCCTGTGTGATTTTAAAAACCCAGTCTTGGAGGACTAAGCAGCCTGCAGGCTTTTCGAGCATTCTGATCCTAGTGCATCCCAAGGTAACACATGCATTTCAGTACTGCAAGTCTTGGAGTTCATACCAGCGAGCCCAGCTCCTGTGCATGTGCGTGTGTGTTGGGGTGGGGGCCGAGTCATACGCGGGGGGAAGAGAGGCAGGGAGATACAGACACACACAGGCACGCAGAGATGGAAGAAGGGAAAACAGCAAAGTGGAGTGATCTCACAAAGTGCTCTAGATGGCAGAGCCTGCACGGCTTGTAAGACAAGCAATGTGCAGACACCAGGAAAAAAAAAAAAAAAAAAAAAGAGTAAAATACCCGAGAGAACTAGCAGGCAGCTTCAGGAATTTCTTCTTACCTCCTCTGACGATGCAACATACAGCAAGTGCTTTGTACTGCATAGGAATCCGTGCAGGCACCGCTCAGTCAGACCCCTCACTTCTGAAATAAACACATATGTAGCATAGGAAAGGGAAGAAACCCAGAAACCAGATGAAACAAGGGTACAAAAAGAAGCTAATAAACAAATAAGAGTGTCAGGGAGGAGTCCTAAGTGGGCAGGAAGCAAACTGTTGGTATAGAAAGAGGCATCCAAACTCCTGGTCCTAAAAGAGATTGGCTCTGTAATTATGTGGCAAAGCACTGCCCTCTAAGCCATTGCATAATAATAGAAACCTAAGCTGTGTAGACACAGCCTGACATGCTAAATCCTTGGGAGCTACACTCAACATTCGTCAGTAGAAAGACTGTCAGTCCTCTGGGGGCGGAGGGAGAGGAGGGAAGAGAGAAGAGGAGAGAAATTTTACTGCAGAATGCATAAGCTGCAGTTGCAAAGAGCTCTCAGGTGGTGCCGATGCTTGAAATGTTATAGTGGAAGTCACATATATCTGTATCGATATAGGAAAAGATAGATAAAAACCATATGTGGTGCTTAGGGACACAGTTTAGGGGTGGATTTGGCAGTGCTGTGATAACAGTTGGGTTTGATGATCTCAAAAAAGTGTTTTCTGATCTAAATAAAATGATCTTATAGATCATTCTATAATTCTAATAGCACTTTCAGCTCCATTCATTCTATTTAATACTGGAAGCAATTTTCCCTTGCTGTGTTTTAGAAACTTAAATGACAACGACAAGAACATGTATGGGGTTGCCCTTTTTAAACAGTATTATTTCTAATGCTGATGGCAAGAAAGTAGTAGTAGTTCTCCCTTTGCACTGAACAATATTGCAATATCTAAATAAAACTTGCACTGAGGTAAAAGAACTCATGAAGATTGATCAGCCTTTCTCTTTTACCAGTGGGTTCCTCTCTCCAGCCCTTGTGACAGAGACACTCATTTTCTTCTGCCTCTCTTGGTTGAAGAGGCTCCTAGACAGAGCCAGGGAAAAGATGAGCACTGACTATAAAACAGGAGGAAAAAATCCATCTTGTTCAATTTACTACACATAGGCATCAATCAATTAACAGAAAGAACAACTAATAATGCACATGGAAGGAATAGGGGGGGAAGAAACACCAAAAAACTTCACAAAAGCTAACCAAGAAAGCAATATCATTTTGCAGTGGAAAATTACCTGAGAACCGTGGCCCTGGGTCACACCTATGGTCCATTTAATCCAGTGTTCTCTCTCTGGACAGTGATCAGCATTACACACCTCTGAGGAATTTGAATGAGTTTGTGCAGCCTGTGCTAGACATCCAGGGCTAACCTGTTCAGGGGCAAAGCTTTTCCTTAATCCCTGTTCTTTAAAGATTAGTTAATGCACTGAGGCATGAGCAGTAGAACAGTCTGCTTCTGCACATCCAGATTAAACATGGAAGGTCTGATTCTGAGGTCCTTTGTGTTTGGTGTAAAGTACACCTCTTTTAAGGCACTCCAGACCTAAAGACTAAAATCTTCTGATGTTCTGTAAACATTCCAATCTGAAAAAAGGCCAAGAGTTCAGAAAGAGCTGTAGTATTTCAGTCTAAAAGGTAAGAAGTACATTTTCATATCCTCATCTAGCCTAGTTACTCTCCTCATTTACTCCTTACTCCTGATGGAAATGTCAGATATACTTCAAGAGGTTATCCAGTGCAGGGAGAAGAACCAGCTCACCCAAATAATATGCAGGTAGTAAACTTGGCCCCGAGAAAGTCAGACCAGACTGAACTGAAAAGTTTGATTTTTGTGAATGACTGCATAGAGGAATACATGGGGTGTTCTTGGAGGGGCAGATTGTGCTGTGAATTTTAGATCCCTTACTGTTGCCAGTGTCACTTCTTTGACCTGTGCCTGCTGCACTCCCAGCCACTCTCTCTCTGTCCCTAAGGTGCAAGCTGCAGACAGCACACCCAGGATCCAGACTGTGGTTAAACTGATGAGGAGGGGCTGCACAGAGAACTGTTGCTATTTTTCAGCCTATTCAGCTCTTGTTGGCTCTATGTGGAACAGTGCTGAAGGGCTTTTCTTGGGAGGAAGGCCAAGAGTTTCCACAGTCAGTAATCCTACTGGGCACTGAAGCAAGTGGCCTGGCCAAAGGAAGACTTGAGAAGCTGAAAGCTGCCAAACTGGGCGTTAAAATATTAAGAAATTACTTCATTTATAGATGACAGAAACATGAACTTAAAAAGCTGATTTTAAACATAACTCCTGGGAATCCTGGGCCAAGCATATTGGCTAAAAAATCAAATGAAAGCTCTAATCATGTCAGTGCCTTATGAAATAAATGTCAGTGCATCACAGACAGAAAAGACATCTCTTAACATGACGAATTAATAATAGACTCTGAGACTAGTGTTTCAGAGTCTGATTTGAAAGCAAAATATTGCTTGCAGTGTCAGAAGTCAGTGTACTCCATCAAGGCACTCTAAAAATCTTCAACAAATCTTTTGCCAGCTACAGTTTTGCCAGTGAAAGCTCCCAATGAAAAATGGAAGATGATACAACCCTGGGAAAAAGTAAAATCACCAAAAAAAGTTTACCTGAGGCTGTGGTGCTGTAGCTGCTCAATGTGTGAGCCCAGGGTGCTTTCCAGCTTTCTGTGATGTCATTTAGAATTTAATCAGAATTCCCTGGCATTTACCCCTCAACACCTCCTCTTCACTAACCATCCCTGGTATTTATATATTGCATTGCTCCCAAGGAAGGAGTTTCTCAGTGAATAAACAGCTTTCTTTCTTGCTCCTCCTAGCAGGTTACCACTTCCACTCCTCTCCTTTGTTCTGGCCTCTCCTCTCTCCAACCCTGCCCTAGTTCCCAGTCAGCCAACAAGGGTGTTTGAGCTGCATCTGTTGCTGTCTCCACCTCCACAGAAATCCCATCAGACTCAAAGAGCCACAAGAGAAGTCTCATTCTGCCTAGGCTGGGTTCATCTCACAGGCCCACAACACTCACTCCTGGAAAGAACTGCCAAGGTTCAATTTTCCTTTCTTGACCCAGGTCTAGAAGATACATGAGAGGCCAGGATTACAGATGGCTAGCTTTTGCTCTGTGAGTCTTACTGAGCAGCTGGAGCTTTCAGTGGTGCAGGATATCCTGGGCCCCAATAGAATGCACAATATCTATATTAAAAGAGACTCATAAAACTCATACAATCCTTAAAATCACATTCATACAAGTTTCCTTGAACAGTGTCAGTCACTGAAAAGACCTGGCTCGACACAGAAATTTTGTAATGGAAACCCTCTCTGACACACAGTGCCAGATATAACATCAAAACCTAAGAAAACTGAATTAGGACAGCAGAGCAAGACAAAAATAAAATTGAGATGTTTTTGAGACTTCCAGGACAACTTCACCTGCTACAAACACCATTTTCCTTTCCAAGTCTAGCAGAAATAGAAGTGAAGCCTTTGGCCATCTGATTGACAATACAATCTAGCATGTGCTTGCAGGCATTGGTGATTCCCATTTCCTGCCCACTCCCTTCCAAACTGAAGTTGTCAGCAGTGGCCTGCATGACTGTTTAATCAACAGCTGCCAGTCAATTACACTGCTTGAAAGACAGTCCAAAAAACCCTTGGTGTGTGGTCCCACTGGCAAAAACAATTGTCAGGAGCTGAACCCACCAGCTTTCAAACATTGGAGGTTTGGGGAAGGACTGTATATTTCCTGGGTGTTGCACAGCTCAGTTCTTTACAAATCATTGAATATCTGTTTACACATGTATATGCCAGTACAAAATCTCCTCCTCACATCCTCCACCCACACATCCCTCTGCTTTTAAAAGCAGCTCCAGCCAACAGAAAAACTGAATATGCTTTCTTTCAGTTTCTTGCGTCTTAGGATGGGGAACACTTAATCCAAATCTCTGGACCTATACATCCAACAGTGCAGTGAAAGGAAAAAGGGTTTTCAGTGTATTGATGAGACAAAAGCATCACAGAAGGTCCCTTTTGCAATATACTGTTATAAAAAGCATAGACTAATAATCACAACGAATATATGAGGATGAACTTTATTAAAATGATTCAACAACTCCACAACAATCTTTCATTGTCCATCTTGCAGCTAAATGCAGAAGGGTTTCCAAATATTAGGAAAAAGTTATTTCAGGTCATAGAATAAATTATATATTCATAATCTGCTCCATTCTAAACATTCATCTCCTCTGGAATAACCAAGATACTTGTGCTAACCTTAAGAGGACCCACTGTAACTTTGTAGATGCTCTGAAAGAAGGCCAGCATAATATTTTTATCCCAGGGTTATTATTCTTTCCAGGTTCTCCCTTTACAAGCAAAAAAATCCTTGTACTTCTGTTTTGCATAATCACACGTCCAGCTCAGTGAGTAAAATTTAATGCCCTTTGATTGATAGGTTAAGACCAGAAGGGATCATTATGGCCATCTCGTTTGACCTTCCACATGACCTCAGCTACAGAAATCCTCTATGTGGCTCCTGCATCTATCATCATAATATTGGGTGTTGGAAAAATATATATTTTATAAAGGCAGTCAAAAAGTAAATCTTGATTTAAAGATTCAAATGTTCACTTCCTACTCTCTTTATATCTTTAACTGCTGCTATTTTTGAAAAATGACCACACCTCATTTTGTTGCTCAAAAGACTTTGGCATGTTATCAAAACTTCAAAGTGGAAATTATGAATTACAGCTGGGCATCTCCTGTCCAGAAAACTCAGAATTAGGAATAGCAGAAGTTTCTCCCAGCCAAGTGGACTGGTTCTACTGGGGACAAATGAGTGCTATTTGAGACTAGTGTAATCTATCAACTCAATAAATGAACAAACAAACAAGCAAACAAATAAACTTCTTTAGTGGACATCTGTTTCAGCACAGTGCTTATCAGAATAGAGAGACTGCTTGGGCAGTCTTAATTTGATGTAAAGTGCAGCATTATCTTCCAGAGCACAGCTGGAGGCAGCAGCACTGCCACCTGCCCACGAGCACCTCATCCTGCTGGGTTTGCAGCCCTGGCATGGATTCCCTGTGCAGGACACTCAGTGAGATCCAGAGGGGCAGCAGATGCCCAGTGCAGTAAAGGCATGGCACAAGAGGAGTGTGAATATGAGTGTTGATTCCATATTTTGACCCTTCCCACACAGAATAAGAGATGCCAATGTTTTTCCTTATTGAAGGAGGATCCGTGCACTTGCCAAGCAGCAGGGGTCCCTCTGGTGAGGATGCTGTCTGCCTGGGATCATCTGTTCCAATTCCACAGGCAAGAGGAGCAATGTAAGGCAGGCCAGGCTCTCCACTGCCCTGGCTGGGACTCGCTGCAGTGACTCCACTGCCAATCTCATGTCTGCACCAGGTGAGTCATTTGTCTTCACACCCTGTTACTTGCTACAGATCTGTTTGCTTTCTAATTATCACTTAAAAAATAAAAGTTTGGAGGAAGAGAAGGTTGTTTGGTGTTTTTTAACCTTCAAGGAGAGAGGAATAGTGAGACACTGGGGACAGGTAACCCTCAGACAGGATTTCTGAACCAGGCATAATGCTGTGAAACCAGTCTTATGTGAGAAGACTCTAGCATGCAATGGACAAGAATCCACATGTAGGACAAAGTCAGCTCCTTAAGCTGTTCAGGAATCATTTTATTCCTTCAGAAATTGCTTGTCTCAGCCTTGGAACTGAATGGTTAAAATTTTGCAACTAAATTAAAAGTACATGGCAGAGGTGAGAAACTTTTGGGCAAACTCTTGTTTTGTATCAAAACTACAGCCATTACTATAAAGTAAGTATTTGCTAACAGTTATCACATTATAGCATGGAGGTATCAAAGAAATGAATCTGTCAATAACCTCAATAATCCACCTTACAAATTGTGGGAAGGATTCTTCCCAGCCACAAAGCACTTAGTTTCTGTGGTCTCAATTGTCTGAAAGCCACTAAGCTTGCCAAGGATGGGATCAGGCAATTAAAAGGAACAATCCCAGACCTCTGAAATGAGTTAAGGTTGTAACCCAGGGCTTGTAGTACACAGAGCAAAAGACCTAATACAAGGTGACATTTTTCTTAATGAAACTTAAGCATGGTGCAAAAAGTGCAGGTTTTATTCCTAATATTACTTCCTAATTTTATTCCTAATATTACTATATATTAATTAAATATTTTGGTTAGAAAAGAATAAAAGCCACAGACTAGGCATGACTTGGGATCTCACTTGGAACCTGAGTATTATTAAAGTTTGATGCAGAAAGGAACAGGAAACAGAAAGGGGTGTGAAAGCCTCAGAGGCAGTGTGAGATTTCTGCCTGCTCTGCTGGGTTCCAGCTTGGGGGAAGATGGGCTCCTTACTGCTCCCAAATTATTGTTCAGGTCTTCCCTCTCCAATCCCACCTTCCTGAGGCTGATGCCAATAAAATGTGGATATGTAGGGAGGAGATTCAATAAATACTTCCTGGCTCTTGCCTGAGACCTTGGAAACCCCTGAAGGACATGCATGAGTGAGGTTCCTGCTTCCATTCAAACTCAGATGGGCACATCCAAATAAAGGAGGAAGAGGAAATGTTGTGGTACTGAAGAGTAGCAGTGTCAGGAAAACAAGTGATTTGGATTCCTCTCTCAGCCTCTGTTCCTATTTGAGTCTGTCAGAGGAAAAGAAGGAAGGAGAAAATTAGTCCATATCTTCTTAATTCTTACTCCATATTTTCTCCCTTGTTTACTTCATAAAGAGGAATTAAAGAGAAAAATGACAGCTGTCTTAAAAAAAAATCAGTGAATGCAAGAGCAAAGTCAAAGCACATAAATTTCAACTGTGATCAGAAGGAGGCACAGCAAGAACTACTTGGCTGTGAGGAGCAACAAAGTACACAGAGGTTTCAGAGGTTTCAGATTATCTCAGGCACGGTATGAAGACAGCATTTTAAGAGCATTCTAAGTAGAGAGTATTTTGACACTGTTCTCTGTGTTCTCAGCTCCCAAAAAGGGAAGTAGGACCTGACCTTCAGACCTTGCATGTCCAGGGCATCTCAGAGCATCTTCCCTCTGCTGTTATTCTGCTCAGACACACTGGAGAAAACAGCATGAAAGCAATAAGCATGCATGGAAGAAAACTTTTCTCATGTATTAAAAGCTTGAGCATCTATTGCAAGACATGTGTGGTGCAGCTCAGTATTTTAACACCCAATGCAAAAACTTTGGGAGTTCAATTTTTGCAATAAGTTTGTTCTATAGGGGTTGGACAATCTTTGCATGAGCTGCTACTTCTCTTCACCAGCCTCCTCAACCTGTGTTCACAGAGATTTCACATGGAAGAAAATCTGTACTTCCTAGAGAATCATAGTCAGTAAGATGGATTTAATTTCTGTATTTCCTTATAAAATGTCAAATATTCATAGCTATGTCACATTAAATGAGTTTCTTGTGCTGCTACCTTTTTCAGCTCCTTGGGTCCTCCTCAGATGATACCTGTTCTACCACTACATGATATACCTCAAGAGACTTTACTTTTATCTAACATTATTCAATGCAAGCTCAGTCTCAGATCAGAATAAAGGAAAAATACGAATTTCAGAAGAGCTTGGATTCAGAAGGACTTGGATACCAATCCACTGCTGTGTCTTTATCACAGTTGTATTAGAGGAGAGACAGAAAACGCCTTTGTGGTTACAGGCATAAGAAAGACATACAGTAAGACTTGGAATTTGGTTCACTACAGAGCACGTAAATACTCCTTAGAAGTTAAAAGGAAATTATTTGGAAATAGCTACAGAAATCTCTAAGAAACCAGGCACATAAATGTACAAACCAGAATGAGCAATTCTTGCTTTCTTTTTTGACATCTGCCCTGATTTCTGTGCACAGGATTGAACATGAGGCCACCAGAACAGAAGACTGAAACATTTCCATGTTTCTCTTGTACCTGGAAATCATTGTCTCTGTAACTGAGCATAAAATGGGTTATTTAGAAGGCATTGACAATTACCATGTAGCTGGATGAAAAACTGTGGAGAAAGTAATGGTTTTCATAAGAATTAGGCAGCTGAAAATATTAAAAGTAGAGGATACTGAGAGAGAAGATATAGCTGGACATTATAAGATGATCTTTATTCATGTACAAGGCCTCGACAAATGTGAGAATATATACAATTGTACATACATACACAGGGATGCATACAAGTTCTGTGGCAGCTGTTCTGGAGAGCTGCCTCAGAGATTTTGGGGTCCTTCAAAGCTTACAGTCCTCCACTCATGACAGAGTACATTGCAAATGGAACTTTACTTGTCTACAGAATGTATAAGCTGGATGGGTTGCCAGACAGATGAATTAATGTGTGCTGATGTAGAGATTTGGGCCCTTTGATCATGATTTTGGTCTGGACAGTCTCCCCAGCAGCAGAGCCATCAGATCTTTGGGATGACTGATGATCCAAGAAGCCATGTCACCCCTGGAGTGCCCATTCAATTAAAGGATAGCTCTATCAGTTCACTTTGTCCTGCTGTAACTTAACTGGAAGTTTCTATTTCTGCCTAAAGACCTGGCTACAGAAGCACTTACCCCTGCTGCAAATAGATGCCATCAAGCTGACACCATCCTGCATTCTAAAGGGATAAAGATGAAGGCAAAGGCACCCAAAAGCATCCCTGCCTCTAGATCTCATCTACTCCCATGCCACAGCAGTGTAGGAGTGGATGGTGCTGCAGGAAAGCAAGGGTACAAATTCCCCTGTGTGTTTACTCCATTCATGCTGCCCAACTTCTTTGCAACCCAGCCTGAGTTCAGTTCCAGGTTACAGAGGAGAAAGAGAGGGAAATAGAGGTAGTTCTGTCCCGTCTTCCAGGGCTGCTGGGAAAAGACAGGGAACCTAGCAGAATTAGCACAAAAAAACCCAAAAAACAACAAAAAAACCTTCAACAATCAAAAAAACAAAAAAAAAACCAAAAACCACAACACACACACATATACATGCACAAAAAAACCCAAAGAAATGATAGAGCAAAAAAAAAAAAAAAAAAATGAGAGAGAACGGGCAGCAAATGTGTGAAACAAGAAAACAGAGAATTAAAGGGAACATCACAAAAGGTTTTGAGACTTACATGTGTATAAGAATGGAGAATTTGACTGAAAACAAGAGAACAGAGAAAAAAATAAGAAAAGAAAAAGAGGGAACTCAAAAAGGGAATTGGTGAGGGAGCCAAAAGGGGCAGAAGCAATTTTTGGTCATGTTTTCCCTTATTATTCTGGGCAGCAAGTAAAATATGGGCTGATGACTTCAACATCACCAAGCAGGACAAAACATTAAAACATTTTGTAGGACATCACTGAAGTGTGCAAATTATTTTGGAATGCTTTCCCAGAATCTCATACAAGTGGGCTGCAAACCTGAGGTGGGTGCTACTAAACATAACAGAAACTCCTTGATTCACACCAGCTAATAGAGATACCCACTGCAATTGTAAAGCTGTGAAACTGAAATGTTAATTTCTTTCGTGCCAAAGGTTTCCAAACAAACACACTCTTTAGTTAGAAGATTGTATTTTATAGAACCCAAAACAATTACCCCTACAAAAATAATAAAAGTAAAGCCTTCCCTTGGTAATAAAATCGTAATGTTTCCTGAATGTCTGATGAGAATGTATTTAGGGAAGCCTGATGTGCAATCACACACCTAATTATTTCTGTTCTCACGTGGTTTGTAAGTGCTTTTCTCTAATGTACGCAGGCAGAAGAAAGGGACATTAATATACATATATATATATGTTCTAATTTTGGCAACACATTCTTTTTGATCAAACACACCATTGCTTAAAGAGAGGGGAGAGGAGCAAAAATAGAGGCAGCTCTTAAAGAGAAGGCAGCATTCAGTGCTAAGATCCAGAGCACAGCCCTTCCCTTCCCACACCTGGTTTGTCTGGGGCTCAGTGCTGGCTGCACAACAGCAGGACACACAGGCAGACACCAAAAAGCAGCTGTGTCACTCAATTAATATTTCTGTCTGGGAACAAAAGATCTGTTTATTTACCCCAGGACCATGGCTCAGCCACAGACTGCATCCAAAAAGACAGAAGCCAGAGAATAAACAGCAAGAGCTACACTATGACTTGGCACAAAATCCGGTCACGGGACATGAAGCTCACGCTCAGTTTAAATATTTAATTAACACTTCCACTCAATTCTTGGACTATCCAGGCACTCAAATTGAAAATGCCTTTGTTGGTGCAGGTGTTAACCCTTGTGGATCCACATGACATTTGCAGTCTTGCTGAGCCAAAAGTGAAATTCTGCATAGAAATCCCCCTTATTCCAGGATAAAGGGGACACTCATGCAAAGCTGCTGATTTAGGGAGCTGATGTTACCACTGCCTGTAACAGGTAACACCAGAGCTGCTCAGGCCAGGCAAAGAGCCCAGTAAGCACTCAACTGCAGTGTCAGGCATGCAAATGTCCATGCAACTTTGATCTGAGTTGTCAAACCATTGACATTTCACGGACCAAAGCCCTTCAAATCACACAGAAATGTACTTCACCTCCCTCAGTGGATTTTGGATCAGACCTTACTGAACACATAAAGCTGGCCATTTACTTTGATGTTTGATGAATTTCCTTCTCTTTGAGGTGTGTATTTTAATAATTTAGCCAAATAGGCACATGTACTGCCAAGTACATTCTTTTCATGCAGCAGGAAAGCACTCCTGGTGCTGAAAAGGAACCCATTTGCTGTGAGCCTCATTTATCTACTCTCACACAGAGTACAGCTTTCCTCGGGTGCAGTACAAGGGCTGAGACAGTTAACTACAAATGTAACCCAGCTAGAGACACAAGATGCTTTCCAGAAAAAGAAACAGCTTCAATCTCTACCTTTTTCCCCTGTTTATTTGTTTAAAATTAATTGGTATCTTTTTCCTCCTGATTTTCAGCCTGAGATATAATCTTAATCTAAAATTTCAACCTAAACCTCAACTCGGGCACCTGTTTTAATCCTGATGTGAAATCAATGGTTCCATCAAATCAGGTTTTGAAAACTATACAACTAAGACCAAGCTATGAGGCAAGAAAGAATGGTATTAATATGCATAGGCCCTCAGGAAGTAGTTTCCTTTTCTTTCACTCAGAAAGGAGAAACCAATCAGGGGTAAAAATGTTAGAGAGGTTTGAGCTCGTCTCACACATACTTAGGCTGTCTGAACATGAAATTTCAATGAAAATTAAAAATAGCCTTATTTTTCTACTAGAGAGAGTTTAATATTGAAAATAGACCTTTTTTTTAATATTATTTCTACTGATTTTGATATGAAAGCTATCATATGTGTTTCCAACCATACTACTGTATTCTTAAAATGGATTAAATCACAAGATGTCTAAAAAAACAACTGTGAAAATTAAATTGACCAAATTAAGTTTCATTTAAATGTGCAGTTGCCAATTCTAGTTCAGTGCTATTGCTAAACACCTAAATCAAGCCACAAAGCAGCACTGAAAACTAAGTCAAGATCCCACGTGTACTGAAGTTCAACTGAAATAAATGTCAACTGTGCCATAATTCCAGAATGCTTGCACACACAATCTGCTATCTCTGATGGCAGAGAAAAACCCCACCTAATTGTGAAAATTACAAGTAAAATGGAAGTACAAGTATATATTAACTAGGTTCAGAGTGTGAATGAAGGAAGTTCCCTTGGTGGGAAGCAATTAAACTGAAATTGATATCAAATACAACCTGAAGAAACAGTATCTTGTTAGTCATTGTCAGGCAAGTGAGGTGAATATGCTTCAGAAAGACCAATAAACATGTGATGATTAAGATTCAGGCTTCCCCTTTCTACCATTAACTTCAGCTACCAGCCTGAGTTCCTGATCAGGAGAAATATCACCAGTGCAAGGCTGTGAATGCATGCAGATCAGGCCACTTTTTTATGCTCTAGAGGCTGGCTGAGGTTTCAGAGAGCTCAAATGACAGGATTTGATTTGAAAAGGCTTCATTTTTATAGAAAAAAAAAAAAAAAAAGAAAGTGTAATACACATGCAACCTTTAAAAACTTTAGCTAGTCCTCCCCCATATTACCCTTCATCAGCTCTGCACACATCACACAGCTTCTGCAGCAGTGGCACTATTTCCTAAAACTGTTGTCAAAGGTATCTTAAAGAAAAGCAGGCAATTTGGAGTAATATGAGATTGAGTCTGAATGTAGTGCTTATATTAGAGAAGATGGTCCCAAAGGGAAGGTCTGTTCAGGTGAGTGTTGATGTCCAGGTTGCAGAGCCTTCTTGTCAGGTCCACAGGCTGCTGCAAGTCCAAGTTTCCTCAAGAACCTGCCACAAAGCCTTTATCCAAGGCAGGAAAGGTGACATTGTTCAGCTCACATCCCCCCCTGGAACTGCTGCTGCTTTTCCCTTCAGCTGTGCAGTGGCTGCTCTTCAGTGCAGCAGATGTATGAAACCTGGCAGAGCAAATGTGGGCAGGGTGTGCACGCAGCCTGTGTGCTGTGCTCCTGAAAGGAAACACTGTCAGCTCTATCACTGCTGTCATTTGCAGCTTCTCTGCATCCTGCCCTGCAAATACCCCACAGAGAAGCCCTGCATTGAATATGAGTGGGCAGGCTTCTCTACCTCCAGCTTCTAGGTCCAGTCAAAAAAAAGAGTAACATCAAAATTGAGTGTTAGGTCCCTGAACCATGGTAAAAACACTGTGCACAGCAGAACTGGCACCATTCTACTGCTGAGGACCTCTGCAGAGACACACCTGGGGAGCAGGAACCAACCAGAAAGCACCTACATAATCTCACAACCAGCCCTAAAAAGATGCAATAAGTGGTAGTAAAGGTCTCCTGGTGTCCACTGTGTGGTTTCTTGTCTTCATAAAGAAGTGAATGACAGACCCCAATAAAGTAGTGTGCCACTACCCACTGTAGTAGTGAAGGTTCTGTGAAATGACTTTGTGGGAATTCACTCTGTGGTGAGTGACTTCTTTCTGTTGTTTATTTTGTGAAATAAACTGTGCACTTACTTGGATGGGGAAGAGTAAGGGAGTCCAGGCCAAATGTGCATTTTCTGCCTGTAAAGATGATTATAAGGAGATTAATAAATCTGAGTATTCTTCACAGGTCTGCCTACCTGTATCACAGAGACCTGCATCTTAGACCAGGGTTATAAAAAGAATAGCCATCCATTCCCTAAAGATTCAATTCACCTCTCTGCAGACATTCAGGACACTGATTCTGTCTTACTTATGCCTATTCTTGATGTCTTAGAAAATCAGTGACCCTGTGCTAGCTGTTTGCAAAAGAATGCACATCATGCTTGAAAGTTTCATACTACAGGGAATTTACCAATGTACAATTGTCTCTTGAACTGCTCTGGTCAATTTTGCAAAAAGAATTGCAATTATGTTAGCAAATTCTCTATATGGAGGATCTAGAATTTATTTGAAAAGTATTTTCCTTTAAAAAAAAAAGAAGCTACTATTCTTCATTGTTTAAGAAGCAAAGAATGTCACAGTTAAATCATGTTTCCATTACATTTTCTGAGACTGTAAGAGTTTAGTAGGATCTAAGGAATATATTGTGTTAGACCTTATATTCAAGTTTTGTTGTCATTCCCAATATACCTCTATTACACTGATAGAAAATATGTTCTCTATTGCCAAGTGTTGTGTGGTAGAAGTGTCTGTTCTATATGTAGAAGTAACTGACAGCATTAAAAAATATGGTTGCTGTTACAGTCAGCCTTACTTCAGGTCAGAGCAAGGAAAAATATTCACAGCAAGACCCCAGTTTACTTCTTTCCTCTCTTGAAGAACATATGTGCTGTAATAAATGACAAATTAAACACTAATTAACTGAATGTTGCCTGCCTCCCACATAAAGGGTGCAAACACACTTGGTAACCCACTCCAGGGTGTCTTCTGGGCTGTTGGCAGAGGATCTTCTCACTTTGTTTTCTTTGCCTTGATGGTTGAAAAAGTGGGGTCCCTTTGATGCGCAGTGCCACAGGTCTGGGATCATTCATAACTGATTAGCCCCCAGTTTGTGAGAGAGACAATTCAAAACCTCTCTTTCCAAGAGAGGGGAGAAGGGGAGCAACATCCTTCCCTGAAATGTGCTGGTACCAGGTCAGCAATGCAAACGTGAGAGTCCCTTTGAAGGACCCGGCCAGCACTGTGACCATTTCAGTTTTGACTCATTATAACAGTGACAAGGCTGCCCAGGATGACAGATCAAAAGCTCTGTAAAATTGGGTTCTGTGAGTGTTTGGCTTGAGGCAGCTGGGTAGCTTTAAATAGCTGTTGAGGACTGTGACCACCACTGTAAAAGTCCTGAACTGAATTAAGATCTAGTCCTACCCCTCTTCTGAGAGCAACCAAACTCCTGCCCCCAGAAATTGCCTTTCCATTTTAAAGAGGCAAGCAGTGCCAGAGGTACTCTGCCCTTCTAGCTTGAAAAACCTGGAGTTTGCAGCACACACCTTTCCAAAAACAGAGGAAAATAGAAAGCATTAAACCAATCCCTTAAAGAAAAAATGGGTGATATAACACGGTGATCTCCTGGGCCTCTGTTGACATTTCATCAAATTATAGAGGTCGTATGATGATAGAGCAGAAAATTAAAAGAGGAAAGAAACATGCAATCTAAATTATAAAAAACCCAAAAAAACCCCAAACAAAAAACAAACAAAAACCCGCCCACAAAACTCAAGGATAAGGAAAAAAAATTTAAGTATAAGGGGAAAGAAATGTCTTAGGGAAAGGAAGCTTTAAAGATAAAACTCTTTCATCTTTCCATCCTACTTTTTTCCCTCTCCCTATTCTGTCCCAGATAACTTAGCTGATTGGTCAATTAAATCCAACAGGCAGATAGAGGCCTTGGAAGTACAAAGAAATTATTAATGCCACAAAAATCACTCACTGGGAGGAAGAAGCATTATTTTTGTCCTTACAGGAGAGTCAGTTAGCCAAGAAATGCTACCTCACTAAGAGCAAACTTTTAAATGCCCCATCACAGGAACGACATTAACTGGGATTTAATGGTATTCCAGTCAAACAATTCACACACACAGCACTGACATATACAAGGATTTGGTGTTCTCACTAATAAACTATTTTTTCTGCTTTCTGGAAATATGCCTGTGTGTTGCGAAAAGCTTCTCAGTAGGAAATATAAATCTATGCATTGTAAAGATGAATGGATAAGAAGAAAGCCATCTGTTCAAGATGCAGGACCCTAGGCACAATTAGATATTTGATCTGAATCACCAAAACTCTTCTTCAGTTTGTGTGACAGCAAATCAGGTGTGCATGAGATGGGTCTGCTCAAAGATTAAAGTGAAAAGGGCATAAAATGTGATTCAATAACCCTAGTAAGGAACTCTGCAGAAATAAAAAAATCATGCATTTATAATGTGTTTTTAACCAAGAGATATATGTTTGCTTTAAACATTTAACTAGAGAAAATTCCAGGCAAAAACTCTGAGGAAAACAGTTCATACCATGAGGACTGATATCCTGAAAATAATTATTTCTCTGTTTCTTCTCATAAATCATTACATTTGCCTAAATACTCTCCTTTGCTTTTGTCATCTGAGCAGCAACTCTCTCCTCAGAAGCACTGCAGTTCTCAGAGACAGATGAAGCAACGTTTCTGCCCCATCTGCAGGGGTAGTGGGTTTTTCCTTGGAGGAAAAAAAGTGAGTGTCACCTCACAGAAATTACTGCAAACACAAATGTAATACTGAGTCACTGGATGTCACTCTTCTTTCTTTCCTATTGCTTTTATTTCCTATTATTTTTATGTTCAATAAGCATACACAAGAACTGTTGGTCTGTTTAGATTTCAGCATCAAGAACAGATTTCATGTGCAGGTCTCTGAGAAGAATCATAACCTTAAAAATTGAACAGGATGTTAGTGGGCTTTAAGATACAGAAGATCACAATGGAAGTTGAGCTCTGCCATTCCCCACCCCACACTTAGATGAGTGATTGCCCTCTAAAGCAGCCTACAGACTGCAGAAGACTCCAACCCATCAGCAAGGAGCCCTACACTTCAAAGGCTACCAAGGAAAAATAAATAAATCCGTTTCCTTCATGAGAGAAAATGGCAGCTGTGGATGCAGAAATGACTATGTCGACACAAACCTTCCTTGCAAATTGGCACGATATTGTCAGCTATTTGCTGTTCTTGGGTTTGGCTTTGCTCCTGTCTCCACAAGGCCAGGGTTTATAGGAGGAGATGTGATGATGGCTCTGTTGTCAGGAGCAGCAGAGGATCCAGCTGTGCACACGGACCAAGGGCAGGGAGCCTCTGGCACAGCTGTGTCCAGGGACCCTC
Source organism: Sitta europaea (assembly GCA_013400255.1). Lineage (NCBI taxonomy): Eukaryota > Metazoa > Chordata > Aves > Passeriformes > Sittidae > Sitta > Sitta europaea. The sequence goes on from VXBS01001945.1 coordinate 221,305, forward strand.
TGCAGCACAGTGCCACTCAGCCCAGCAGCAAACTGTCACAGGCAGTAAATTACAGACATCTCGAGGCTTCAACAACAAGATAATTAAGAAAAATAATTGGTGGAGGCAGCAAAAGAGCAAGACCTGATTTTGATTACTTGTCTTCACTCATACCTGATTTCATTGAAGATCTCCCTGCTCATTGGAGTGGGGCTGGATTAGGTGACCTTGAAAGGTCCCTTCCAACCCAAACTGTTCTATGCTGCTCTGACATGTGCATCAGGGTATCTGTCTTTGGGCAGGGGAGATATTTGCAGAGGGGGTACACAGTGAAGGGACATGATTCCCAGCCCCTTCTTTCCACAGCGTGTGAAAGATCTTGATTGTGAACTTCACTCTGTGTTACAGAACTGGATACATAAATCACATTCGTATTTTTGGCAAGTAACCTGCTCTGTGTTAAACCAATTTGATGTTTTAGCCTGCAATTGAGAAGATTTCTGCATAAAAACTTATTTTCTGTTCAGCTTTTACACAGTGGCTTTAGTCACAATTTATGTCTTTCTGTCAACAAGCAGCCATTAATTTCTTGCAGTTACAGTCAATATCTGATTCCATTCTTCCCTCTTTATGTTTGTGCCTGGCATTCCCTTATTCTATTCATGGCTTTTATGCTGCTTGTGCAGCAATTTAGAGGAACATTAAATCAAGCAAAACATTAAAACATAAAATAAGAATTTTAGAACAGAAACATGGAAATAAAACTGAGACAGAATTCTTTCATAATTTTTAAAAATAGGGAGAAATAGAGAGATACCTGAAAACAATGTCTCTGCAAGACTCATGCACCTGCCCAGCTGGCAGGTAATGGGTCAGGTTCTTCCCAAAGTGGATCTTCACATGGGGCATCCTACATTCAAGGAAATGTGTAACTACTTCAGTTTTTCTGAGCCATTTAGTCAGGAGGACAGAAGTGTTTCTCACACTGGTGATGCAGAAACCACAGAACACTGGGAGAAGGTTTCCCCCACTCTTTTGAATGATGGTTGGTCCAGGAGATTCACTAAACAGTGAGAAATCTTTGAAAGGATTTGCTTACAGAAAAATTTCAAGATAACTAATCTGCAATTTGATTTAAAAAATCCCCCAAAGTTTTCTACTTCACTTCAAGCCATCTTAAATAACTTCCCCAAACACAAAATCTAATAATGGATATTCAAACCTTTCAGGTGATATGTTGTGAGCAAGGTGAGCTTTTATTAAGTTTTGAAAAAAATCTTCCTCACTGAGGGAGTGGTGCTGGGAAAGGAAAGGCTTTGGGGTGGCAAGCTGGTGTGTGAGATGTGTACCACAAGGCAATTTGGGGGAAGCTCACATGAAGGTAATGTGAACCAAGAGAAAAACAAATGCTTAGAATTGTGTGAGGTGGCAAAAAACTTTGAAAAGGGACTCAAGAAGCTTGGAAGTCTACTAAGGAAAACAATATGTTGAGAATTTAAATGGGAAATAAAATCAATCCTCTGGCAGAACTTTGGATTTCAAATGAACTGATCATTGTGGGATTTACAAACAAAAAAAAAAATAGAGATTTGCATTCAGGACACCACTGAATACATAACTACTGTTAAAATCTTAAACACCCTGTCTGTAACTTTAGCATATTAATCTTTCTTACAAAATCACAAAGTCTTCCCTTACATTCTGTGACAGAACTCATTGCTTGGCTAAGGAGCCCATTAAATAAATATGGAATTGTCACAAGTAATAGGCTAGTATTGTCTGCATTCTTATTTCTAACAAGCACATTTGACAACATCCTTAAAACTTTAATTGAACAGAGAACAGCTATAAAGTTCCCCAAATAATTTTTGTTTCTAAGCAAAACATTTCTAAGTAAAAGTAAAATGAATAAGTGTTTCTAATTGCTTTAATAGTGGAGAGTTTCAGTTCTCTGGAAGTTTTTTCTAGAATATAATTCACAGTTTAGAAGCTTAAAAAATAGTAAAAACCAGTACTTTCTTTCAGAGTAATCTTTATAAAGTTTCTGCTCTTTCAATGGAATAATTTTTTCATTTCACTGCCACTATCAGACAGACACCTCTGCATTGAGGAACAAAAGAGTTCAACATTGCACAGGTTTGCTTCAATAAGCACCATGTACAAGGACACACATTGAGTTAGTTGAGATGGCACAAGGCATCCTTAGTCAGCTCAAGCTCTGAAAAAATAATTTTCAGTCTTTTTGGTTCTTTGTTATACCTGTATCTATTCCACTTAAGCATCCTCTCTTTATAAAGAAGTTTTCTAAAGTAATATCTGGGGGAACAATAAAATCTATTTTTCTCTGAAATGTCTGATATAAGAAAGACTACACCATGAAATGAGCACTACAAAGACAGAAATTACATCTTTACATAAGTACTGGTTTTAACACAAACCTCTTCAACACTGAGACTGTTTGAATTTTATTTAATTATTTGATCATAGTTTAATCCTATTTTTATTTGAAAGTGATTATACCAATGTCTGAATATAGCTGGGTGAGCTGTAAGATAAGCTGAACCTGGAAATATATTTGAATGTCAGAATGTTTAATATTCTGCTGAAATTTCCATTATCAACTTGCTTCTTTCTTTCCTGTCTTGAAACTTCTTGGTTTCTTGACTTCCATCCTTTCCTGTGCCATCAGGATCATGCTGGAGGCTGAGGGCAGAGAAGAATGAGGGCAAATTTCCAAGGACCCAAAAAATCAGACAGCTTAGCAGAGGGATAGTTGCAGGAGCACAGGCAGCAAGGAGAAAAAGAGTTCTCCAAAGTCTTAGATGAGATGAGATGAGGGATGAGATGAGATATGGGATGAGATGAGACATGGGATGAGATGAGATGCCATGGACATCTGGACAGCCAGCCTTCAGGGGGATAGATGTGCAGAAAAGTACAGGGGACAAATGGGAGCAGGAAAAGTGCTCAGGTACTGCAGACACTGAGAATACTGTGGGAAAGAAGAAAAAAGCTTCTCTCTGTTAATAGATGAGACACTTAATGCTCTAGTGATGATTAGACAGTGTGACATGATCATTTCATCGAATATGCAGGATTTTCCAAAAAAAATCAACATTTCATACAAGAGTATTAAAACATATTGAAATAATTTCCGAAATAAAATGGGGGCCCTAACAGGTTTTCCATTTTTATTTTATTCAATGAATACGTAACATTTGCAGAGAACTGGAGGGATAGAGAGCTTATAACATCTAGCTACAAGTCCCACAGCAGCAGGTTCAGAGAGTTCCAGACAGTCCCCAGACTTGTGCTGATGATCTCTGACACAGCAGTGAACACGTGGAGAAATCACTCTGCAGGCACCGAGGTCAGTGAAGAGGAGAGGAAGGAGGAGCTCCAGGGCCTGGAGCTGAGATTCCCCTGCAGCCCCTGCTGTCAGTCTGTCCCCCTGCAGCCCCTGTCCCCCTGCAGCCTGGGGAAGGCCATGCATCCATGGAGCAAGGGATGCCCAAAAGTAGGTGTGACCAGCTGGGAAGCCCATGCTGAGCAGTCTCCTGGCAGGGCCCTGCAGAGGCAGGAGACAGGAGCCCACATCAGAACCCCCTGGTGGGACTTGAGACCCTGTGAGGGACCCACATGGGAGCAGTTTGTGAAGAACTGGAGCCCATGAGAAGGACTCACGATGGAGGAGTTTGTGGACAATGATCTCCAGTGGGAGATCCATGCTGGAGCAGGGGAAGGACTCCTATCCTTGGGGAAAAAAGCAGCAGCAGAACCAGCATGTGATGAACTGACAGTAATTCCCATTCCCTGTCTCCCTGTGCCACAGGAGGGAGAAGGTAGAGAACTGGAAATAAAGTAAAGCCTGAGAAGAAATGAGGGGTAGGGGAAGGTGCTTTTAAGATTTGTTTTATTTCTCATTATTACAAATCACAGCCAGGAAATGAAAAATTCAACTTACTTCTTTAAGCCAAGTCTGTTATGCCCATGACTGTAATTATTGAGTGATCTTCCCCTATCCATACTGCAAATTACAAATTTTTGTTGCATTTTCTTTCCCCTGTCCAGTTGAGGAAGGGACTAATAGAGTGGTTTTGGTGGACACCTGTCATTCAGGCAGTATCAAACAACCACACAGGATGTGGTCCTTCAGACTGCATGGAGAAAGGAGCAAATAGCTTTGCTTCAGACCATGTCTTTTAGCAGCTTACAGACAATATGTGCTCTTGGTCATTGGCTTACATGCATCATGAGGAACAGGAGGGAAACTGAATGTCTTGATTATGTTTATAGACAAAATCAATTAGGCTCTTTACATTTTTTCATGCTGTTCTTCATAGAATTAAAAAAACATTTGAAATTTTGACTTCTTGCTCAATCAGGCAGAAAATAACTGCTGATGCTAGAATTTCTCCAGGGATGAGAAATGCAGTCCTCCCAACTGTTCTGCTCCACAGACCTCTCTAGGTGCCCTTTGTTCCCACCAAATATGGTTTTGGCAATATCTCCTGCCACAGAAGTGGTCTGTAGCTGAACAGTGCTAGGGCTGCTTGCAGGTGACATTCAGGAAAGCAGAAAGAACAACCAGGAGAGTCACCAGAGAGAGCACACAGGGAAAGTGGCCTCCTCTCAAGAAGGCACTCCCCTCTTTCATGATGGAGTGAGCAGCACAAAGCAGGGGATCACAAGGCTGGGAAAGGACAGTGAAAGATTCACAAAGGATGAAAGTTAAGAAAATTAATTAGCAATGTAATTTTAGAGAAGTCACAAGGTCAGCCGGTGAGACTCCATGCACACAAAATGCAGGAGGAAGTGTAAATATTTCTCTGTCTTACTTTGTCTCTTCTCATCTCTCTTTGTTACCTTTGTCCTTCTGTTCTGAGTTTCAACCAACACCCACAGCAACAGTCCAAATATACTGCAAATATTGCAAAAGATGATAAAACAGGAAAGAATTATACATATGATGAAAAATGTCTATTTCTGTGTCCCTACTAAGCCTCTAAAACTGGAACTGGCTAACAGACCTATAACCCTGTGACCACTGCATGTGAACATCTTCCAACTAAGCCTAACTGGTAGGCTTGGTTCTCAAGTCATCTCTTTCAGAACAGGACATGGATCCCAAGACTTTTTAAAAGCACTGTGTTATTTTAAAGTATCTTTTCAAAAGAAGGAAGCAGTATTCCACTTTGTTGAATACCCTTTTTAGGCTAAGTTGCATGTGTTAGACATTTCTCTGAGCAACAGGGAGATGGCAACAGTCTAACCACTCAGGTGTGGGTTAAACAGGTTGGGGCATTAAGCCCTTCTTATTAAATCATCCTACTTTTCATTAGAGGATGTGTGCACTGAAATAGAGTGTCAGAATGGAACTATGAGTTAGCCCAGTTCCCAGGGGAGTGCTGGGGACCTGTCTGTGTTGTGGAGACTGCATGGGTGTGATATCTGATAAACCTCTTTGAGAAGAAAGTGCAAAAGAAGATGTTAGAGTTGGATGCAGTCTTGAAATCATCTCTCCTAGCTCATGATTGCATACAGGGTGAGGAAGGGCATCTAACCTTTGCATAGTAGAGCTGCAGGAGGCCAGCTTGACAAACTGGGCACACACAGGAGAAGCACAGCTGGAGAAGAAAAGCCACAGTAGGTTTTGTTGTGTGTAACTTCTGTCACGTTATTCAGGACAGCCCAGAATCAAACTGACACAAGAGCATTGGGGGAATACAGCAAAGATGCATCCAACACTACAAACATATGAAATCATACTTAGACAAACCACTGATTTAAAGTCATTGGCATTAAAGGTTGAATTCTCAGGAGGACTGTACATTAAGGGGTAACTGTGCTGTTGACATGAGCTACCAGTGCTTTCTCTCCCAGGAGATGTTTGTGCATCTCCCACAGATGTTTGAAAGGGTCAGGACAAATCCCAACACTCTGCTGGTGGGCAGCTCACTGAAGAATTTCTCTCAAAGGCACTGTTTGGAGAACCCTAATTATTGCTTCAGACATCCCAAGGCTAAACCACATCAAGGCCATGGGTTCCTCCCTACTGTCCCTCTGCTGTGGCCAGAGCTATGTCACCAGGGAAAGATGGGTGTCCTGGAGGGGTAGGAGAAATAAACTGGAGAATTTTGTACACAGACATTAGCACCAATTGAGATCCTGCATGTATGCATCTCCAGAATCAACAATTACAACTTGGAAAGCAGCCAGCCAGACACACTCAAAAAGTTAAAAAATAAGGGTAATCCTTTCATAAAGCAACCACAGCAGTTTCAATAAGTACACTGAAAGGCAGCACTGAAGTCATCAGTGCCAGGTCTGTGATGGACATACAGCAGGAAATGAGAATCACTGGGAGAGGCTCAGGGATTGGATAAAGCCAAATTTCTAGATCAAACCTTTAAAATCCTTCAGTTACAGCAGGAAAAGAAGAAATAGAAGATAAAAGAAATTTGGTTCAGCTCTACTCTAAGGTAATATCAGGCATGAAAATTACTGAATGTGTAGGAAGAAGCTTTAGTTGTATAGAAATTAAAAATAAGACGATAAACTGTTCAGAATATAGATGGTCAAAGATAAACCCATCACTTTCCATATCTTGATTTCCATGTAAAATTGCTCAGGCCTTATCTATTGTATAATACATGTAAAAAAAAAAAAAAAAAAAACAACTGCAAGGAATAAATGGGAGAAAACAAACAGTTTACTTTCATAAGCCTATTACAGCTCTGTGAAGAAAAAAAGTTGATGGAAAACAAAAAAAAAAACCCAAACCCAAGCTGATGGAAAACACAAAAAGAGACTAAGAGTTAAAATACAATTCTGGTTCGAGAACAAATGAATATAAGACACTATAGGTTTACTTAAAAGGAAATTTATAAGTCTGTAACCAATGGAGATGTGATGATCTGGGGCAGTCTTCCAGTAAAAATAATCAGTGTGAGAATCCATCCAGTTTTCAGTTGGAACACAGTAGGCTTCTGAAAGAGCTGAAGCATTTTGATGGCTGCAGTAAAATTATTTTGTTTGCCCAGGAGATCAGGTGTTTTCCCCTCCAATATCAAGTAATATATATATTTTTATAGCCAAACTGGCAGCCAGTATTAAATGAAGAGAGGTGCCAGGCTCTTTGGGAGCTGCAGCAGGACACACATGTCACACCAGGATCCACATCTCTGCTGCATTTCACTATGGCAAGCTTTTGGTGCTTCTGACACCCTAAGTGACCCATACACTGTTGTCTAGGAAAGCTGCTCAGCACACTGAACCATCCTTTTTTGAAGCAAGGGAGGGAGCAGGCAGATGGCATCTCTCTTTCAAACTAATTTCATTCAAAATTGAGGAATGAAGAAGGAAAAAACCAAACAAATAAACCCCACAGTTCCCATCTCCCTTCCATTTTGTGATTTCTTCTGTTTTTCCTATCTGAATATAAAAAAAAAAAAAGTGTCTGTTTTTCCAGTGAAGGCTTTAATTTCTAACAATGTTTTTACATTTAAAATTAGAAAAGTGTTTTATATTCTGGGAATTAAAAGAAGGCAGAATAGCTGGGAGTTATGGGCCAGTCTTCTGCACTCTTGTAGCTTGGCATTAATTGTAAAGAAATCACACATACTGTGACAAACTGAAATTATCTCCAGGGTGTTCATCTGTCAAACAAGTTGATTCCCATCTCATCTGCTTTCTGAATGAGATATGAAAATGAGTCTGCTACATTACCTCTGCTGTCAAAGGAGAGGATGGATTCAACCCCCTTTAAAGTGACAGTGAACTTTTTGCTGTCTCTGTCTGAAGAGTTTGACTTTATCTGCAGGGAATTAACCTTCTCCCAAAGTATACATGGAGATACGTCCAAAAGATTTTCAAAGTTGTTCCTTTGGGCCTAAAGCAACATTTTGTTTAACTTTTAGCTCATATCTGCCTTCTTGAAGTTTTCTGATTCAATTGATTGTGAAAGATGTCTGATTGACAGCACTGTTCAGGGAGAGACAAGGTCCCAGAACACCTTAGGCACTTGTTTTAACCACAAGATTAGAATTCAGCAGATTGCACAGCAAGGAGGACAGAGATGCCAACGTTCTTGGGGAGGAGGAAGAGTTAGGAACCAACTGTGACAAAGACCACTTGAAAAAGTGAATACAAAGCCATCATTATCCAGCACAGGACTGAACTGATGAATTAAATGTGAGGTAAACTCTATTTCTTTGCTCTATAGCAAACCTTTACTCAGTCTTTATTTTTACATATTTTCTTATTCAGCCAGCAAAGTGCCTGTCAGCTTATCACCCTCCTCCCAAAATCCCAAATCCCTCCCAGAAGCAATGGCACATCCAGAGCAGTTCAACACAAATTGAACCTACTGCCATTTCCACTGTCCTGTGTCTGGCATGCCACCTTTTCTGTCCCTTCATTCTTTCCATCTCTTTCATGTTGCATATTCAGCTTGTGGTTCTGCAAGCTGGGATCTATCAAGGCAAGGACCTCCCTGTCTTCCTAAAATGCCACATTCGTACCTACAGCAGAAGAGGTTTGCAGACAATTGTTCCTCCAGTGCCAAATTCACAGCAATAACTTTGTGAGGGTGCCTGTTGGGCAGAGATCTAAACCTTGGTGGTGCTGGAGACTATCACCCTCTGTCTGAATATTCATAAGCCTCTGTGGCGGAGCAGCAGCCAGAGGCAAGAGACCAGAGAGCAGAACAGATATTCCTATGCTGAAAGAGCCAGAAAGTGATAAACACACAGCCCAGTATTGATCAGGCACCTTGAGTCAGTAGCTGTTCACTAAACATGTTTTCTTGCTATTGAACTCTGTAACACCACTGGGTCTTCTTTTCTCTGTCCTTCCTGTCATAGGTGTGCAATTAGAAAAAGAAACAGAGCACGAGCATTTACTGAGGCCAAAATGCATCTGGGAGACAGTTGTCTGCATTCCCTGAATTAGTTTTGCATGTTTAACTATTGTGCAGGAAAACAGGGGAATTCAGGAGTCTTCAGGAGATTTTTGTCTCCACAATACCTGTGCACATCCCTTTTTTACTGTAAATCCATCAGCTCAGGTCTCAAGGTCCTTGCTCAGTGCCTGAAGGACTGTGGTGATTTCTGTGTCCAGTGGGGGGAAGGTGCTTTAGGTGTGGCAGAGCAGCCCTTCAGGGACACAGTCAGAGGAACATTGACATTTCAGCATCTAAAATTACTCCATGTGGGAGACACATGATGAAAGATTCAGCTCTGGTAAAGTGGATGCAGATCTGAATCTGTGAAAAACAGAGGGCTGGACATCTTAGAAGTTTCAGTCCTACAGACTAGCAGACACTAAACAGGAGTTTTCTGGGTCACCCTGCTCACCTTACATGTCCAAGACTTTATTTAATCTGAATGAATACTTTTTTCAGAGGTATTTAGGCAGCGCATCAGGATGGATGTTCTGAAATCATGAGATTTACTTCAAAACATTTTTTTTTTGAAAAATGCTTTCCAAGTACAACTATTATTGTACCCTCTCATCCTCTTTCCCATTCCCCAGCCTTTCAACACCCAGGCAAATGTACAGTCTCCTCAATGCACCTGGAGGACATCTCCCCTTTTCAAGTATGCTACAATAAACTAATATTAATGTGACACAAAGGTTGCAGGAACAAAGTTAGGATCCACAGCAATGTTCACTCAAAGAAAAAAAAGAGAAAAAATGCAGAGATTAAGCAAGACTTTCCCAAGACCTGCTGCTGCATGATTTGCTGGTGAATAACAATGTACCACAAGGTCCCAGTGCAGGACAGACATTCTCAATTAGCAAGGTTACAATCCTCAGTACCCACTTGGTTCTTCCAAAAGAAAACCAGCAGCAGCTCTTCCCTTTGTACCTGTGGATCAAATCTGTTGCCATTATGGTGGCTCCTATATTATTTCCTGCTTTAAATTTTTGCTGCAGATGTAAAAAAAAAAAAGATGTCTCAGATCTCCCAAAGCAATTCAACATTTACACACACACCTATGGGACCATGGTCCCTCTATTTCAGCACCTGGTGCAGATCTGTCCTGAACCCATCTGTCAGACCACAGCCCAAAGATTAAAGCTTGCAATCAGGTAAACTCCAGCCAAGAACAATTATTCATGGATAGTATGCAATATTATAGGAATTTCCCTCTCCTCATATCATGACATTGATAAAAGCTTGGCAGATTTCCTCAGTTCAGTGAAATGACAGTAGTGACACACAGCATGGAGAAGATTAGCAACTGAAGAAAAATTCCATCACCCTGTAATGCTTTCATCTACTTTACTGTTTCCAGATTAAAAGATTTAATCCGCAGTAGAATTTGTCTTTAGAACATGGTTGGACTAGATGATCTTAGAGCTCTTTTCTAGCCTCAAAGATTCTACAGTTCTGTGATATGTCATTTCAGAAGCATACATTAGCCAATTTATCAGCTTATTTTCCTAAAACCCAAAAAGACAACTTTAATTTCCTCATCTTGATTTTAAAACTGAGAAAATTTCTGTTATAAGCTGGGGAAAAAAAAATGGAAACAAAGCTTGCAACCCTATCAAAGGAACAAATCCACAACCCTCAGGCCAAAATCCTTACTACCACCACAGTGTGAGCTTAGCTTGAGAACAGAGCTCAGTTTTGTCCTGCATTCACACACAAGGATCAGCTCATCTGCTCCTTAGGAAGAGAGATCAGCTGCATGATTTTACCTTCTGAGGCAGAAAACACAATAAGGTGCTTAGAAATTGCACTGGAATTGTGAGGTGATATTTTCAAAAATTCCTAGAAATGGTTTGAGCTTGATTTCACCAAAAGTATGATTCTATAAATGATTTCAATGGGAGAGGAACTGTAGACATGTCAAAACCTCAATTTTTTTTTCCCTCTGCAAATGCTCAGATTTGAATATTTATTTGCAGTGACACTACAATGATTGTTAGTGTCACAGGTTTTGCAGAATTCGATTTAATATTTCCCCAGAAAGAGGTTTTCTGAGAGTTTTGCTGCATCTCTGCTTCCCTGGTTTGCCAGGGTATTCCACCACACTTAGAAACACTGAGTTAAGGTTTTTACTTCAAATACAGGCTTCAAACAACATTTTATCATGTGTTTACATCGTACATAATAGACCACTAACAAGCCTTTGCCTAGAGGAACCGGTAGTTTCAAAGACCCAGCCAAATGTTAATTAAACTGAAATACACCACTCCCTCCTTCAATAAGTCTCCTCTGCAGTAGACCCTTGCATGTGTCCATTAGGGTTATACAAAAGATGCAGAAACACCCTGGTGTTCAGGGCACTCATCAATTAAAAGCAGATTAAAATGTCAGTGTTGTAACAGAAAATGAAGGAACCACAACCATTTAGGACCTTGGGCTCTAAAATATTTAATTAAAAAAACCAAGACAATATCTCTGCAGTAATGTTATATTATTATGTTTATTCTCTTTGTCTCTCCAGCAACAACTTTTCCCATAACTATAGATCTCAAACTACTCACATTACCATGATGTGTAATGTTGAGCTGCAGGATAAGAACAATTTCCTTTATGAACTGAATACTTAAGTTCATATGAGAAATTCTTTCTTTGAAAACCTTATTCAGGTTGTAGCAATATACTTGTAGTACATGGACATTCTAGAAAGATAAGATGACTTGTGCATCTTAAGTAATTAAACCTCTTGATTAAAATCTCTTCTGCAAGTGGAAGTAATGATACTGAATGCAATAGTGGTTATGATGGCTCTAGGTGGGAAAAAAGGTACAGACTTGGAAATGTGAGCATGCATCTGGAAGAACTGTATTCACTGAGGAATCCTTCTCTTGTTTATTGTGCATTGGTAATTTAAGATTTTATTAAAAACCAGTTACTAGTCAATTATCATTTGTGAGTTTGTTTAAAGAAAAGTATCCTAAAACTTTAAACCAACTGTAATTAACCTCCTACCATAAATTTGATCAAACATATGACTGAGAATAACAGTACAGCTCAGACCCTTAAGAAGCATTTGTTACACTGGGCTACTGACAGTGGAATGTACAGGAAAGGTTTAACTGCTCCCAATCTGAGGAGACCCTTAAACAGCAGAAGAGATAATTGTACTCTATAATTTCAAAATGCCAATCTCTATGCCACTGCACATCCCAGTACTCTGCATTCAACCCTATGTATCAGAAATCTGCATTTCCTTCACATGGCTGCAGAGTACAGGATATCATGGATATTTATAGTGAGACTTGAATACAGAAACTGCAGAACCCATTTCAATTCAATATGAAAACGAGTTCAGGGTACTGAACTCATTTTTGTAATGATCACATGTATAAAAACCTCCTCTGTAGAACTAGCAAAGCACAAAAACTGTGGGCTGCCAAACGAGATTGTCAGGAAGTTTCAGACACAGACCTGAAATGCAATGCAACGTGAAAAACTGACTGCAGCAAATGAATCTGATATAGAGCTTGCCAAAGGGTTTTCTCTGTGCTTTAACAAGCTCCTTCAAGCCCAGTGTCAGGAGATGATGGGAAGAGCAGGACTGGTTTCCTCACGGGATGAGCTTAAGGACAGAGCCTGGAGCAAAACTCGAAGTGTCCCCAGTGGCTCCTGTCCAAGCACTGCTGTGTGCTCACACAGAAAAGAGCCAGGTCCTGCCCCAGGGGTGCTGCAGCCTGGGGACAGCAGAGCACACAGACCTGCTTTTGCATTTAGTCCCCAGCTGACAGCACTGAACTGAAGGAACAGTGAAAATATTTTCCTAAGGTAGCAAATGGCTGCGTAGGTTAATACCAAATAAAAATACCAAACAATGCCAACCAAAACTAAAGAGCTGAGTAATGGAAAACACAAGAGGTTTGGTTTTGAGGGTTTTTTGTGTAGTGACACATTAAGCACAGCAATGAACAGTCTGGATGAGCACCTCTCGAATTCAGATCACTGACAGCAGAGTAGTCAAGAAGTTGTGCCAGAAAATAATGTTTGGTAAAGCATGCCAGAAGAAAGCAAGTACCTTCACCAGGGCTGTAACTTGACTTTTTCCTGTGCAATGCATATTAATGAGGAAAAATGGGCTGGAGCTAAAAGTTCAAAGAATAAAAAAAATTGTTTAAAATAATTACAGTTTCAGTTTATTATGTGTGTCAACACAGAGTAGGCTTACCTCTTACAATTAAGGTTAAATGCATGTACAGCTTTATTCATGCTGCCTTATTTCTGGGCAAACACATACAGAAGGGAAATCCAACCCTAAGCCAAGTGGTCTGTTTTGGTTAGAAGCTGAATTTGCAAAATGTGGCTCCTGTCCTACACATCATTTAATTCCCATGTAACAAAATATATAGAAATGTTTTACAAATATTTTAATAGAGTACAACCACATTTAATTCTATGAATAATTTAAGGATCTAGTTATTCTGGCTGAACTGTTCCATGCAATGAATATCATATGACAAAAATCATTGTTTCATGAGGGTACAATTTAAAAAGCTCTACCAAGAAAAATAACCAGTCACACACACACAAGATTAAGAATGAAGGTAGTGAGAGATTTCAGTAATACCCAAGGCCTGCAATATATACCAGAATTAAAACTGTTACTTTTGGACTCTTACCTGCAAGGGTTGAGTGGAACAGTATTATACTATATGTACCAGATAGAAACAGATTAAAATCATATAGGCATATAGGCACAGAGCCATGCAATCCCATCATCATACAACAGATTAATGAGCCCAAGAAATGCAGGTTCAGTGCTTCATTTTTTTAAATTTTTTTTTCCCTGCCCAGGGAGAAATAATTTTCATACTGTCTATTTTTGGATGCTTATAATTTATGGTATGTAACACAAAATCCTTGTTTCTGCTCAGACTTTGGATAAGACTTCTGAAGAAATATGTTTGTGGAGAGAATATCAGGTTCTGGAAAGATTAACATCGTTTAGCAGCCTTTTAGCAGATAACTCCCTCACCTCAATCAATGATTGGCACTCTTCTGCAAATGTTGAATGCTGAAAAATCTCTTGTGGCCATTAGCACAATTCCAAGGGGCCAAGAAACACCTCTAAACAAAACATCTACCACAGGAGAGGAGCATGCAGTTTCCAGACAAATAGCACACTGCAGATGATGAATGGACTGATTGCTTATTTCCATCATGTCTCTACTTGCAAATGTGAAACTCAGTAATGCAGTTTTTCAGTCTTTTTGAATATAGATGCTCATGACTAGGGATCACAAGGTAAATCTGCTTTTGTTTGCTGTGTACAGCACTATGATTCTAATTTTCAGTTTCATGAAGGGCACTACTGATTTACTGGAACATATAATATGTTTCAGAGAGGTTTAATCCAACTCGTAATAATATCTAAAAGTAATTTTACTTGACTGAAGAAATACCACTTCAAAAACTATTTTTCACTGAACTCTTCTGTTCTTTCTTCCTTTTTTGATCCCCAAAAGGAGAAAAGGTTAATGACAGCAACTTTAGTAGATGATCATTTTTCCTTTTCTTAAAGTAGTATCTGTGGAAATGATTCAGCTGCAATTACTGTCTCTCTTCTGAGCTCTGTCTGCAGAACAGTTTTAGACTTTATCTCACAAAAAGCATGAAATATCTAAGGAGTTCTTGGGACAGGGACTGGAGGAGAAGAAAAACTTCTCCTAGTGCCCACTAGTCCACAGTTACTCCACTTCATGCACTGTGACTGAAGCACAACGAGCAAGGAGGAGAGGAGCAAGTCTCTGAAAAATAAGGGCAGTCATTAGCAGATACAGGGGAAGTAGGAAGCTTGTGTCAGAGTTATCTCAAATCAAACAAAAATTTGAGCAGACTCCTGCTTCCTAGGCAAAAACCCTCACCAGTGACTGATAATACATAAGAAAGGCAGACACTGGCACCTTGTCCAGTATTTGTATTTTATTAAGGATAGGAAAAACTTAATGCTCTGAAATAACTTTGTCAGGCTTTTCACTCAGGGGCCATTCAGATGGGCAGTAGTGCCTTAACCCCAGAGCAGAAGGAGAAAGCAAGAGCTGACTGTCCCAGCAGGACACTCCTCAAAGCCAGGGCCTTTCCAGCTCTGACTCATTTCCCCCTGCCCAGCAGATGCCATCACTCTGCAGAGTTCAGGATTTAGGCACTAAGTCTGGCACTGGTTACACTGCTTACAGCCCCTGGCAAAGCCCAGCTCTCAGGTCATTGCTGGCAATGAGAATTGGATTCTGCCCTGGTCCAAGGACCCTCAAAGAACACCTGTCCACCTGAGAAAGCAGGACAGCTGTCACTCCAGTATTGTGCACACTGGGTGTTACAGAGCTAGAATAGCAGCCACATACAATTTGAAAAGCTTTATTAGCATTAGAGTTCCTATGGATAAAGCATTTAGCTGAATCATCTTTTGACCTGTGATATTCTGGCAATGCTTTATGATCTAAAAGATTTTTCACTGTGGCCTTAAAGTGTATTTCATGCTTAGAATGGCCAGGGTGGTTTTTTTTGCTTTGCTTTGGGTGGGCCTTATGTGTTCTTACAAGAAATAGGGCAGGGAACAGAGAAAAATAAAAGCACAGATCTTCACAGCTGTGGGGTCTATAAATGTATTTATGACACAGGTGACAAACAAGGCTGTATGTGAGCACATTGATCAGTCTGGCCTGTTGGTTCAACTCTTTCTTCAGAAAAGTCCTATGTAGCTGAAAGGCTCCAAATTAAAGAAGCAGGGTCTTTTAACTATCTGAAGAAACTACTCTATGAAGGATTATGAAGCAACTATCACAGCTGTAGTGTGCACCTCTTTCATGCTCCCCAGTCCTTCTTGCTGAAAAGTTAAGCACACAAGATGGGGAATATCTGGGGACAGAGGAGACACACATGAGAAGAATCTCAGTAGGTGTAAATCTGTACAGCTCCTTTCAAACTAAAGAAAGTGCTCTGCTCATTTTGATGAAAAGTACTAATGAAATAGAAAATTATATTGAATTTTTCAGGGTCTGGAATGTGCTCTTAAAAACTGAGCCATTGTTCTGTTGATGGCTGCTCTATCTGAATAGATTATTCCTTTGGCCTCAGAGGCAAAGAAGAGTCCAAATTGCCTTTCCATCTAACAGCTCCTAGGGAGGTGTTGAAACAGGAAACTACATAAATAAGGAAATGAGCTGCAGCTTTTCTCTATTAGGCATAAGATTTGGACTAATTCAGTCCTGACAGGGAATGTAAGACTATTGCACCTCAGATAAGGAGTCTGGTCTCTTTGTCTAAAACCCGAAGAATCTCCAGACAAGCTCAGCTCCCTGACAATGGAGAAGTACTTACCACACTGGAAAGAAAAATAAAATAAGAGACAAAGAACACACAGGGCATTTCAAAGAGATACCTTCCTAAAGGTACAGTTCTGTAAGCATGTTATAACTAGAAGGAAAAAAAAAAGAAAAAAAAAAAAAGGCCGTGGACAGTGAGATAAATGCCATGAGACACAGTTCTGGGACATGCTCAGTGTCTGCAGCTCATTTCCTGGTGCATATCACCATCAGTTGTGTAGCAATTTGCTATTATTTCTTTGTCCTGTGGAACCCTCCAAAAAGGCTCCAATGAAAATCTGTGGTTCTTATAGAGTGCTTAGTTCAAAGGAGGAGTCTGGCCTGTTTAGTGCCCCAATTCTGTACAAAAGAAATACAGAATAGTCTTGACTGCAACTGCTATATCAAGAGATGTATGTTTCCATTTCTTAGAATTTAATGACCTTCCAGGTCATTGCTTGTAAAAGAACATTGCAAACTTCTGTTTTAAATCTTCTACCTGATCATTTGTCAGGTTTCCTCTGCTTCTTCAACTGTGAGTATGGAACTTTTACTCATTATTTCTCATATTTTCCCTGTCATTTGTGATTATGTAGACCTATATCCCAGTTACTTCTTTTGTGACCTAAGCACCCTTTTACAATCTAATTTATGTTATGCAGTATTCAAAACGTGGGAAGAGAGTTACAGTGCAATGGAATAATAGAATGCATCACAGAATAATGATGTATCCTGGTTTATTCTCTATTCCCTTCCCAATCATTCCAATCTTTCTAGTTGCCTTTTCAACTCATGTTGAGTATTGAGACATTTTGTAGCATACTTTTCCAAATGTCCTGTATTTGTTTCCTCGTTTTGTATAACTGGGGATGTGGAATTACCTCCAGCCTCAGTCCCCTCACTCACTTTTACTTCTAACACATTTTAATTTTCTTTATTATTTAAAGCAAAACCAAAAAGCTCCAGTTCCTATCCTATCACTGTTAATAATTTATTTGCAGGAACAGCCTATGAATCTTTTGAGTAGTGCTGACCCAAGCACTTCCAAAGGGCCTGGTGAATGATGTTAAAAACTCCTCTCAGCTGTAAAGCCTGACCATTTTTCAGCCCACACAAGTCCTGGCTGACCAGATCACCCACTCCTTCTGAGAACTAAAATATATATCTGTAAGACATGGCCTCCACATACAATATATATGGCAGTCCTTTCCCAGTATATCATGTGCTAGGTTAGCAGTTACCACCTGTACATAAAGCAGAAAATCATCGATTTAGATCAGACCCACAGCCCTTTTTAGAAAAGGGTTCTCTTTGCTACCTCTCCAGTCCTCAGATAACAGAACAAATTGAAATTACAAACTGACATTCTTGACTAGGGTAATACCAGAAAACAACTCCTGAAAGGAAAATCTTACACAGACATATGTGTAGCACCCTTTTATTTCTTTGTTTTTGGGACAGTCTTACATTGGCCATACCTGCCATGTACTTTCATTAAATTACTCATGGAATAAAGCACACTTTATCCTGAATGAGATAATCACAACCTTGGCTCTAATACCAGGCCCTGGTATGCTCTTGGGTTTTTAACAGCAGGAACACCAAGCACTTCCCTGTGATTTTCTGAACTTTTCTTTGACCCAATTTATTACCTGGACTTTCTTATTAGGAAAAGGTAACAAACTTGTGGTGTCTGATGCTCAAACTCAACAGTCCTTGTTCATACTCACAAGTAGAGAGATTCAAAGTGTCTTTCACTGAAGTACATGTGGAGTCCAGTAAATTTACATTTGGAAAGAAAACCGTGTGATTCTACTGTTTATCACTGAAAAGCTGAGGTAGAGAGTAGCACAGAGGCAAAGTTACAGTACCCAACAATTAAGAGAAGAGCTTATTATGACCTATTATGCCTCCCTCCAGAATTTCTCATGGCACTTGCTCTACTTCAGGGAAGTCACATCACAGACACTAAGCATCACCAATTGTTTTCCACACTCAGATATACTTTAAAGGCATAAATTATGATAAGGCAACTGCTTCCCTTAGAAATTGAATGAGGTTTGCTACTCTCTTTCCGTGTTTACTTTTAAAACTTCACATTGATTATGTGTCCATGAAAAGTGATACATCACCTAAGACCTTGATTTACTTCATTTCTAGTGCTGAAATTCAATGAGATTCAATTGCAAAAGACACACCAAAACTCAGAAATCTTTCCAGCTTTGTCAAAACCGGTGCTTTGCCAGCATACATTCTGTTTCTTGCATTGTATACATGCTTGTATTTTATGATTCAGCTGCCCGTCTTTCCAGCTTCATAAATGACAATAAGGAAGTGCTTTTCCTCCTTAGAAGACCCAAAATGCCAGCTAACATAGGGCATATTTGCCATTTTACACTGAAACACAATCAGCCTGCAGAGAAAAGCAGACAAAAGTTTTCAAGCTCTTGTTTGCAAAGAGGTAGCAGAGCCTGAAATGATAATTAGTTCTTTACTGTAACTTTAGCTGGTATAGAAACTTTCCCTTTAAAAATAAACCATACTGTTCTCCCTATATATTGCAAGTAAGCATGGAGCATGTGGGAAAAACACCCCCACACCCAGCACTGAGAAGGAAAGCTGTGCTAGTTTGTGGTCTCTTGTATGACAAGAATTAATTTAATGGCTTCACTAGCATATCTTAATAAACAATATAATCTTTTTATGTTAAAAATTAACTCCTTTTCCTTTCCATTCTTTGTCCATCCATCTCTTCACAATTTTTGTTACCCCCAATAGGCTTGCCTTTCCAGAGTCAAGACATTTATATCAGAAACTACACAGCATCAATAACAGTCCACCATTAAATGTTCACCATCTACAATCTCACAAAACTACTTTAGCCAGCAGGATTTTTAAGTATCAAATAATGCTGGGCATTTCAATATCCTTCAATATTTAGAAATGGAGGGATTTTAAACACCTGCTTGAAAAGGACATTTTTCTTTCATGGTTTATGAGGTGAATAATTAAAATTTTAAGTACATGTTATAGGTGAAATTAACTGTATTAGTCAATAGTTTGCCATCAATACGAGTGCAGGCCATATGATACAAGTCATGGAGCATTTCTTGGTGTAATAACTTGCTGGCACAGTGAGGAAATTCCACCTGGGGCAGAGATGCCAGGAGGGCAGAGGCTCCCAGGCTGCTGCTGCTGGCTCTGTTTGCTGCAGCACCTCCATCTAAGCACAGCCTGGCTCTTGCAGGCTGAGCCCCATCTGGCAGCGGAGGGGGCACTGCTACTCAGCAGGTGAGTGCTGTAAAGAAAGAGAACCCCTGCAATTGGCTGAACTGTGCTCACCTGTCGTGAGTGTCACCCCAAGGATGTCACCTGGAGAAGCTGCTCTTTGAGATTTGTTGTGATTCTGGTCATCCAGTTCTGTTAACATCTTATTTTCTTACTCTTCTGGGGTTTTAAAGGACGTTCAGAATTCCTGCAGTGGTGTTTCCTGAACCATTTCATTCTTCATTAGAGCAATATTTTATCCTATCAGAACTGATCAAAATTCCCATGCATTACAATCTAGAAATCCACTCACTGTAGACAGAGTTTGCACAAGGAGAAAAGTGGCTTTGATGTCAATCACTTTTTAAACCAATCTCTCCTTCTGCACCAAGCATTACTGTTTAGCTGCTGTTGTTCCTGTCCTGCTGATCTCTTTGGCAAGTTCTGTCTCTGTGTGTTTGGCTGCACATTATGAATTATGTCAAGTACTAGAGAGGTGCAGAGGCATCTGTGGAGTAAAGAATAGATGATAATAAAGTAGAGAAACTAGTGAAAGCAGTCAATAGCTGTCTGCCCAAGAACGATGCCCTTCTCCAGCCTCACTCCACAGGCTTTTGCCCAGGATGACATTGTGGATGCAAAAAGCATGGAGACTGTCCAGTACATATATTCCTTTACCAGCCCACCACTGGCCATGCAATAAGGAAATTTTATCATTTACTCAATCCCATCTTGCACAACAGACACAGAGAGGTACATGCATGAAGCTACATTTGGCAGAAATCAACCAAGAAACTAAGATTTTGCTGTAAGGAGCATATCTGTATTTATATTACATTCTTTTATTTGTCAATTTGCTGGCATACAATTCCTGCCAGTAAAAAACTGCACTTTAGTTCAACAGTAGAAAGTGGTGTTTAATCAAAGAATTTCTTTTCAGAACCACCTCCTGAAAATCTTTAATTAAAAAAATAATAATTAATTTCTCCTTGTCAGCACTAACACTTTGAATAGAAGTGCTGTATGGTCCCATAACAAAATCACTATCTTTTGGCTGATCTTCAGTTCCTTGAATACAGACTTTTAAAACCAGTATCTTGATGCTACCATCAGACATGTTGATTTCAATACCTAGGTATGGCAATGAAGTCAGGATCCATTTTTTTAGTGGACACAATGTTCCTGAGATAGGAAGGTAATTTCCAAATGTGTGTGAGGCACCTACAAGATCAATATATTTTCAAGAACAGCTGGGGTCCTTCTCATATTTCTGAAATTCTGAAATTGGCTGACCTGCTTGGGTGGTGAGGTTTTATTAGTTGCCAAAACAAAAAAAAAATTCTTTTGTAAAAGCAACTTTTGGGTTATTTTCTCTTTTGAAATCTATATATAAACAAACAGTTTAAGTGTAAATTTGTCCCTATGGAAACAGAATAAAGAACTATTGGTGGCAGGGCAGACAAATCTGTTTTCTTTGAGAACTCTTTATTGGCTTGTGAAAATTTGTTTGAGCAGCATATTCTCCATTGTAACATTCACATTTGTAACCTCTGGTGTCCACAAAAATTACATGCCCCAGAATTTGAACAGGGGATGCTTTAAGAAAAAAGCTCAGGTGTGATAAAAACAATTAGCTATTGCAAAGGTACATGAGGAATTGTGATTTCAACAACTAAAGTTTAAAATCCAAAGGGGATTTATCCCAAAACCCAGTGAAGCAGCTCCCTGGTGGTAATGAAATGAGTGATATTTTAATGATCACAGGAAAGGCATCAAACCAGGACTGCTCTACAGCTGGGTGGCACTGGGTGACAGAGCAGAGGCTGCAGGTGGGGTCAGCTGCCTAGCCAGGCACCAGGACTGGCACTGCAAAGGCTGCTGTGGGCTCTCAGCACTGAGCTGACAGGTCAGGCAGGTCTAGAGGAGGCTGCTGCCCTGAGCTGAAGGGCTGAGGCAAAGCAGCAGATGCTGGTTGGCTGCTCTTAGGGACAAAGGAGACAACATCTTAGGACCCAGACTACTTAACAAAACTTTCATGACACCTGTCCACATGACACCTGGCTCTAATGCTGCTATTAATTACTCAGAGGCAGATGCAGTATATTTCCTGAACAGACTAGACAGAAATCCATTAAAAATCCTGGCTTCTGTTTTTAGCCATAGTTATGAGGTTGCAGCTGTTTTCAAGCAAAGCTTTTCCATTTTGGGAGAAATATTACTGCAGCAGAATCAACTTTCTCTGCCCTCAATACAAGAGACTCTCTTAGTTCAATCCCAGAGTTCTGTGGAATTCAGGCAAATAGAAGTGGCAAGGCATTTTCTGTAGTGAACCAGACAGTAAAATATGAGGCTATAGAATGAAAGAAAAAATAGTATGTTGATAATGAGAAGTATTCAAAGTGATGCATATATGTATCTGTGACATCTTAGAAGAGACACTTCAGGCCTCCTCTGCTGGTGATCATCAGTAAGCACAAGGATGCTTTGTGCATGTCATACTGAAGGTCACCTTAGGTTTACATGCACCATCTCACATTCCCCCTGTAGTGTCATCTAGATAAGTTGTTTTTACTTACTCATCTGAAAGAAAATACAGCTTTTCCTCTGAAGATCCGATACAGAAGTTGTAGTGGTACAATAGAGGGATTAATCTATTGCACATCATTTGTAGGATCCTGCTAAAATAGTTCAGATAGGAAAAGAGGAAAATGAGTCAAGCTAGGAATGAGCAGGTCATAACTGCTGTTGATCAGCTCAATCCCCAACATGTTATTCCATCAATCAGACATAATTTGTAAATGTAGACATGCTCTAAGGCAAAGCACAGACAAAAATAAACAGTCAGTGAGGTGTAAGTAATCAAAAAGCAACTTAAAACTGTAATGATATTTTAAATTGTCTCCAACATGGGCATTGCTAATTCAGAGCATGGTTTGAAAGTGTTGAAGCCAGAAAAGAGTAATATGTTTGAACATCCAGACCTAGAATGCAGGATCTCTTGACTAGGTCCAAATTCAAGACCCTGTAACTGCTGTGACCTCTGGATTTCCAGAGCAGTTTGAAGATATCTTGTCTTGTGGTGTCTGTGTCCAAGTTGCCTCCACCAGAGGAAGCAATAGGACACCTTGTAGTGGGTGCACAAACCAGAGGATCCACAAGGTCTTAATATTAAGTTTTTTCTCTGTTGAGAGTAAACCTACTAAGTTCATTCCACACCTGTTTAAGAAGGCAAGTCATGAACTCTGGAGAAGCAAGAGTACTGCATGCAGGTCCATGTTTCCCCAGTTTCCACAGAGGCCCCCAGGGAATGTGCAATCATAGCCAAACACCCAACTGTGGGAGATGAAGAACAGCTTTTCTTGATCATCATTTAACTGTCTCACTTTGTTCCTTCATATGCTCTGGTCTTGTCCAGAATAGGAGTATCACATGACTGCAAGAAAAGGCAATTTGACTATTAATTCCATCTTGTCAAAACCATATTCTGCCAGCTCTTGAGCTGATCTGCAGGAACCCTGTACAATTTATTACATCAGGAACCACCTGAAGGATTACAGGATGCCAACTGCCATGGCTCATTATGCAGCATCTAACTCAGCACATAAAGACTTCCTGCAATGTTCCAGAAAGCTAGGGGAAATAACAGTAACTTTTAAAGCACAGCTCTATGAGATGTTGCTCTTTGTTTAATATATGGTTGACAGTCAAATGCATTTTATTCTAAGCTTCCACTCCCTAAGGAGCTAAAACTGCAATAATTTTTCACAAATTATTGGCAAAAAAGTCACATTTTCACCTGTAGGCTCAGGAATCATTGGTAGTTGGGAAACTTAGTAGCTCTGGTGGGCACAAAAGTTTCCAGAAACAATTCAAGCCTAGGACTAACTAATGTAAAACAAAAAGTTAAAAATGGCCCCATAATATTGCAAAAGAACCTGTCAATTTTCTGCTTTAGGACCTAACAGAAGTGAAGAATTTTAATGTAAAACCCCTAGAAAAGTAGTCTTTAGAAAAAGCAGGTAATATAGCTACTGGTGCACCCTGAGTCATACTTGAACAGGAGATACATTGTTGGATAAATCATCAGATTAATCAGAAGGCATAGCTTGAAATAAAGAAGTTTGGACAAATGCTTTAATAATGATCAGCAAGAACTGAGTGCCTTTGTTGGGATGTTGGACAAAAACTTACCTGGAATCCTCTATGTAGGAATTTCCATCTTTAAAGAGCACACCACTCTAGACAGATATTCCTTGAAAACATGTCTGCTAACCCTTTAATTTTTTTATGTCTCTAATTATATCCATGTACTTTTCTCAGCTGACACTAAAGTAAACCAGCAAAACCTTGCATCAAACACCACAGCTGCTTCTTAGAGTCTGAGAGTTTGTTTGCTCACACTCAGGGTCCAAGACCATCCCCAGGGTCCAGCAGTGTTGTGTGGATCCTTGTGATGCTTCTTTCCTACAGATAAGGTGCCTGGCAGCCTGCCTACTCACCAAAAATATACTGAGCTTGTCACTGCACCATCCCAGCAGGCACAGAACCTGGGTTTAGGTATTTAGTACATCTGTGAGAGGGGGAAGAAATGATGCTTATTTGAATTAAACTGAGCTCACACTGTCTGAATTTCCTTGCCTGAAATAATTCACAATATTAATGAAAATGTAGCAGGAATAGAACTGGTTTTGGAGCTACTGGAAAGTACATTTATTTCCTCTTGAAGAGACAGTTTCTGAAGATACTGTGGCCTTTGTCTGACAGCATAAACCAGGACCATTCAAGTGGTTATTGCAAAAAAGAGTGTAAATATACAACAGATGTACCCACCAATGGTCACTGCATTGCTCATGCAGAAGTGTTTTCCAGAGTTCTTCTCTGACAGAAATAAAACACTTAACAGTCTGTTTTTGTAGTTCTGGTGGTATGAAAGGTGAGGTTTATCATTAGTTGGAGCTTTGTTGTTGGTTTGTTTTGATTTTCTTATCTAGCTACAACTTCTGATTTAATAAAAGCAAACAACCTTTCAGAGACTAAAGCCTTCCTTTAGGTAGAACACCTTTTACCCAGCCCATCCATCTATGCCCATTTGCACACAGATTCTTCAAAGTGTGTGAGATGTTCACCATCCCACTTCAGCTGTTCTCCAGTCTCTGTGCTCCATTTCTTACTTTTAATCCTACTGTTGAGACAGGTACTGATCTTTGCCAGACTACAATGCCTTAATTCCTTCACTGTTAACAATCCCTCTGGGAAAAATTTTTGGTGGATTTAGTGTGACTGGTCGTCCTGGGAAAATTATACTTTCTCTGGTCTTTCCAGATATTCCAACCTTCCCATACCTTCCCAGACTTTTGGGGGGTTTTTGCAATAATTTTAGCTGAATTCAGCCAAGCAGCAAGTGCTGCACACTGCTGGAGATCAAAGCATTTCTCTCATTACCTGCCTGACAAGTGCTGTCATATGGGGCAGTGTCAGAGGCTGCAGTCCTTCCTGGCAGGGTTTGTGCATGGCTCATTCAGCCCCCCCAGAACTTGTCAGTTCAGGGCCATTAGAAGTCCTGGACCACTTGTGGGGACTTCCATCGTTCCAAGGGAAGGTCACTCACCTCCAGCTGTCAGCAATTCTCCATGCTCCACTACCCAGCAGCCATGCACAGAAGCAGCCATCGTTTGGCTGATGGAGACAGTCAAAATTCCCCTGGTACTTCCACCCCTTTAAGACTTAGATTTATTTCTAATAAAATGGCACCTCATCTTAAATTGTCTTTCTATATTTTTAATTGTTATTTTTGGCAAGTAGCAGCTTATTCTATGCAACTTTTTTGAAAGAACACTTTAGCATAAAATTACTGTATACTTATGATTTTTATAGGAACTAATATGGGAAACTTTTTAATAAATGTTTCTGTGAAGTAACTCTTATTCTGAATGCTTCTGACAGAAAGTTCAAAATATCCATGAAGACACTAAAAAGGATTGCTTTCATAACAATTTAAAGTATTTGTCATTTTTGTCTTTCCCAAAGTCAAAGGTGTCTTGAAAGATAATTTAAGTAAATGACTTAATAATCTATATCAAGGCCACACTATTCCACTATTTTCACCCATTTCAGACCAGTGCCTTTTCTTACCTGTGCACATACACTTTTCTAAATTTGATTTCTCTATATGTCAGGTACGAAAACGCAAAATGTCAATATAGGTATTCATTCTGAGAAAATACTGAAAATAGAAATTGCAGTTTCTTCCAACCCAATCAGAAGACACTGCATAAAGAAACAAAGATGGAGTCACGAGTTTCTACCTTCTGGCATGGATATTTATCACACAGTATACTCCCTGCTTCTATCTCTCTAAAATATACCACACTTCTTGGTGAAACACTGCTAACATTGATCACATTATTCCTCATGTCTTCCAAGCAACACCCTGTTTATCCCTTGTACTTGTTTTGCCACAACATCAATATAAAACCCATTTGCATATGGATTGTGATGTACAGCAGAGTCCAAATCCCTCCTTGCTACTGAGCTTCTTCTTGGCTAGTCTCCCCTTCCTACACTGCTGGTTTAAAAAAAAAAATGTTCTTTTGGAGTTTCTTGTTTGGCTTTTTTTTCCCCCCAAAGTCTGCTCATCTGCTCACACAACCCCATAACTTCAACTGTAGAAATCAGTTCTCTCAAAGACTTTATCCCCATTTAAAAAAAAAGAATGCCTCCCTAACATAAGTAGAATTTTCTAATTCTAGCTGTCTTGACAGGATGGCACAGGTCTCAGTCTGTCACCCGTGTTCTTCAGCCTCTTTTCCTTTCTCTTATTTGTCAGGTCTATTTGCCCTTTGGCCTCCCCTGCCATCCAGCTTTCCTAAGCAGAGCCCCATTCCCAGGAGGATAGGGAGGAGGCAGATTCCCATTGTGCTGCTGCCCTGCTCCCTGGGGCAGAGTGCTGTCACATCTCCTCACACACTCACAGGGAAGTGGCTCGAGGCTCCTGACACTCTCCCTGTCCCCCTGCCTGCACAGGGTTAAGTTCTGGCTGCTGGGAGCTCAGCCACCAGGCACCATCCTCAGTAATGTGAAACCCCTCAAGGGTCCCAGTCCTTCCCTCTCCTTACAGAGCTTGCAAAAGCTTCACATAATCTGCTTACCAAACATTGTCTGCAAAGGGCTTTTGGGAGCTGAGAGTAGAACTATTTTAAAAGTGTCATCAAATAAGAAGTTATTGGCTTGAAAAGAATAAGCTCTCTCCTATTTCTCAGTTTCATCTTGCTATCTTCCTTGACTGCTCTGCAGGAAAGCTATTTAAACTCCACTTAACACATAATATAGTCATACTTACTTTTAGTGGACACATACCATGTTCTGTAACATTAAACTTAACACAGGCTATTTTTTCCTAAAGTGAGCATCCTAGGAGGGCATTGGAGCTCTCTTCAGACCAAATTCATCATTCATACTGGAAAGGACCATATGCCTTCATGCAGTAAACTCTCAGTGCTTTCCTCTCTCACTGATTCCCAGTCCAGCACCTAAGCCTGGTACAAATGATCTTGACATGGCCTAAATAACATTTTTTCCTACCTGCAATAGATGTGGCTCTGAATTCTGCCCCGTGGCCAAGCCCCTGTCTGGAGGGGACCCACACCATTGCAGGGAGCTGCTCTGTGAATGGCCTGCTGGCACCTGAGGTGTGCAGCAAAGATGGTCAATGAAAAAACTGGAAAGCCAGGCTGGAGGGAGTGAAAACACGTGCCATGGTCTTGATTGCTCCTAGCAGACTATAATTCTGCTATCTAGAGACAAGGGTGTTATTGTGCCCTCTGGACCAAATAGACTGGTGCACTTTACCCTGAACAACATGCATTAAAGCCAATGGGACATCAGTTCAAGAGCCTTGGGAGCAGGTAGAACAAAATCCAGCAAGGGGGATGATTTTTGCTCTGGCTGAGAAAATGAGAGACTTGCATAAGCTGTGGAAAGGCAGGTGAAAACAGAAAGGTTATGGTAAGGTTTTATCCAGATCACTGGGAAACAAAACAGATTTGAACAGCTTTTTCTTTTCTCCACAGGAGAGCACTTGAGGGTGGAAGGGTGCAGAAGCAGAGAAGCTAAAATTTACAGCCAGAACTACACTGAGAATGTCTATAGTAATCTGAAGAGAAATATTAAATGGGGAATAACTTGGTTTGAACCAGTATAACAGGAAAACTATTACCCACTTAGAGCACAGGAGGAAAAGGACACTGAATCACAACAAAGTAGAATACTCAGAAGAAAAACAATACTTTTTTGCCATTTATGTATTTAGAAGGTAAAATTCTCTATCTACCTCAAGATATCTTAAGTACTTTATACTAGCCAAGTTTCTGGGAAGGATTAAAGTCACATGGAAAAAGAACACCCAAGAGTTTCATTCAAGTAAAATGTTCCACATATCTATACAGAGATCTGATTTAGGAAACATAGATCCTTATATGTATAGATCCTAGATACATCTTAGATAGATATGTCTTTCATATATATATATACATATNATAAGGATTTATCCCTCAGGAAATCAGCTAACAACTCATTTAAGGGAAAGGATATTTTCTGTCTCAGCTATTTTTAATTTAATTTTTTTTTCACAATAAAATATATTAAGGAGTGTTTTCAATGCTTGTTAAGTTTTCACTGAATAACTGAAAGGGCTCAGAAATTAGAAATTATCTGGGTATGTGAGGACAGGAGAGTGGAAAAACCTGAACCTCTCTTTTAAAGAAGTTCACAATTCACTTAGGTATTAAGCTGCACCCTGTGTTTTGATCAGAACTATTTAAAGTTCTCTATATGTAAACTTCCTGAAGAGAAATATGAAATGACACCATTCTCTAGAAAGAAAGAAAATGTAACATTTAAAATAATATTATGAAACAAGTCAGCTGCAACAGTGAAGAACAACCTGGATCTCTATTTGACCCCCCCTTATTCATCATCCTATTGGTAGGGCAGAAGTGTAGGGACAGTGATGGTACAAAAGACACAGAATAAGGGAGGCTGCTTCAAATAACTGAGAATCAGTTTTGAATAATTCCTGTGGAAAGCCCCTAAAGAAAAAAGAAGAAAAAAAAAAAAGTTTTTATAATATTTCTGATTTCAGCCAGGAGAGGGTTATTTATTTTATTATTTCCAGAAGGCTGTGGTCAAGACCCTAACATTATTTGATTCCACCTTATGTCATTTCCAGGGTGGGGGGAAGGAACCCATCAATACTGGCTCATTATTGAGGGCTCTGTAAATCTTTTCTTTGTCTTACACCTTTTGTTATTAATATTGTTGTCCTTACTGTTCATTTTCTTATCTCTTTGTGGTTTCCAGTAAACTGATTTATCTCAGTCCATGGGGGACCTTTGCCTCCAGTCTTCAACTCCATCCCACTGCAGGGGAAAGGGGGAGGGAAGCAAAAGAGCCAGAGGCAGTGTGGTTTTGGAGAGACTCAATGGGGACACTGAATTAAGGAACACCATTCCTGACCCATAACACTGATCCCTTTTATGATATTCAGTAGAAACAAGTTTTTGTTTCAGGCTTGCATTAGACAGAGGAAGAAAGATGAGTAGAGAGAGTAGAGAGTGACAGACTCCATGAGTTTCCTAAGTGAGATTAAAGATATTGCAACTAACCACAGGTGTTTTTACTGAGTTCATTTCAACTATCTTTGGTCTCATTTAACTTATAGACCCACATTGTATAGGTACTAAAAATGTGCACAGAGTGATTTCCAAGCCTTAGAAATGAATCTTTAAACAAGCAGAGCTGTTTACTCAGAACCAGATGCCAAATATCAAGTAAGTCCACCTGGGAGTGACTGGTGCATTTCCACAGAAGAAAAGTTAAAAACTTACTGTTGAATATTGCATGAGAGAAAGGACTGCATTTGTTTTGCACACCACCTCCTATGAGTGCACACTAGAGGAGTGTCATCTGATTTTGCCTGTACCCTACCAGTTCTGTGTCAAAACTGTGGAGCTCTTTTGTCCTCTCACTGGCTTCCCTTAGCACCAAAACCACACTGCAATGCTTGTCAGCAGTCAAAGGTTCGAGCTCCTTTCCCCCTTCTTCCTCCCCAGGATCATGTTAAGTAGAATGCTTTCAAAACTGTTTTTAAATTAATTATTCTGTTCATTTGAAAAGGAAAAATCTTGTAATCAGGGGCTGTGTTTTGCATAACAATGGACTCTCTCAGTATGTGAAACATGCCCAAAAGATCAGTTGCTGGAAGCACCAGACCAGCTGTACAGCTGTGCACACACAACTGCCTTTGCCCTGCCAGTGCAGCCCCCATGCCAGTACAGTTCATCAAACCCTAACCTGGTGGGTTACAGAGATTCATAACATCTGGCCGAGGCTGCTGTGTCAGTGACAACTGACAAAATGCACGGGACACCAGCAAGGTGTGATTTGTCATTAATGGACACAGCTTGATAGCATTCATGGCCAGCTTGAGGAGCTTGGAACAAACTCATTCACACAAATATGACAGTCAAGGAAGGCAATCTCTCCTGTGCCAAGTGAAGAATAAAAAGACTATTTAAATATGAATTCCTATGAATGATATAAGTTTGGCTTAGCTTTGCAGAATAAAAACCTGTTTATGCACTGAGAATTACATCAGGAGAGGCAGTTTCTTCAAAATGGCATTTATTTGACATGCCCATACAACGAACTAGAGAAAATATTTTCAGAGCAGAGAGAAGCTCATTGCTTTTACCCTGAGAATGCTGCTTGAAAGATTCAGTTACCAACTCTTGTCATGATAGTTGGTATCTTAGTTCCCTCATCCTTAATAAAAATAGCATAATAATACAGACCACAGAGAAATATCTCAAGTCGGAGAATGTGCTCAGATATTGCCCACTATGTGGTACCTGAAACAGAAAGGCTCATTTCTGCATTTCACACTTTGGGACACGTTCATGACCCTGACAAGACTGTAGATGATCACTGCTATTGGACCTGTTCCCACAGAGAAAGAATTTTTTCAAGATGTATTTCAGATTAAGACCATCTGGTACCAGCCAACCACCCAGCACTGCTAAATTCCTTCCTTTAAAAGTATTAACATGTTTTCTTCTGTTATACATACATTTTTCTCCAAACACCACTACTTATTTTTGGGATGATTTAAGCTCGAGAACTAAATTAGTTCTAATGTATTTTGTCGCTCTGACACATCATTAAATGCAACTTTGATCAGTGAAGAGAATCACCAAGTTGCATAACCATCCCATTCTTGTCTCTTCTTCCAGGCAGCAAATCATACCTTACAGGTTGCGTGTAAGAAATGCTGGAAATACTGAAAATGCATATTTGCAGAGTCCAGGATGTGTGCAGCCTTTCACTTTACACAGGGAATGGCAAAGAAGATGTTCAGTAGGGTTCAGGAAATTTGCCAAAACGTGCACAAATATCCCCACATCTGAACTCCTGTAAAATCCATGCCCTTGTTTTGGAGGCACCAGTCACTGGTCTGCTCTAGGTCAAAGTGTGGGGCAGTAGAGTGACAACAGCTTTTCTGCAGATGGCAGTCCCTCAGTTATGTGGCTGCAGGCTGATTCAAGTGTAGTTAAGAAAAGACTAATTTAAGTGTAGTTAAGACAAGCCTTCTAATTTACATTACCACGGCTAGCAGATGCATATGCTGGCCACGTGGATGCCCAAACCTGGAAAGCAGTGTTAAATTTATTCATGAGTAACCCACCAGTGCAATGGTGATTAAAGAAGCATCAG
Organism: Sitta europaea; assembly: GCA_013400255.1. Taxonomy (NCBI): domain Eukaryota; kingdom Metazoa; phylum Chordata; class Aves; order Passeriformes; family Sittidae; genus Sitta; species Sitta europaea. Next base: position 252,613 of record VXBS01001945.1, read on the forward strand.
TAAAAAGCAGAAGGGAAGAAGTGGGAAATAGTCTTCAGTTTAATCAGCAACCAATACAGTGCTTCAAACATGACAGCTGATTTTTTTAAAAACAAAAATAGCTAGACATGAAAAGATTGAGGATAAAATGGATACAAAAATTTGTATTGCATGAGATCTTAGAAATAAGGTATCAATTTATAAGTATTCCAACACCTATGAAATAGTTTTCTCATTCTCTTGTTTTATGAATTCTCAGTTCATCTTTTGGTTCATCTGCAAAATCCAACCTACAACTGACAGTTTGCTTTTCTGTTAGCCACTCAGGAAAGAGAGTCACCAAATATCCAGCAAGTGAAAAAATGAACAGGTAAAAAAGAGGCCAAAAATATTAATCTAAAGACTTCTTTAGGTAAATATTTACATGTACATTATCTGTCAATATACTGACATAGAATCAGTGACTGATTTGGGAATTTGGCCTAAATAAAAACAAGAATTCACCTGCAGCAAATATGTCTACAGCTAATACTCTGGTGAACTGTGCTCCACATAGCAATGGCAGATCTACTAAACGACTAATCCTGCCTCCTTCTTTCTCCTAAACCTCGATTTCCTTTGGACATCCATTACAAGGATGACAGTGAATATGTTTTCTCATACAGAAAACTGAGAAGTTTATATATATCTGCAGCCTACTTGGAAAAGTTGAAATTTGCCATGTATGAAATGCTATTCTTTAAGGATTAAGTTTTAATTATGTGTCTAGTTATATAAGTGTAAATCACACAAAACTTCTCTTGGCTGTTACTTTCCATATTACATTTCAGGGTCTTACTCTGAAGGCTGTGAGAGACTGGAAAGAAGGATTAACCAGTTTTGTCCCTGACTATTCACATTTTATTCCATAACGTTGTGCATTTTTCCTAACCCTTGTAAAATTCACATCTTCTCATGAAATTAGTATAATGAGAAAAAAAAAAAAGGAAGAAATGAAAGATTTAATGATGCTTGCAAGCCACTTTGACGTTCTCCAGCAGAAAAGGTTATAATGTGAATTTTTACAATGAAGAAATGCAGTTCAACTTGCCCAAAAGGTTCCAAGTCACACAATTATCCAGCAGAAAGAACATAAGAAGTTCACCTCAGCTTCCCATCCTGCAGTCCAAATTCAGGCCAGAGCTACCAGACCCAGCACAGATCACAATAACAAGGCCATCAACTTGCCAGGTGCTACCACTACTCCAAGTTATTTCAAAAATCTCTTCCCCTGAATCAACAGGACAACTTTTTTAATTACATGGGCGATCTCAGCTTCCTCTGAGGATGAAACCACAGAAGTATTTTCCTTGCAACAAAGAGATTGGGTACTCAACCTCTTGGAAACAAGGTAAAGAGAAGAAAATGAACCCAGTTAAACCATTTACTTGGAAGGGGGAGCTGGGAGGGGATTCCCTCCTCTCAGCCTAAAGCCTCTTGATAATGTAAACTTGAAGAAAGTGCCCAGATGTGAAGGACAGGAGTCCAGGGGACATCCTGATGCAAAACAATGGCTAGAGAGACTCTTTCTGTAAAATAGAGAATGGATCTGTACCAAGAAATAAACTAGAGAATTTGGCACAAAGAGCAAGAAACTTTAAGGAGTGTGATAAATTCTTTTCTTTTACTTTTTCCTTGATTAAGTCTGACTTTTAATGCATAAAAAGAGGAGCAGTAGTCTCTTTTCCTTTTAAACTCTTTTACTCTTTGATCCATCCATGTTCCCTCTGCCTAAATACTCTATGAACTATTAATTAATATATTAGCTTCACCTAAAGAGATAATTTCAGTTTTCGGAGAGATTTAGGAAAAATAATACCTCCAGAAGCCTTGTAAGATGTTTTGGTAATGGCAATCACTAAGAATGCAGTAAGAAATGTGACATGAGAGGTTTTTTTTCCTCTCCAAGGCTCATGTAATCTAAAAATGAAATAAACCTCAACACTATTCTACTAAACCAGCTGACAGAAATGCAATCCCCCTTTAGCTAGGGGAGCAGTGTTACAGAATGAAGTCTCTGTGCAAACACTATTTATACTGTTTTTACCACATTTTTCCTTCTACTGTCCTCTTATGTCTTCCTTAAATTATTCTGATATCCCAGCTTTCAATCCTTTGGAATGATACTTATATGAAAAGTGACAGCAACAAGAATATGGACATCTTGCAAAGAATTGCAACTCCTCAGCAGGGAATATGTTATTCAAAGAGGACAAGAAAAGGCAGGAAGAAGGGAACAGCAAACTCCTGTCAGTACTTCAGTCTGAGTTGTAAAGTAGGTTTTCTCTTACTGCTAGATCCCAGCAGAGTCAGTTCACAACCACCCCTCACACCTGAGTTGTAGGACTTCAATCAAAAGCCAACAAAAATACAGGTATTTTACAGTTTTGTTTGAGCTTCCATCTCTGGCAGCTTGTGTTTCACACCAGCCCAACCCTACCATTTAATTTACAATGTCCTAATGCCCTAATATCCTATTCCTGAAGGTTCAGCAGTAGCAGCTGGAATGTTCTTCGAGCTCCTTCTTGAATTTTATTTATTATTTTCAATTTTATTCATTAAGGAAACAAAGCATGTCCAGTTATGAATGTTGGCTTATCTTGACCATTTCACTTGGATATGCATGGTGACAGAGGTTCAAAAAGAGGATATTCCTTCACAGGAGGCTGGGCACAGGTGGCCACGAGGCCTCTAACTCTGCATCACCAGTAAGAATCGAAAGGGATGGCATGACACAGGAATCACAGGCAGTGCAAGGGCTGAACAGGCAAAAGTAAAGTAAGTTGATGGTTCTTTTAGTGCAGCAGTTGTCTTCTCTGCAAGAGCTAAGGAGACAGAGGTGGCTTTAGGTCACCTTTTCAATTCCTCAGTCTTTGACTAGTGCAGGGATGGGCAGTTTTCCAAATCAGATTAGAGAGGCTATACATAAAACTCTGCTAAATTTTAGCTTGGGTTCAGCAGTCATGGAAGCAATTGCTGACTACACTCCAAGTACAAGCCAAAAAACCTCTCATCTGAATCCAAATTTCCCTGAAGCTTAAAGGTGCTTAGATCCAGTTTTCTGGGTCACTTCCAATGTTCAACTCCTTTGTTTATCTTCTATAGGCTATTAAGGTTCAGTTAGACAAGGAATTTAGAACAGCATGTAACAGCACAACCTTCCCTGGAATACTGTGTGTAATGGCCATGTCATCCAAGGAAGGCATCTCTTAACTAGAAGAAACTCAGAATGGTGATCAAAATGAGCAACTGCTTAGGAAAAAAAAAAAAACAAAAAACTATCAGCCAGTAAAAATAGAATATACTTGGATTGGGAATTTAGCGACAAAAAGGAAGGAATTTATAGAACAGAGCATTCCCTGAAGGAAATGGCCTGGGATCATCCAATCTCCCTGTCTCACTGGGTTTGGACAAAGAAAGTTGAAAGGTGGAAAAAGAGAAAGGAGCATCAGTCATGCATTGTGAACTCAGGCTGGGGAGCTCACTGCCAGCTTGCCAAGATACACGTTGGCTTCAAAGGGGAAATTTAGCATAGAAGAAATTACCCAGGATTATAACAGCTGATTTTTAAAGGAGGTGTAGAAGAAGGGACAAAACATTGCAGAAGATGAAATCTTTTGCTTTCAAGCTAAAATTGGTTTCTGAACATTCAGGAAAGCACAAGATTATATCACATCTCCATAGTTTCTGGGAACTTCCAACATGAGTTTAGAAGCTTGCAGAACATTGCAGTATAAGCATGGTTGTATTGAACTTGCAGGCTTTGTCCTCACTTGCTTGCATCTTGCAGTGTCATTTCCTTTTCCACTGATAGCTGCCTGTATGGAACAGTTTGCACAGCCACAGGAAAAGCTTGGCATCTTGGCACCCTGCAGGCAGCTGTCTATGACTGAACAGTCACAGCTCAGGTAGCAATTAAAAAACTGAGTGAAGTGGAAGGAAAGCCTTTACAGACAGTGACCCCCAGCCAAAGGCAGAGGCACTGTCAAACCTCCCTGGGAAGAGAAGCCCTGCACAACTGAGACACCTCCTGAGGAACAGCTGACCAAAACCCAGCCAAGAGCTACAACCTCTAATGCACAGCTCCTTCAGACACTTTAGAAGCATTCTTCAGCATCTTCTTAGTATGTACCTGACATATTCAGACACAAATTTATAACTGCTTGGAAGCCTTTGGTCCCATGTTGTTACCTCTGAACTGCTCAGGCAAATTTGCATTTACTCTGCTGACCTCGAGTCTCTTCAGCTCACCTCTGTGTTCCACCAGACCTCTGTCATCATTTGATCACATAGATTGCTCTACCTTTACTTCAGTGGTAGTGAGATACAAACTGAAGAGGACAGGCTTTTAAGACCCACATTAGCAGGTCAAAACTACTTTAGAATGCTTTTTCCCAGTAACTTATTTTATGGTTCAAGTATTTGAATGGTGCTTTTATACACTTGCTTTCCAGTTTTTATAAAATAATTATCCATTCTTGTTATTTTTAATTTCAAAATACTGCTACAAAAATTACCTAATTCTAAAAAATTCCTCACTAACCACGCTTTTTTCATTGTAAAATGCTTCTTATTATTCTTTTTTCCTAAGTTTTGATCTCTTCCAAGTAAGGGATGGTAACACACGACAGATACTGGCAAAAGGTTTGCATAGAAGCAGCACCACAAATTTCTCCCACAAAATAACTGATTTTTTTTCTAAAAATAACTTGAACAGATGAGATTAGATTCATTCCTGGAATGGCCTCACCAGATTCACTGTGACTCTCATGCTGAATCTGACTGAATTGGATCTGGGTGTTGAGTCCCTGGGTATTTCATCAAAACTGTGCTTGTGCAAAAACCTGCCAAGGAGTGAATATAGAAGAAGTTTACAGATTCCCAAGATAACATTGGTATTTGAATCATTTCAGTTATATACCCCTCAACATAAGACCTTTTTGTCCACACTAATACTTTAATATAATAAATAATAATAAATTTTAAAATTGTTTTTAATAATATAATAATAATAAAGTTCTCCTTTGAAAATTCCCTACACTATTTAAATTCCTTTTCCCTAACCATTCAATCATCAATTTCCTTGATCATGGGCCACCCTGGAAAAAATGATTTTCCTGTCTTTTTGATCAAGAGGCCAGTAGCTTTAGGTTATTTTTACAAGCAGCACTCATTTAAAAAGATCCACCAGCAACTCAGCAGTACAGTAAAGAAAGACAGTGGAGACAAAGTGTCCTGGACACAGCTCTTGGATTCATCCTCATAGTTTATGTGCTGCTGAACCTTTGAAGATCAAAGTTGTGAGATGAGCAAAAAATAAAGGTTAGAATAACCACTGTGCTGCTACAATCCAGGACACATGGGAAGGCATTAACCCAGACAGCCCCAAGAATATTTTAGTACAAATAACAACCAAGGAATTCCCAGGACATGGCATTCTTTTTCAACCACATCTGACAATGTATTGGTTCCTAAACATCAGTGACATCAGATGAACCCAGATACAGGGAGTAGATTGCAATTCCCTCTTCCTTATTTTGTTTCCAATAACGAGGGGACTGGTGAACCCTGTCTGCTACCAGTATTTACTGCAGGCTCACTGTCAAAATGGGCAGGTGTAGTACAAAGAGGGAGTGTGTTCAGAATATCTCTTTCACCCAACATCTGTCACAGAGAGGGGAAATGGTTTGTGTTTATTCAGCTGGGGATGAAGGTCAAAAGCACCACAAGGCTCTAAGACATTTAGTGAAGTGCTTTTTCTTTTTTTTTTTTTTTTCAAAGTCAATTCTGCTGCAGAAGATAGGAAGGCACCTGGTCTTTCTGCATCTTTGATAAGCATGAAAGTTTTTTCTCTTCCTTTTTCCTTCTGCAGCTGTTTTTGTTCCAGCCAAATATTTTCCCATCCTGCCCATAGTGTCTGCTCCAACACTGTGCCTTCCAGATAAATGAGCTCTTCCTTCACATTAATCATCCCTAATGAGGCAGATATTCTTTCCATAAATTCACTCCCTCCTTAGCACTATTTGGATCCTGGTATGGAAGTCTTTCTTTGCAACCCTTTGGATAGAGAGAGGCGTTTGGTCAGATCATGAATTTTATTTGATGCTTTGCTTAATGTGACTCAGCAAGAGGACTAGAAAGATGTGGTTGTACCCAGGGGGAGCCAAAGATTATGCTTTCAGGAATTACAATACCAAATCACATCTCTTCTTGCTTTAGAATAGGTGTAATGAACTGAGTTGTAGTGTTGTAGCACACCTTTCTTTAGAAGGAAAAAAGGCTAATTCTCATCCTTTAATTATTTGTAGTCATAAAGACATTTTCACACAAGGTTTAGCTTTCACAAATGTAAGCATCAACCTTCTTCAGTTATTATTTGGTACCCTATGCTTAACTTCCTGATCATAAATAAAGAGGGCTGGCAGCTCTTGAGCTGGTACTCTGCATGTCAGCTCTCAAAAACTTGTGCCTGCTTAGGCAGGGCCAGAGGAAAGCAGGGAATTCAAGTCCTGTACACATATGTGAAAGGACACACACCATGTTGTCATCTCAAACAAAATTATGAGGAGAGTTTTCTCCTTGACTGTCCTGCCCCTGCAAATGTCTGTGATCTCAAATAAACCTACCCAGATAGCATCTGGCCTCTTTTTGTGATGCTGGACTTTTCAAGGTCCTTTATAAGAAAAAGTGAACAATCAAAAACAAATCATTCATTTGAAATTTTGAATGTTCTTAAGAAAAAAAATGTCATAGAACTATTGAAAGACCTCCAAGATCATTAAGTCCAACTTTTAACCAAGTGTGGTCCACTAAGCCATACCACAAAGTTGCACCTATTCATTTTTTTAACATTTCCAGGGGTAGGAAATCCTTCACTTCTCTGGGGAGTCTGTTCCAATGTTTAACCACTCTTTCAATGAAGAAATTTTTTCCTAATATCCAACCTGAAACCCACTGGCTTCAGTACATTTCCCCTTGTCTTACCAAGAGCTGCCTGGGAGAAGGAGCTGACCCCCATCTGTCACAATCCCCTTTCAGGCACTTCCAGAGAGCATTAATGTCTCAGCTCAGCTTCCTTTTTCCAGGCTAAACACCACCAGATCCCTCATCTACTCCTCACAATACTTGGATTCCAAACCTCTCAGCAGCTTTGCTGTCCTTCCCTGGACACTCCAGCCCCTCGGTGTCTTTGTTGTGGTGATGTCCAGAACTGGACACAGCACTGGAGGTGCTGAGCACAGGGGGCAACCACTGCCCTGGTCCTGCTGGCCACACTGTCTTTGGCACAGGCCAGGATGCCAATGGCCTCTTGACCCCCTTGGCATAAGCTGGTTCATGTTCTGCCACTGTGGGCCAGCACCCCAGGTCCTTTTCCAGTGGGCAGTTTATTCAGTCCCACTCCATGTTCCTGGAGACCACCTCTCCATGCAGGTGATGTGCTGCTTTGGAACTCCTGAATCTGGCTCTGTAGGGTTACAGGTAACTGGAGCTTTATTAAAGTTCTCCAATGCAAGTTTTTTTGCATTAGATTCATGACTCTTAAGTCCACCTGGGAACACCACCACTGGTTTGAATAGTAAATCTGTCCCAGGCCTTTGGAAAATAGTTTTTCTGGTTTTATATTATAGCTATTCTTGGGGGACAGAAGAGAGGGAAGAAGGACCTGAAGTTATGTATAGAAATTATTTTTCCCTAAGTCTCAAACAAATAGACACATCCGCTTTAATATTTTAACATTTTTTTCCCACTTTCTTTTAAGTAGGATCTCTGAGCCAAAGTAACAAAATCCAACAAATACTACTATCATTTTTGGAAGCTCCCAAAATAAGAGAAAATAGCCCTTGGAGACAAAAACCTTGAGGGAGAAAAATCAAATTCTTTGTCTAACTTTCCATAGATCCTGATGTAACAATGCAAACAGATTGCCTTGCTCTGTGAAAGAGGAAAGTTAAATCTCCATCTGGACTACCACTAAGACTTTGGAAATTTTAATTCCCTGTGGTTTGCTTACCTCACTGAGTTTGGGTGTAAAGAAGCCCACAAAGAGTTTTCATGCAAGGAACACAACACAGTGAAATCCAGGTTACAAATGGCATCAGCCAACTGCACAAATGCAAACAACTTTTTGAATGTTGCGATACAAACACATCTTTTGCAATCCACCTTTAACACAAAAGTTTTGACTATCATCAGCTTGTGCAAGTTGGCAGCATTATCAGATATTTAGGCAGCTTTTAATGGAGGTGAGTATTCAGAATTTAGGTTGAATTCTGCACATGAAAATGCAGACAACTTCCATTATAATTTCCATGTTACACTATATATTGTAAATATGTGAAGTCTACATATATAAGGTGCTCTCTAGAAATTGCTGACACTGAGCCATAACCTCACTTGTAATAGAACAGAGCTTCTGATCTAATCTAGGCTTGAAATGCTTTGGTAGTTTTGGGTGTAGCAGCAGATAGGTTACAAGATTGGTGAGATCTTTTCCTCCTGCACTCTGAGTCTGTATACACCAGAGGCCACACTCTTGAACCTTGCAGGGTGGAAGTATTTTCTATGCAGCACAGACCTGGGGATTGCTATCTTTCCCTGCATGGTTTTTACCATAGCATGAAATTCTGATTGAGGTGGGTGTATGTGAAATGATAACTGAGCCTTCTATTGTCTCTAAACATAGAGGCACTGCTACATTAATTTAACCAGCAGTGCTCCCGACAAATGGCTCACACTTCTTCAGGAACATTAAGGAATTATTTCACTATAAAAAAAAAATTAGGTTAATTAGACATCTGGTCTTCCCCTCGCTTATGCTGCATTGTTGTTCTGCTTTCTCAATCTTTCCCAAAGTATTGGCACACACAAATAATTTAACTTTCCTCTCTTGTGTTCTGCAATAACTTCCCTCCAGGTTCAGCACTGGTTTTCTCATAGTCCAGTGCTCCTCCCTAATCCTCCTGCTTCATTTCTCCCTTCCCTCTTTATCCATAATAGCTCATCATCCGTGTGCTCCTCTTGCCTCCACTCACCCAGGTAAGAAGCATGTCAGCAGTGTAGAGGATGTGTAAATGTTACAGGGCTATATAAATGTTTTGGAAAAAGTCTTTTGGGTGAAAATAAGAAATCTTTTTCTCTAGCTGAATTTAATAAAAATATCTTGCAAACAAGATGAGAATTTTCAATTTTGATGTTTGAATTTTATCCTAATATTATGTCCTAAATTTATTCCTAGCACTCTCATCCTTTCAAGGGAGTGCAGTAACAGCAAATCAGCATGATTCCACCTCATTCTTTCAACAGAAAATCGTCCATTTCTCTTGTGTATCCATCCCAGCAGACCTGAGTGTAACCTTAGGCTCACTCTAGCTTTGTCATGATAAGAAAAGATCAGAAAAGAGTCCTCAAAGGTAATTTTATTTCAAAAACAAAATATCCTACTTTAAACTGAGCTTACAAATGAGCCTCCTTGATTTAAGAAAAGTATTTTAGACTCATTGAGTGGTTTGGTTTGGAAGAGGACTTAAGATCATGTAGTGTCAACCCCTCTGCCATAGGCAGGGACACTTTCCAGAGGAGGCTGTCAGAGCCCAGCCTGGCCTTGAACACTGCCAGGGATGTTGATTCCAGGACTTCTCTGTTCCACTAATATGTAATCTAAAACTACACTCTTCCAGTGTAAAGCCATTACCCTTATCCTAACAGTACATGCTCTGGTGAAAAGTCCCTCCAGGTCTATTTGAGTACTGAAAGGTGCTCTAAGTCTCCCTGGATCCTCCTGTTCTCCAGTAGGAAGAGTCCCAGCTCTCTCAGCCTGTTTTCCTAGCAGAGGTGCTCCAGCTGTCTGATCATCTTTGTGGCCCTTTTCCATACCCATTAAAATAGGGCTACATCCTTCTTATCTGGATGCAAGACTTTACATGGGGTCTCACAAAGGCAGAGTGGAGGAGCCAAATAAATCCCCTCCCTTGACCTGTTTGTCACCTTGGTGCAGCCAGGATGTGGTTGGTTTTCTGTGCTGCAAGTGCACATTGATGGGCCAAGCTGAGCCTCTCACAGCCTCCAAATATTCATCCTCAAGGCTGGTCTCAATCCATTCCTCACCAAGCCTGTATTCATGCTTGGGATTGCCCTGATCCACGTGCAGAACTTTGAAATATAACAAAGCATTTCAATATTCTGGAATAATAATAATCACATAAAATAATAATAAGTCAAATTTAATATGATAACTAGGTTTCAAAGACTTAGGAAGTCTCTTGAAGTGTCATTAATGAAAGAGAAAGCCTTGTACTACAGCCTCACATTCCTCTCCATAAATTAATCTGCCTTGTACTCACTCCTGTATACGTGCAGTTCTGTGGAGCAGCTGGCTTTTTCAGGAGCCCTGTACCTAAAGGGAGAACAATTCCAGTCACCTGTTCAGCATCCCCAGCATCTGACCATTCTCTCAAGCCTTAGACAGCAGTGTTTGATACAGTGAAGGTGCTATCAGCAGAGGAAGAATTGAGGGTTCCCAGACATTTTCTAGAAATGAAGCATGAGACAGAGGAAGGCCATATGCTTGAATTAGAAGCCACCATCACATATATAGACAATTAATGTAAAGAAAATTTGAAAATTGTATGATAAAATAGGGTGTAAATTTATAGGGAGGAAAATGCAGAAGTTTTCTACCTGACAATTTACTCATCAGCCTGTGTGAACAGAGGGGAAAATGCTGGTTATTCTCTTTCACCTCTGGAGCTTGATTCAACTCTCACAAAATGGATCAGTAATACTGCTTTCAATATATCCAGTTACCACTCATCTCCAGCTGAACATGCTGACAGATGTGTTAAAAACCATCTCACATCCCAGAGGACTGGGTACAAAGTACAAGTCTGCAAACACTCAGCTGTTCTAGGCTCATTTAACTTTTTCCAGATTGAAAAGAATGGAAATACAAAGATGTTGCATTCACTGCTGGTACAGAAAATGCCAGAGCCTTTTAACAGGAATGCCAAAAGCTTCCTGGAGCTTTCTGAGAGTTCACTGTCTGAGATGTTCTTCCTTGTGGGAATATGTGACAGCAGACATTAGTCACTGCTGCAGATATTAACACAGCAAGCCAACACAGAACTGCACACACTTCTTCTTCCTTTCCTTTCAGAGCAAAGACCACACAAGCCCAAACAAAGACCAGAAGCACAGCATATCCTTTGGGATAGAATTATGCTTTGTTCTCAGGGTCTCTTTTGGAAGAATGACTCTCAAAGTTGAGTTTTGGGCAAAGAATTTTGGTTTCTCAAAGGTGTTTAGCAGAATATAAGTGTGCATGATTCTTTCACCTCTTAAAAACATTGACCACCTCTTAGTTATTATTACTAAGAGGTGACTTTGTTAATGGGTGCCTGCAGAGCTCAGTGTGACTCTAGAAGTGAGAATACAGGACTGTAGAACTCCATTAAATAGGAGAATCTCTCTTGAGGTACAGATCTTAGATTGTCAGATGGCTGAACAAAGAAGAATCTGGACAAGCAGATCCAGAAATTCTGCAAGTCTTTTTGAAATTACTCCTTCATGGATTGCCAGACACATTAGTGATCTTATAGGGTTAAAGAAACAAAATTGGATCACCAGAGGGAACACTCTTTATCATCATTCAGGTCTGCCTCATTTTCTCCACTTAAACTAATAAAAATTGAAGGACATCTGTAAAGTTCAGATTATTTATATCCACTGTTACAGTGTTAATTGAGGAAAGGCTGTGACAGAAGTAAATATAAATATTAAAGCAACTGCCTAAGTATCAGTGGATTTCCCTACTCAGCAAAATAATGTGGTTTAGCATAGACTGGAATACTGAACTGTTGTGGCATTACCTGTCTATATATACATCCTGAACATGCACAGTATCTCCATATATCACCTGGCAGAGATTTTTCTTGAGTCTTCAAATATAGTGGCATAATCTAGCAAGCTGATAATGAATATTCTGGTGTATTAAACTATAACAATGACTTTGTCTTTCTTTTGTTTCTAAAATGTACATCCAAACTCAATGCACTGAAATCTCAACTTCACTTAGAAGCTGTCCTCATAAACTCAATTTCACCTACATTCCTACAGGAAGAGGCTGGGAATAAGGCTACGTTTCTTGTACCTGCTAAAAAATCAGGTACCTTGTAATTCACATGAAAGGGTCATAGAAAAATCTTCTCATATCACTCCAAATATCCTGTGATATTCAATTTTCTGCCTTTGAGAATAACACTGAAGTTGTTTGCTATGTCTGGAGTCATGTTTACTAGGGTCAAAAAGGAAAAGGATGCAAAAACTGAATTGTCCTCTTGCCGGACTAGCAGAACATGTTTTATTTGTTGCACATGCACACAGGAGTGAGCAAATCTGCTGGTCTGCTGTCAGCCTGGCTGGGCTGCTCACAGAGCTGCCAGAGAAAGACACACTAGAGGTTCCCTCCAGTCTCCAGTAGGCTGCTTTGTCTGGAGCTTGATTTAGCAAGATATGCATTGCTAGTTACAGTTAAGCAAACTGGCAGCCTTGTAGGAGTAGCTACAAGAGCTGAAGCATCCAAGAAGGTTATTTTAAATGAATTATGATTTTGGCCACCTTCAACTCCATGCTGCCTTAGATGCTGCCTTCAGGATGGGTGCTTTGCACTTGGCAGTCCATCTGCCCCTCCAGTGATGGCCAAGACCAATTTATCAAGTGCAAACAGAGAAATGGAAGATTTATGAGCATTGTATAACCCTTTAATCAGTGTAATAGAGCTTTCTCAAAAGAGGATTACACAATAGATAAAATATATGGGGAGAGATTTGACCTTGGCATTTCACCATGGCTAATGGCACACAGTGAATTTGACAGATAAGAGATCTTGCCTGAAACAAACTCCAAGCATAAGCCAGTCATGAGAGATGCCAGGTCCCAGGCATGAGGCTGGGTATAACAACAGAAGCAAAAGCCAAACAGGACACAGTCCCTTGGCAAAGCAATGAGTGCTTCAAACCTCGAAGTGTTTATTTAAAATGCAGAACAAGGTAAAAAATTCACTGTGAGGGCATGCAAAAACCTTTTCCAAAAAAAAGCTTTGACATGCAGTGGTTGCTGTGAACAGGCAGCACTGGTAAGTTCAGACTGTTTACTGAGATTTTCACTTTGAGTATGAAAGAGAATACAAAGCTCATTAGGAGGTGATGTCTCCAAGAACCCACACAATAACAGTGTATTTCTTAATAGTGATGTAGTGAAGACATTATTGCCCTTATCTCTTAGTACTAGTGCAGTGAGGGGCACTGAAGGTAGTGAGCCCTTCCCTCTGAACTGCTTGCCATGAGGAGGAAGGGTTTTGTCTCAGACAAGGGATTTTAAGATGAATCCTACTGACCATCTTGATATCTCAGATAATTTACTTTCTGGACATCTGTCTCAAATTTTACAAGTGAATTCAGAGCAGGCAAAACAATAGACTCTTTTTCAGTGGTACCTAGGGACAGAACAAAAAGGAATGGGCACAAACTGAACACTGGGGGCTACATCTGAGCATCAGGAAATATCTTCACTGTGAATCTGCCCAGGAAGTAGTGCAGGTTGCCCAGAAATGTCATAGGGACTCCATCCCTGGTATGTTCTAAAGCCATCTGGAATGGTCCTAGGCAGTTCACTGCAGGTGGCCCTATTTGAGCAGATGACCTCCAAAACAAACCTCAGTTACTTTGTGCAATTCCAACAAGTGGCAAAATGTTGGGTGAGAAGGTGTTATTTTCACAACCACATTTCAAAGTAGAATCATATTTTAGCTCCTTAATTTTCAGACCTCCCTTAGCCCTTGGTGTTGGCTCATACCTGGGACACTTCATACAGCTGCTCTCAGAGTGAGTGACTCCAGACACAAAAGCCAAACTGTTGGTCAGAAACACTAGCAGTGTTTCCACTGGGCAAATTGAGAAAATGAACAGATTATCCCCAGTAGATGGAAGAGGACATGGGTTAAATTGCTTACAGTTATACACTGCAAGTTGTTTGAGCAGAGAAGAGGGAGAAGACTGAAGAATTCTAATATTGTAAGCCAACATTTTGAGAGACAATTTTCAAACAATATAGGAAGTCATCAGAACTGCAAGCTATCCATCAAAGATTTGCTGCAAGCCTTCAGCAGCCTGAAGGGAAAGGTGTAAAGAAAATGCAGTTGGATGTAGGAAAGTGAGGGAGACAGAGCAGCTGAGTAACTGATGACTCAGATCACCTTCTAGAGGAAAGCATGTTTTTCTTCTCCTTTACTTCTTCCTCAAACGTGTGAACACTCTCACCTTCACTTATAACTAAGGTCAATCTCTGAAGATATAGCTATTGTAAGAATAATTTGGCTTGTGGCTAGCCTACTTTTGGAAGAGGGCTAGGGAAAACTGCTCATTTGGCTAGCAAGAGAGTAGAGGCAACTAACCACTGTCCCCTTCCCTGCAGGAATCTTTATTAGGTAAACATAAAACTCCAAGAAGATGCCAAAATAGAAAGTTTCAGTACTAACTGACCTGAAAAAATGCCTCTTTACCTTGCTTCCTCAGAAAATCCAAAGTTATTCTAGTTCAATTTCCAACAACAGTTCACTGAACAGGCACATGAATCATTCCAGGAGCCCAGGGGCAAACAAAGGCTGTGCTCTCTCAGACTACTGTACAGCATTGGGGCTCTTGTGTCCCTGGTGCCAGCTGTTAGGAACATTCTACATATATGTGTAAGTGACACTTTATGGGAAGTAGCATCATGAATGATCTCTCTTCCACCTGGAATTTGGAGCTTTGAAAGCCCCCAGAAATTTTTATTTTATTTAAGAATTCACTTCAGTGCCTGGAGCCTGCTCCCCACCACACTTACTCACCATTCCCTAGTGAGTTCAAGTCATGTAGGGGAGATGAGCTCACATTTAGTACATTAAGTCTTGTTTCCTTAAAAAGGCAAAAACTCGCAATTTACAAGTCAGTGTTCAGCTGTAAAGGATAATGTTCTTCACCTCCTGTTAGCAAGCTAATTAATCTATCTAACAATTTTTTAGAAATTCCTAGGAAAGGTAATAATGTTCCCCTGTTGCTGGGAGCTTGTAGCACTCCTCTAGCTAAACACAGAGCCTAGGCATGGGCAGACAATACCAGCTACTCCATGAGCCCCTGCCACACACCCTCAGCCTGTGACACAAGGCATAAGCACAGGAACACCACTGCACCCCTTGTGACCAGATGAGTGCCCAGAAATGTTGTTACTAAGAGCAGTACTTGCTGACAGTCTGCATTCCTGCAGCACTCTCTGATTTCTGCACTCCCAGACCCAGCAGTTAGAGGCACACCTGGGCTAAGGGTCCATGGCAATCCCTGGCTGCTGCTGAGAGCTGATTTCAGTGAAGCTGCTCGACTGACTCCTGCATGGAACTTAGCCTAATGAATTCCTGGAAAAATGTCAATGCCCCAGAACTTTATCCAAGCCTGAACATAAGCCTTATCCAATACTCCCAACAGCTACAATTGATCTCTCCTTGTTTATTATCTGGTTGACCCACTGTATGCTGTAATAAGACAGATTGTAAGTGCATTGGGTTGTTTTACAGCGTCTCTGTAGAATGTCTTAATTAGTATGCTTGAAATGCTTCGAACGTAAGTAAAGTGATAAAAATATTGGCAGTATTTTGTCTTATGCAATCTAATCATTCATGTGCTGGTGTGGCTCCAAGAAGCATTTTATGACTAAGTGTAGAAGAGGAGGAAGCACCCATGGTAAAAAGTTCCCTGATTCCATAAAATAAAACTGATGGAAGGTCAAAAGATTTTTCAAATCTTGTGAACTCCTGTGTGCATCTTTGCAATATTATCTTCCCTGTCCAAAAAAAAGCAACAACACACATATCTCAACAAGACAAATTACCACTCTTCTGTTTTAAACTGATACTATTGTCACATGGGCTGTCACATGAGCTCCTGCTCAAGGGCCAAACTGCCCCTTTTTCCTGTTCAGGAGTAAAGTTTCACAGCAGTAGTAATGGTGCTGCCTCCATCACTTTTATCTCTGTAATTCTTTTTATAGTGTCTTGACAGTGCTATTAATATTGACAATTTTCTTGTTTTATGAGATGGTGGAAATCCAATGTATACTGATTTTGCTTTTTGAAAGAATATACACGAAGTTCCACAAACGCCCTGACTTACTTTAATTAATGGTCTTGTTCAGCCTTACCATGGCAGAAAAAAATCAGTGTTGTCTAGGACAGTCCATCCTAGATTAATTCAGACAGCAATAATTTCCAATGAACTGTGCATAATATCCTGTCCATTTTTCTTCATTAATACTTGATGACTTAAAATATAACTCACAAAAACTATTGAGCAGCTTCATAATGAATTTTGCCTCCGTAAACTCCAAAATGTCAACTTTTTCTCCTCTATGATCTGAGTACACTTGTGGGAAAAAGCAGAGGAAGAAGGGTAAACATGACTGGGCATGAGTAAATGAGATACCAGTCAGTGCACTCACCTAGCCACAACAGTCTGTCCTATTGTCTCCTTAAACTCTGTTTCCATCTTGTTGACTTTGTTCCATTCTCTGGATATGAATAGGGCAATATGTATCTGATTTGACACCAAACTTTAAGTTGGATTAGCCAGTGATTTGGAGACCAAAAGCTGAAAAACCCAGGACTGGATCTGGGATAAACAGGTGGGATAATGGATGGACTTAATATCTGGTTAGTATGTCTCAGTCAGTCAAGCTGGGGTTGCAAGGCCGTTTGGAAAGCACAGTCTGGGTGAGCTGGCAAGGAGGAGCAGGATCAGGCTGTGGTGGTTCAAGTGCTGACTGTGTGTGTGGGTGCTGATAAAGGCATCTACTCTCTGTCCACGTTGCTGTGTGCTTGGCAGTGACTGTGTTGTGTGGTGGTTTCCCTCATTCTTGGAGTTCACACTCAGCCTTGCTGTTGGATGAATGTGCCAAGGGTAACAGCAGCAAACAAGGCAGGAGATGACAGACCCTCCAGGTCTTGAGCCATCCACGTTTGGTTCCACTTAACAAGGTCCTGCCACTCCTGCTTTATCCTGACAAACCAGTAAATACTCCCATTACTGCAGTGTAATGTAGCTGTACCTGTGTACAGTTCCCTGCTCTGTCCAGGACTTCCAATTTTGCTTTCATGTTTTCCCTTCCAGATTTAAGCAGCTCTCCAGGAGCTGACCCATTTCTCCACCTTAACTCCCAGAACTCCCCATTCTGGAAGGGTTTGTGTCAAGCACAGTGACTGATTGAAATGCTCAATGACTGATGCAACACTGCACCCAAACCCTGCAGAGAAACTCTGATGGGTAGAGGGCATAGCCATCCATGAAATATCTATACTGGGAAATAATAAATATAATCAATTATCCAGCCTCTTACTGATCATCACCTGGTCAACTAGACCATGGCACTGAGTACCATGTCCAGAGATTGCTTGAACACCTCCAGAGATGGTGGTGGTGCCACCTCTCTGAGCAGTCTGTTCCAATCCTTAACAACCCTTTTCTTGAAGAAATTCCTCCTGATGTTCATCTACCTCTCCCCTAGTGCAGCTTGAGTTGATAACACGACCCTATTCCTTTAGGAACCTGACCCCTGCCCCTGAGTGCTCAATTGAAATTGAGCTAGCTCTGCACAGAGTCATCACATGTATGTTTGTATCTGTGGTGTCATTAATGCAAAACCTAAAATTCTGTCCATCAGAAGAAAGTTACCTGCACCCTATTTGCCAGTGGCTATAAATGATTCTGTTGGAGCTCAGTGAGTGCCAATGAGTGCTTTGTTGGGAGAAGGACAGTCCAAGCCTTGACTTTGCCCTTGCAATTAACTTCTGGAGGCTGTTGTTATGCAGCTTCTTGCAACCACAAAACTTGCAGAGTTTACACTTTCCTCAGAGAATATATAAGCTCTGCAAAATCATTAGTTAATTACAGACATCAGCTTCAAAATTACAGGTATAAATCCTTGAGTTAACACCCTTGATCATTAAACCTGAAATAGGATTTTAAGGGTCTAATTTAGTTTTTGCCATTTCTCCTGTCGTGTCTTTTCCTCCGGCTGTGTTCTCAAGCAGTGAAAGGAGGCCAAGAGACTTGACTCTTCTTTTCCTGTTCCAGCATGGTTTTGCCTTATTGGGATTATGACATTTAAATCCTAACAAGAAATCTTCAAAAAAGAGCATAGAAATTTCTGCAATTGTTATTTGCAAAACATTGCTTAGACTGCAAGCACTTTGAGTACAAACATTTTCATTGGGGGTTTTAGGTGATACTAAGATAGGTGATAATAAGACCAATAAAATATTTCTTGTTGCCATATTTAAAGTTTCTTCAAACTGTTTGATTTCACTCCATTTTTGACAAAGGTGAATGAAGAGTGCTGTAAAAATTGGCAATTTTTCTATTTTTGTTTTTGCATGCTGCTTCCCAGCATAAGGCTCCTGTGCTGAGTAGTGGCTTGTGTTGCTTCATTTAGGCCAGTGTGAGTTAGTTAGATATCTGGCTTTGGTTTTCTTCACTGTGTCACTTTGCTGTGAAGGTGTATGAATATTTCATTGTTACATTTTAATTGGAAAGCTGACTCTTGTCGATAAACACCACAGATTTAAAGCATTGAACGCATTTAAAAGACTGCTAACAAAAATCCATATATTTAAGTCCTTGAAATGATCTTACATTTGGCTTTCCACTTGTGGTGTCATGGTGATAGCAGTGAAACTGCTCCATGAGCATTAAGCACATGTCAGTCTTACAAATAATTCTTTTCATTACTAGTGTTTCAGCAATGATATCACTATTTTAAAAATGGGAAAATATGGCAACATAGCTGCAATTAAAAAAAAAGCAGGAGACCTGGGTTTCACTCCCAAAAACACTGTCCAATTACATAAATTAGTTTTTGTTCCATCTCTTTCCCATTATCTCTTCTAGTGTATTGCCTCAGTAAAGTACATGAACACTCATTTTTAGGAAGCAAGTGCTGGCATGCTGATAATAAGCTTCCTTTTATATTAAACTTTTAATTTGACAAAAGTGTTGTTTAATGACTTCAACACTGAAACATGAGCAATTACCAGGACAAGACTCTTTTTTGAGGTACAGCAAACTATAAACAAAAATGCTTATGCTATTAGGAGCTTCAGTTATACTTAACTGAAAAAAAAAATAAGTTATACAGCCAGTTAATCATAGAAATATATTCAATGCATCTATTATTTTAAACCTTTACTTATTTTAAAATACCATTTTTTTTTAAAATTTATTAAGAGCTAGGTCTTTCTCTCCTTCAAAATTGAAGAATTGGACTGGTCTACTCTTAGGCTGCTTTTCCTGTTTCTTTCATGCTCAAACTAATTTCCTGCCATATTATGCTCATTTAAATGAGGAATGTAATGAGACAGTGATATTTCCCTTTGATATTTTTAATTATCTGCTTTGCAAGTAATTAAGCAGGGGGAGAGGAACGTGGAAATCCTTTTCCTATGAGACAGCAGACAGGTAGTTTCTGTTCTGCTTGCTGGAGTAAACTGTCTGCAGGCTGAATTATCACCAATGTGCCCTGCATGCAAGGCCCAGAGATGCAAAGCCATCCATTCACACCCAATAAAATTTCAGGTAGAGAAACAAGTCTCCACTAGCAGTGAATAAATGTGATTTTATGTGAGGACAAAACACTGCTGTTCCTTCATCATTAACTATCACACTGCATGCCAGGGAAGATGCAAAGAAGCAGCTCAAGGTCAAGGTCACTGGGAATTGTTTCCTTTTTGGGCAGCAAAAGCCCACATCAATCACAGTACTCAGGATGCTGGCCCCTGCCACTGACCCAAGGTGTCACCTTCCCCTGGGGGTCAGGAGAAGGAAGGGCCCCTGTGGCTCTGCCTTCTCTCCACAGGTGGGGAGTCGTGCTTGGATTGCAGCCAGTGCTCCTTGCACTGGGGGCTCAGCACCCCAGCAAAATGTGGGTGCTGACTTGGTGAAGCCTTTCCCCTGCTCTGGAACCTGTCAGGAGTAAGAGAGAAGACTGTAAGAGACAGAGCAGTAGAAGGGGATTTGCCAGGGTTGGTGGAAACACAGGGCACTGCATGGGAGTGCTGGTTTCCCTCTGTGACTGATTGGAAGAAAATGAGACCAGAAAATGATGACAAGAAAACACTCACCTGATTTCCCTTGTGCTGGATTCTTGGAAAGAGAGCTGTAGGTTATTCTTTAGTGCTAGGAGCTCTTATTTAATATTTAAACTCCAGAGGCACAGGGCCAAACTCCATCCACATTAACTCACAGGGCTAGGAGAGCAAGAATCCAAAGGATGTTTCACATGGAAAATATCTTCATGTGGATTGTCTTTCACTCCTGTTTTGTTGGCAGTTCCATCTACCATTATATTGCACATCACTCAGCCTTACTGAGAAAATGTACACAGGTGAATGTCTGAGCAGAAGAAATTTCTTGTGGACAAAAGTCACCATCCTCATCTTGGGAACAACACTCTCAAACTTCACATGTAAAATGATGGGCATGATGCTAATATTTGCATCTCAGGTCTTGATTGTCACAACAGAGACTCTATGAAAATCCCAGCTCAGGGTATTGTAGCAGTTAAAAATCTCACAAAATACTAGGAAAACAGAGAGCAGCAGAGAAAGTTTCCCTTACACAATATGGAATCCAAGGTTTTGCCGTGCATTGGGATTATTTTACAATTCAAGTTCTTTTGTCCCAAAGGAACACAGGAGCAATATCATCAAAGGCATTAAACAGCTCCTCCATGAAGAATACTTGACTATCCTGGGACTTTTTACTCTGGGAAAGAGCCATTGAAAGAGAAATGCATAACTGTCCATGAGAAGTGACAGAGAGAGTGAGAAAGGGAAAGGTGTTTGCTGTCTCCACCAGAGCAAAGGTGAGGCACCCAATGGCACTAACAGGGGTCTGACTCAAAATGGGCAAAAGGCTTCATGCAACACACACAGGAGTCCTGGCACTCCTTGTTGAAGGATGGTCAAGTGGCTTCAAGGGGAAATTGGAAAGTGTTTGCAAAAGAAAGCTACTGAGGTTTAATAAATATGCAGAAATGTCACTAGTCTTAGGTCAAGAAGTCGCTGACCTTAAAGTTTGAGTAGTAGAGAGGGAGGAATTGCATATATTTTTATTCCTGTACTTGTTCTTCCCCAGGCTTCTGCTTTTGGTCATTGTTTGAGCAAGGATACTGTGCTAGGTTGATTTTTGCCCTGACCCAGTTAAGTCTGCTCTTTTACTCTTAACCTTTTTTAGAGATGCCAAATTACTGAAATCCCATAATACTTTTAGCAGCACATTCTGCAATTCTATGTGAAGAGCTCCTGTCTCCCTGGCTGTGGGATTCTGCACATTAGGCATGGCTGCTCCTGAAGTAATAGAAGGGAAGGCAAAGGCTTCAGGATACAAGATGAGAGAAGGCTGACTCCCAAGACTGGGCTGTCAGCCTGACCTTTATACCTGGAAATTACCTGGCTGGATTTTGAGGCTTTTAATAGAGAAAAAAGCAATGCATTTAAGGACTTGAGCTGCCCATAGTCTTTCCTGCAACCAGCCCATCTCCTCACAGATGTACATAGAGTGATTGTTAAGCAGTAACCCAAGTATAAACAAACTGACATCTTAAATGGTGAGGTAAAATTGGAAAGAAATTTCTGCACATGAGAACTCTGAATAGAATCTGTGCTCATGTAGCTTCTGAGAGAAGCTGCCACAACCAAGGGACTTCTCATGGATTCATAGAATTATAGAATGGTTTAGGTTGGAAAAGGCCCTAAAGATTATCTAGTTCCAACACCCCTGCCATGGGCAGGGACACCTTCCACTGCACCAGGCTGCTCAAAGCTCTGTCCAAACCATCTTGAACATTGCCAGATTTGAGTCATCCACAACTTCTCTGGGCGACCTGTTCCTGAGTGGCAGCATGCTCAGAGTAAAGAATTTCTTCTTTATACCTAATCTAAACCTGCCCTGAACAGTCTAAAGCCACTTCCCCTTGTTGTCCCTCTGTAGGTCTCTGGTAGCTCCCTTTAGGTACTGGAAGGTGCTAAAAGGTCACTGCAGGGTCTTCACTTTTCCAGACTGAACAATCCCAGCTCTCTGCCTGTCTTCACAGCAGGCTCCAGGCTCTGATCATATTCTGGGCCCTCCTCCAGGCTCACTTCAGCTGGTCCAGAGTCACAGCATGGGTCAGGTTGGAAAGCACCACAGCAGGTCACCTGGTCCAAGCTCCCTGCTCAAGCAGGGTCATCCTTAAGAACATGGCACAGGATTGTTTCCAGGCAGTTTTAGAATATCTCCAGTGTGGCAGACTCCACAGCCTCTCTGGGCCATCTGTTCTTCACATCCTCATGTTGTGAGCCCCAGAGTTGTACAGAGCCCATTTGGAGTGTCACAAGAGTGGAGTAGAGGGACAGAATCACCTCACTCAACCTGCTGGTCACACTTATTTGGATATAATCCAGGACACAATTGGCTTTCTGGGCTGTGAGGGCACGTTTCCAGGTCACATTGAGTTTCTTACACACCAACAACCCCAGCCCTTCTCTTCAGGGCAGCCCTGAATACATTCCCCACCCAGCCTGTCTTTTTGCATGAGATTGCCCCAACCCACACACAAGAGTTTGCACTTGGTCTTGTTGAATTTCATGAGGTTTGCACAGACCCATGTCTCAAGCCTGTCAAGGTCCATTCTCAGATCTGTGTGTGAGTGTGACCTCACTCAGGGTTATTTCCAGATGTACCTAAGCACTAGGTCAATTGTCCCTGCTGCTCCTTTCATTACGTGTGAGGAAGGAGGGATGAGTTCACCTCTCTCAAAATAACTTGATCCATTCTCTGGAGCTTTTGACATTCCTCACAGCCAGCTAAAGTGGACTGTGGGAGTTATGCTGCTGAGACTTTTTACCATCTTAAATGACTAAGATATTCATCATTAGACATGTCCTGTCACTTTCACATTGTGAATTTTGAGATAAAGTATTGGTATGCAAGATTAAGGACTTCATCTTCCCCTGGGTATTAATTCTCCACACACTTTCTAAAGCCTATTGTATCAGGCAGTGGGATCTGACCCTGGTCATGGCTAAATGCCTGCTCATGATGAGCAGAGACAGAAGCAAAAAGAAGTGAGCTTTTCCAGAGTTTGTTACTTCTGCACCCAATTCCCAGGGCACTGCTGATATTATTTCTAAGTGGTCAAATTTTAATCTTGGTTTCCATAGCTCTCGACTGCAAATATATTTAAAAACCCCATTATGGCTACCTTAATTCAGCCCTGCAATTTGACTTTTGCTATTTCATTTTACTCCTCAAATAATTATTTTAACTAATCTCTGTTTATTTGTGAGTGTCTCACAATGCTGCTTCCTGTAGGATTATTAACTTTTATTTATTAATTTATTCATTTATTTAAGGCATAACTAGGAAAATGATCTAGTTATGGCTAAATGCATTTTTTTTTTTCTTTCAGGTCCCCACATCTCAGCCTGTGACTTCTTGTCAGCAATCTCAAATTTAACTGGATGGATGCTCACTTGAGAGAAATCTGAAAGCACTGGGGGTGGTGGGTTTGGGGACTCAGTGAGTAGCAATGCTCCCATTGGATTAGCACCAAACTACCTTTTCCAGGCAAAGCTGAAAGTGCCATGTTGCTAAAGGTGTTCAAAAGAGTCAGATCCTATTTTCATTATTTTTTTTCTTAAGTGGAGCTGGTTTATTTGCACTATGTAGACTAGGAAAGGGTGTGTGCACAGGTGCTGAACAGAATGAATTTATTAGGATGTTCTCTATTAGTATTAACACAGTAACAGTCATAAATGTTTATAGAATTTGATCATATTGTTAAGACAGCATAATGAATCACGTCAGCACTGTGAAAGGTCAGAATTAATCTTGCACCCTTTATCTTCATTCAGTTTATATGTGAGTTCAACACAGTATCATCTTTCCTCACCTTCAGCTGAAATTGCCACAGAAAGCTCTAACTTGGTGGTCTGGAAAAATGCTCAGAGGTGATCCAGTTATACACATCTGGACAGCTGGCAGGAAAAGAAATGAGGGATGCCAAAGTTCTTTGCTGTCCCATTATTGTTAGTGTGGCAAAGTGTCCACCAACACTGTTTGGTTTGCCAGCAACCCAGGGAGCACTCCTTGTGTCCTGGGAAGTCTGATATTTATATGGGGTCACAGTGCTACAAGCAAGATACACCAGCCAGGTGTTATCTAGGGCTGCAGCCAGGACCAGGGCATTCTCTGATGGGTGTGCAGATGTCTTCAGCTGAGGAAGAGGGATTGACCCTCAGTGTGACAAAAATCCAATGTGTCCAATCCAAAAATCCAGCTCTTGTCAAGAGGGACAAAGAGAAACCCTCTAGGCAGAGGCAGTGTAAGCATCTTGCTGGTGCCTGATTTTGTCTCTGTGTAGGACCTGAGCTGGACTCTCAGCAGTGAAGGAGTCACCTCTGACAGCTGTTCTGTCTCTGGCATCTCTGTTCTGTTGCTTCTCTGAGCTTGCTCATAAGGATTTCACCTACAGAGACCTTTCTTTTGCACAGTAGGTAGCTGAGATGCTCCAAGATGAAGTCCCTAAACCATCTCCCTGCTGGACTTGCAAGACTCATTGAATGCTTTCCCACTTGTCTACTTCCCTGTGTTCTCCACTCTCATATTTGTCTTGATGTACTCTTATGGAACACAGGCTGCTTTGGGAAAACTCTCCAGTTTTGTGGTGAGAACAGAAAGCTGAAATAGAATGGCACAGGTACTAATCTAGCTCTGGCAAGACCTTGTTCTTGTGTGAATCATTAAATGTCACTGTGCTATTTTTTCCTTCCAAGTCTTAAGAGACAATGACAAATTCCTGACATAACTATTAGAGGTATTGTGAGGCTTATTACACCAAATATTTTTAAAGTGCTCTGAGATTGGGAAGTGGAAAAAAGCATCTTAAAGAGTCAATGAGTGGCACCAATTTTGCTATTTCTTATTAGTATTAGTTAATAAGTAACACCAGTATAAATTCATTGAGATATGTCAACATCATTTACTAGCATTAAAGAACATTGGACAGGTAATGCAGGAAGGTATCACTCACAGTAAAAGATATTGTTTGCAACTAATCAGTATATTATTAATGAAGGGAAGCTACTGTTTACCCCAAAAGACCTAGGATTTTACTCTGTGTCCATGAGACCCTCACAAGGATTTACCAGATTCTGTATAAAGGTTAACAGCAGGCTCAACTAAGAATCTTTAATGTAAGGGGATTACATTATTCACACAAATTTATAATCAGCAAAGCACATAGCATGATTTGGGTGAACCACTATCGTAGTTGATCAGTCTGTATTTTTGATTTTTTTTTGTTTTTTCATAAAATTTATATGATAACAATACTGGCTATACTTCTTCAGTATAAATGCTTTTGGGTAAAGAACTGAGGTTAATCATTAACTGAGGTTAATGAAATCAATATTTGATTCAATCTGTTATATCCCATTCCTTATTTATGGAATGTAGAGAGAACCAATATCATACAGAGGGAAAAATATTACAAATCTGATATTTTCTGAAGATTTAAATTTAGCCTTCCCCCTAAAAAGTAACTTTCAGGTTTATATTTTTTCTTATTTTTACCTAAATGTGTTCATAAATGCTTGAGATTTGAACAAATATTTCATTTGATGGCAATAAACTTTACAAAATTATATTTTAGATTTGATAGTAGGCCAGGTTGCAGGTTGCACAGATTTATAATAAAAATGATGATATTTTAGGTTTTAGAGGTTGCAAAGCTTTTCCAATTGCAACTGCAGAACTGCACATTTGTAATTTCCTAAAGAATTGTTCTGATGAAAAGTTTTGTTTCCAATGAAATCCATCCTGCCATCTCAGAAGCCTCCACAGGAGTCTCCATGAAACAGAGGAGAGACAGTTTAAAACCATATTCTGTCCTTTTATTCCTCACACAGGGTTGATGTTAGAAGCCTGTAAAAATGTGCTATTGGACACTTAGTGAAGAGCAGTGTTCTCCTATTTGTTGCTAGGATGGATGGTTAGAGACCCCTCTGCTACTGTGGGGGTCAGAGCTGAGCATCCCTAGGGAACAAACCAGTCCCTGAAAGGGAACTCTCTGCACAGCTCAAGCATAAGGTTTACAAACCATTCAAATACTTGTTAAGCCTCATCTCTGGTACTATAAATAACCCAAAGACTTTGTACTGATGGACTAAAGAGGGATGGATTTCACCCAGAGTGAACGAGAAAATCAGGATCAGCAGAAGTCATGTATATACAAGCAGCAGTGCCAAATTGATCCTATCCCTTCCCAGTGCACTGCTGGGTCTACCTGTCCTCACTTCCATCTTTATATGGTATTAACTCCTTCAAAATAAAGAGGTGGAACAAATTTGGTTTCTCTTACTGTCTATATAAGTGACCTTGGGCATCACGATTAATATATAGATTATCATTTTTATTCTGTCATGAAAACCAATTACAAATCCATTTGGTTTCCTTGTTAAATGAGACATGCATCCCTTTGAAGCAGGATTTCCTTAAATTGATTATATTATTAAATGTTGGATAATCTGGGGAATAACCCCACTAAATAAACATCCCTTAGAGATTGTATCTCCCTTACGTTGTGCAATGACATGAAGTGAGACTCTTCTTCCCAGTCCTGCACAACAGAGACAGGTTGAATTTAGTAACCTCAGCTTGTCCTAGCTTTGGAGGCAAAGGCTGCTTTGCACAGGGCAGCCTTCCCCCTCCATGCCAGCACCAACACAGAGTTCAGCACAACTATTGTCACTGCAATGATTATCAAGAAAGGATAATTAATATGACAGCTTTTCAAAGTGCTGCCCCATCTCCATAGGTTATGTAAACACAGATAGTAGGAGCATCTGCTGATAAATTGTCTGTTCAACACTAAGCATTAACTGAGTAGGTGCATATTTACTCTTTGCTGAAGATACAAAGCAGAGTGGTGATTTTGTTTTATACAACAATGCAGCAACAAGTTTGTCATTTGTATCTAGGTACAAAAAAAAGGAAGAGCAGAGCTCTGTCTGGTGCAAACATGGCTCTTTTTATTTCCAGAGAAGCCGCTCAAGGAGTCTAATGTTTAGTCTGCTGTCCAGCATAGAGAAACTGGATTTCATTAGTTAATGAAAGAAAGGTCTTAACTCCTGATTTTAGTAGGTTGATTTGGTTGGTTTTGTTGGTTTTTTTTGTTTTTGGTTTTTTTTCTTTCTTCTACAGGTATCCATTATTGATATTCTGTAGTTGTAAGGCTGAATTCAGTTTCTGGAAATTTTGAATCCTAGGCACAGTCTGCTCCAAGCTCTCAGTCTAACCTGTGGCTATTTCAGCCTGTAGACCAAAGTCATGTCCCAGCAGAGATTTTTGATGGTTATGGATTCCAGTAGCAAACAATGAGCTTGAACTTTTTGACAATTTAAATACCTTTTGGTAAAATATCTAAATGTGAGGCATCTCAGTGGACATGGTGAGTACAAGAATAATGTTAGACAAGAAAAGGAGTTGATTTTCTTAATTCAGATTATATTTCAAAATCAGCAACAAATTAAAAAGAGTCATTATTTCTTCTTTCATATTTGTTTTTCAAAGGTGCTTTTTCTTCTTTCAAATTATAGCTTTCAACCCTCTGACTTGCTGTCATAGAGCTGTGTGCCATTAGTTTGGTAGAGAAGCCCAGACCAATGAATTTGACCCTGTCAGCAGCCTCTGGTAGGCTGGTGTTGGGTACCAGAGACAGGTATCTGACCAGACCCAGCCATGAACTAAATGTATGGATTGGGAGAAGCTGGGGTGACCTACCCAGCTTTGGAGCAGTGCAAAAATACAGGAAAATACACAGCCTACAACCCCTATTGTGAAACAGAACAGGAAGTCATCAGAGAGGGCTCATTTCAGTATTGCCCCTAAACCTTTCCCCACTATCACCAGCTCTGACAAAGTTGTATTTTTTTACCTCAGGGAAGACGTTTTTTCTCATTCTAATAGTGGCAATGGAAAGAGAAAAATTACAAGCACAACAAGTGAGTGCAAAAGAATTTTTGCAAATTCCCAAAAACCCAGTTATGGAAAAAGCAGTGCTATTTGAATCACTAACTGTATAGACTTTCATGAAATACCAGCCTTCTTCAATCAGTAGAAACTCCAGGAGGAAATGTTTGGAATTTGACTCCCTCATGTGTGTATGTGTGTATGTGTGGGTGTGATGGAGAAAGAAAGGAGGGAAAATAATCCATTAAAACACTTACTTTTCAGGAATGCTTGTTTTCCTCTTCTTGGAAAAGAGTTCCAGTCTCTGTCAGCCCTGACAGAAAACAGGTGTCAGAAGAGCTGAGTTCCTCCTCCAGCAGCCACCCCACAGCAGTGCCACCTCTCTCATCTTCCTTCAAAGGGCTCAGAGGCAGGCACACACAACTCTCCAGGCTCCACCATGCAATAAAGAAGCACAGTGTCATGCATAGAAATCCAGTGTTTTTCTGAAATAAATCAGTTCATTTCTACTGTTGGTTCTTAGGAAGTGCAAAACTATTTCAAGGTAACAGAAGTCACTTCCTCAGCTCTGTTCTCTTGGCCTGACTGCCTAACTTTCCTGTTACCTACATTTCAATTTTACCCCAAGAAAGTTTTTGATGCACTATCAGAAATGAAAGTCAGCTAGTTCTTAGCTTCACCTAAGGAGCCTAGCTTTTTTTATTATTTTTGTTTTATGAGAGAGACACAGCTTATGACAAAGTTCACATTTTTTTCTTCTGCAGCTTCTTTTTCTCTAAATGAATTCACTGGCAGTGAAATGAGCCACAGTGCCACCCCAGAAAGGAAAGTGTCCTCTGCAGCTGGATCACCATGCCAAGCAGGGCTTTCCTCCTGGAGTCTCCCCCTGTTCTGCACTGACAGGTGAAATCCAGAGAGCTGGGAGCTTCCAAAGCACCATGACAGCTTTCACTGACAGACCCTCTCACCCCTCAATGCCTTTGCCACCACAAAACATAGCTGCTGTGACTGCACAGGGGCCTGGGAGGGAAGCAACTAAGAAAAAAACTCTTACACTGACAAAACTTCTGTCTTTCTTATCAATTCGCTTCCCTTGGTTTTCTGATGCTCTCTGTTTGGTTTGCAATAAAAATCAAAGTAATTTTTATATAAAGTTTTGTCTGTATCTAGCTTCTTGTGGACTTCATAGAGAAGCTTGTGACCTGAACAGTTTTGAGAACCTCATCCTATGGACCAGTAAGATGTCAAAAGTTTCACTTTGCTGTGAGAAACACGTAAACAATTTCAGATTTCCCCCCAAAATGGTAATGAGTGGGTGTGTGGAGTGCCTGAAAACAACAGGCTGGTTTTTAAATTAATGACATTTTATCATTGCAAATGACAGCTCTTCCACCCACAGTATTAGGTGGCCTATGGTTTTTTCTCCTAAATAAAGTCCTATATAAAGTCCTTTTTCTCCTAAATTTAAAAAAATAATTAAAAAAATCCCAACCACAGATACAGACTGGATGGAGAATGGATTATGAGCAGCCCTGGGGAGAAGGACCTGGGGATGTTTTTTGCCAAGAATCTCCACATGACCTGGCCATGCAGTTTCAGCACAGACAGCCAACAGTGTCCTGGACTGAATCAAAAGAAGTGTGAGAGGCAGCTGGGGGAGGAGATTCTCCCCCTCTCCTCTGCTCCTGTGAGATCCCACTCATGTCCAGTGCCCCACTCTGGGGCCCCCACCATAAGAAGGATGTGGACCTGTTGGAGTGAGTGCAGAGGAGAGCCATGAAGATGCACAGAGGACTGGAGCACCTTTCCTGTGAAGACAGGATGAGAAAGTTGTGGTTATTCAACACGAAGAGATGTTTTCAGAGAGACCTTACTGCACCTTCCAGTACCTGAAGGGAGCTACAAGTGAGCAGGAGAGGGATTTTTTGCAAGGGCATGTGGGGATAGAACAAGGGAGAATGTCTTTAAACTGAAACAGAGTAGATTTGGATTACATAAATAGAAGAAATTCTTCAGTGTGACAGTGGTGAGGTCCTAGAAAAGGTTACCCAGAGGAGTTATGTATGCTCCATCCATGGAAGTGTTCAGGACAAGGCTGGATGGGGCTTTAAACAATCTGGTCTAGTTGAAGTTGTCCCTGCCTGTGGCACAGGGTTGGAACAAGGTAATCTTTAGGGTCCCCTTCAACCCAAACCATTCAATGATTCTAAGAGCCAGGTGTCCTTCAAGTAAAAAACAAAGAACAGTAAAGACAGATTCATTGTATAGAGGCTGGCAGAAGGACATAGAGGTCAGATTCCTTCACTGAATATCACTTCAGCTGGTACTGGTGCAATAGCTATAGCTTCAGGTAAGCAAGGGAATTACACACAGTTCAGACTCCAGATTTTACTACCCTGTCTACCAAGGGTCATCATCTGCATGATGGTCTTCATCACATGGACTGCAATAACTAAGAGTTGTTAGTTAGGACTGGAATAAATGGGGATCTTGTTAGAAGAAATCCCTTGCCACTATCCATCTTGCCCTTACTGAGGCTAACAATAACTTACAACCATTACTATTTAATATCTTAGTCACTGATGCAGTACCATGATGCCCATGCTTTGCAATTGCCTCATCCATCTTCTCCTTTGGAATGCCCCCTGCTCAAAAAAAACCTTCATGTCCTCCTGGGGACCAGCACAACCAGTGACAGGATGCATTGACAGAGGTAGAAAGGGGGAGTGACTTTGTGCTTGGCTGTCTGGGTCTAGTGTTTTGGGTCAAACCTCTCCCAGCTATTGGAGACATGTTCAAAATGACAAAACTCCCAGGAAACCTTGGTGACACTCCACATCCTGCCTGCTGCCACACAAATGCACACTAGAGATATGAACAGAATGCACATTAGAGACATGAACTCAGGAGCAAAAGCAGGGTAGGCATTTAGGATTTCCTGGCTTTTATCAGTTTGCACCAAATCTTTTGTTTCACTGGCAATATTTAAATGAAATGTAGATTTATTTATTTTTTCATTTAATTTCTTTCTGGTTCTTAAAGCAAAATCAAACCATTTGTGGAAGGTTATGAAACCTGCTTTCCCAGCAGACAGTCCATTCTCTCTAGGAATGTCTTGTTTTGGCTCCTGCAAATTCATATTTTAGACCCACTTATACATGTATTTATGCATTTTTTAAAAGCTTCCTTTTTGGTCTATTAAATACATTTTCTGGGTCAGGCAGTATATTCGTAGCCCCAATCTGCAGCAATCAGGTTGGATCTCGAGTTGTATTTCATTCCTATATCTGTGTTTCCTAGCAATCTGTGATATCAAACATTCAGCTTGGAGATGTCACAGCAGGATTGAGTCAACATTTGTTTAAAGCCACTGGAAGTACTTCTGACAATTAATAGAAACAGCAAAAGAAATTCCGTCAGGCACACACAGAGCCAGCAAGAAGGAAGCATACAGTAAATTTGTCATGCAAGCCTGGTGAACTTTAAAGCATTTCCCACTGTGAAAGCTCTGTCTTCTTTAGTTAAATTAGAGAGAATCAGCTTGACACTTTGATTAATATGAACACGAAGGGGCTTTAAAATAATTAGCAACTCTGCACCTCACTCCATTTCTTGCATTTGAGGTCCTTGGAGAACTTCAGGAACAGTCTGGGTAGTGATGCTGCTAGCAGTTCATCCCCATTTTGGAGGTAGGATTGTTGAGGCACAAAGGATGTGGTGTGACCAAGGTTACAGGAGCCTAGGAGAGATTCTCAGAGACCCAGGGATACATTACTAAATGGTTATTGCTCTTCAAACTCATTGCGAATTAAAACTTTTATTTTTTCCCCAATATAGTTTTTAAATAAGACTATTCACTTTAGGAACCAGAACATTTTTCTTTCTATCATTATTTGTCCAGATAATATCAGAGAACTACACCCTTTCACCCATTTCCCTTCATCTGCTGAATGACAAGTCACTTGGCTTTCCTTGAAAATTGCTTGTTGTTATCTCTGAAAAATTAGAGTTCATAACACCATCAGGATCCCATTTTTGCTTTTCTCCTTCATAAAGACATGCTAGAATTTATTTAATATTACTGTTTCAGCATTCCTTTGGACTGGCAAGGGGCTCATATAACGTTGCCCTCACAAACAGAGCCAGGGAGGGGAATGATGATATTGCACTGCCAAAATTCTCCTTCTCTGCAGCACTTTACAAGGCCACGGTGCCTTTTGTACTTTCTGCCATGATTCCTTCACAGCATGGGATGCAGATGCTGTATTTACATAGCACTTGAGCAAGGGCTTTAGCTGCCTTTTAGAAAGGAAGTAGCAGAGGAGAAGACAGAGGAGGGGCAGAGCTGGAGGATCACAACTCTTTGTGCGAGGAAAGCAAACGCGATTTTGTCCTTCCATGCTGCACAGAGGGCACAATTCCCACCATCCTCAGGTAGCTACTAGTGCAGCATTCAGCAGACACTCCTTCCCTTGTTTGCTGGTGTACCACTTGCAGGCAGGTGTGGGAGGCACAGAGGGGTCTGCACAGCCAGCTGCTGACCCTGTGAGCCAGTGTCAGTGCAGTGCCTGCTGGAGAGCCTCAGAGAGATTCGGGCAGGCTGATGATGGCCTTAACTGCTCTGATTTGGGTTTTTTGCTTTGTGTTGTACTCTGGGATCACTGAAGTACCTGTGGGCAGCCAGTTCCTCCTCTGTGCCTGACAAAGACATGCTGCTCTAATGTGGCTTGGCTTTCTTTTGTTCTTGGGTTTTTTGCACTCCAAATCAAAAGTAAAAGCCTGTCTTATTCTTAAATAATCACCTTATATTGTCCTTATTGAATGTCTTACTACAGACAGAAGAAATTTTTCAGGAATTGCTTAAAAGCATTCTGGCAGTGAAATACAGCTTTGTTTTGCTTTACATTCTTCAAAGTGTTTGCAGTTTTGTGTGTTATACTTACAGATATAAATAACTATAGAGACCATCCCATAAAATTAAGACAAGGATTTGAAGCTTCATACTACTCACAGGTATCAGAATCCCTCATGAAAATATCTGAGGAAGAAAAAAAAGTAGACAGAAAGGGGAAAAAATATATGGTTAGAATATAAGTTAGCATCCTACATCTGCAAGTAATCCTACTGAATTCCAGAGGCATACTAGTCAATAAGAGTGAGGGTGGGGAAATATGCCTTGAAAGAGTGGCAGAATAATGCAGACACACAAGACGCAGAGTGGTCTGGAGTTGATCAATGGGTAGAAGCTGTGAAATGGATCCTCAGAAAGAAAAAACTTTGTTGGTTGTTCAGTCACAATAAGTGATTTTAGTCTAAAGACTCTCTTGCCCTCCTTGTAAACAAGAGGTCAGTATTGGTGGTCAGAGCTTTCATTTTCAGATATATCTCCTGTTTGTTGTGCCAAGAAAAAGACAACCTGGTTACACAGTGACTCACTTCTTATCATTCTCCCAAGCTTTAACTTTAACTTGTGGAAGTGTTTTGGTGGCCTGGGGATTGTGTCTGCTCTGCCTCAGGGAGAGACACAGGATAAGGCAAGAACATAGTGCATAGCTCACCAATATCTGTATGAATTCCAGATCAGAAAGGAATAGGCATCTCTGGATTACACCCTCCAAACATGAAGGTTATATCCCCTGAGATCTTCTGCCTTCTGCCTCTTCACAGGATCTGAGGGAAGCTGCATCCTGACACAGAGGTGCAGGGACAATGTTGTTTGCTCCAGCTCGCCACTTCATCAGGCTGAACCAGCCCACAGTAATCCTGCCCAAAGAGCCAGTTTCTCCTGTCTCCTCCTGCCTTGGGGGTGGACTCAGAATAAAGCATTTTGTGAGGCTTTATCCTTCCCATTGTCTGTAGGTTAATGTGGATAACCTGGCATGCACACAGAGCTCAGCAGGATGCTCACAGGCAGGTGGTGTGGGAGACACCAATGAAGTGCTGTCCCACAGTATCCAGCATGCAGCCATTTTATTATTTCTCTTTAAGATGAAGAGATGTACCCTCCCTGATTTCCTGTCCTCTCTCCCCCCATCCATTCAACTCACCAGCTTGTGCATAAGAAATAAATCCAGAAATGCCTTTCTCTTGTGCAGGCTTGAGTCACGTTGCTCATGCTGGTCCAGCCATCCCTCAGGAGGAGGGTTTGTCCTGTGGGCATGACAGCTGCCAAGTTTTCCAGTGTCATTGGGTTTACATGTTCAGTGATCACCTACCTTTGTCAACAAGGGGGCTGACACCTTAGTCCAAGAGGTCCCAGAATCAGGAGCAGACTCCAAGGCTCTTTGGCTTCTCTCAGGACAGTGCTGCTGGGTCTGTGGTGTTCACTTCAGCATCTGTGCACTTTCCAGTACCCAGGATCACTGTAAGCAAGTGGTCAGAGTGGCCAAGACTTATGGCTTAATTTATTTTTTTCAATAAAGCTCTTCAAATGCTACAGTAATGGAGCTTCCCTGCAGTCATTTAATTCCTTCTAAGGTAAATTACCTTAGTGTTCATCTCCCCTCATTGCTGAATAGTACCCAGAGCTGTTACAAGCAGCTGAAAGGCATTTCTCCATCTAAATAATTCAACACAGATCTTGTGCATGTGGTGTCTGGATGGGTCACAGAAAGGGAGCCCTATGTTTGTCATGTGTTGGACTTTTTATGCTTTTTCAAGAACCCCTACAGATTTCTTCTACAATCACTGCAATGGGCCAATATAAGAAGGTGCTACTGGTTTGCTCAGGAAACCAGAGAACAAATGCTGATCTGTTGTTTCTCTCACTTGCTGTCTGGATTTCAAACCTCTATGAAAAGAAGAGGGGGTTTGGGGGCTGTTGGTAGTGGGGCTGAGCTGTGCTGACAAGAGGTCAGAGCTGACCCTTCCAGGGGAGCTGTTAGCACTGCCTGTGAACCATGGAGACCATCAGGACCTCTCTCACCCAGGGATTTTTTTCCTAGAGTCACACTCTAGTTCTCCAGAGAAAGTCCTTGCAGGGTTAGCTGGTCTGCATCCACCTTCTCAGGTCTGGAAAGCAGGTGTCCATCTGCAGAGCCTTTCAATTATCAGTTTATGTATCAAGCTCAGGTGCCAGTCCATGCATAAACCTTGTTGACTTATTTTTAGAGCAGTACTTTGTCCAGATTCACTGCCTGGAAATCCCTGCTAGACTTTTCATTTATTTATGTCTTTCAATCCTGTTCTTTTTTCGTCCATTTTTCTTTTCTCCTGCCCGGATCCTGTGATTCTGCAATTCATTAAGGCTACTTTTCCCATGATATTGGTTCCTTTAGCAGCTTTTATCTGAGAAGTCTGTGATTATTTTATTTTTTTTAAATATCCTAAGTTTTCTTATTTCACCAAAACATAGACAGCCTTCTAGTGGAAGGTCAAATATTATGGCAATGTTCAGTGGCAAAAAAATATAAAATTATTGAAAGGAAAAAAGGAAACAAAATAGAACCACTCCATAAGAAATGCATGTCTCTTGAAACACACTATGCCACTGCTGTACACTAACTAGACAGCAAAGAAGAGGGAAGCTTAGGCCTCCTTTCAAATGAAAATAACTCCTTTTTGGTGACAAAATTACATTTTCTCCTAATCGTATGGTTTTGTTTTAAACAGAAATAGAAGCAACAATAAACATCTATCAAAAAGAGCTTAATTAAAATGTTAAATACTCTTCCACAGAGAAATCTTCTTTCCCAGCAATAAAACCTCGCTACAGAGTTAATTATTAAAAGTAATGTATTTGCTTCTCTATGTCTGTATATAAGAGATTAACATATTAATGAGAATGTAATTATGTTATAAAACTCCTTTTTTATTTGCACTGGGTTTCAAGATGCAATGTTTCAATGTCATCTGATATTTGTCTTCCTTTATAACCTCAAGTGTGCAGGGCACATCTTTTAATGATGATGATTATCATGATAAAATAGGAGTTTTTCATGTCACAAAGAGAAAATTTTCCTCTTCCTGCATTTTCTATAAAGGTGTTGTGTTCATCTGTTTGGATATTTAGAGCATATTGCTCCATAAACACTCATTTGCTGGCAAACTAGCTGAATAAAAGAATCTGAAGCTTTTTCCTTTCTCATGATAGGTGCAAAGTCTATTCCTCCCTTTACCAGTGTTGTGCTATGAGTTTTGTGGTCTCAGTTCACACTGCCCAAAACATCTGTCTGCAGCACTGAGCCCAACCCATGCAGCACTTGCCTTAGCCCTCTCACCACAGCCACCAAAACCTGGCTCCTGTTGGCAGAATGACCTGGTGTTTAATCACGATGCCCCTGCAACACAGGGAGCCTTGGTGAGCTTTCCCTGCAGCTCACCCCTTCCCTGGTCAGGCAGGGGAGCCCAGGGGCTGCCCCCTCTGGCCAGCACGAGATGCCCACATCACCAGGACGCTGACACTGTGCTGGCCATGTCCCTCTGCTCCATGGTCCTGTGCAGAAACCAGAGGTCTGACCTGCAGAGCACTGCTATCTCACCTCTGAGGAGGTCCTGCTGCTGGTTGCTGCTTGCCTGATGTAACGGACTGCTGGCTTGCCTCGAGGCAAGAAATCAATCACAGAGGCATTTTTATATGTGCAGAGGTACTCTGCCTCAGCTGCTGCTGGGTTCTGGGCCCAGTTGGTCAGGGAGCTGGGCTGTCTGTTCCCATGAGAGGCAGGTGTTATTTCCACATGTGCAGAACCTCAGGGAATCTCGTGGAAGCCCCTGACCAGTCACTATGCCAGACCTTTGGAAATGACAGCAAGAGAGCTGCTCATTCCACAGCCCACAGCTCCAGCCACCCCAGCTGCAATTCTGCAGTGCTGGATGTAGAGCCACAAGCTGTCCACAACTCTGGATAGTCTTTGGTAGGAAGTGCCTTAATATTCATACTTCCCAAACCATCTTGCTCATGTTTTATTGGCTCCCTGGTGCCTGGGGGAGGAGAATAGAATACTATAACTGAAAAATTATTTGATATTTAAAATGAGAGTA
This sequence comes from Sitta europaea, assembly GCA_013400255.1. NCBI lineage: Eukaryota > Metazoa > Chordata > Aves > Passeriformes > Sittidae > Sitta > Sitta europaea. The sequence continues at coordinate 289,695 of VXBS01001945.1, forward strand.
AATTTATCCATTTCTCCATGTCTTATTTTCGGCTATCAACTGTTGAGCTGTGTAACAGCACCTCCACTCAGAAAAAAATCAGACATGAAATTTCAAAAAGAGTTATTAGGGTGGTAAAGTAAGAGCACAGGTAACTCTTTATCAGAGGAGACTCTTCTTCATTATTAAAGAAATTCTAGGTGATTCTAGGTGCAGTCTCTTCTAAAAAAGTCCTGGGGTCCTTCTCTTTCCCTTCATGTTCTAAACCTCCCTTTCTCTCTAAGTCTTCCCCTTTTTTCTCAAGATCTGCAGCAATATATTCTCTCATAAAGGTCTTGTCTCAGTTGTAGATCCTGCTTTTCTTGCCTGGCAAACCCATTAGGGTGTGCTATTCCTGCTAAGACAGAAGGAGTGAACAAGAACAGTATATTCTTCTTCAGTGCAAGTATGAAATGGACTTGTTACTCTCTTCTGTGAAGGTGGATTTTCTTTTTATTTACAATAAGAAAAATTTTACAACCTAAGTGCTTCAGGTAGGGATGATCAAATCCATTGGAACACAATGTAGGAAGCCATCACATCTATGTGCAACATTTCTCTCTTTCACCCGTCTCACTTGTCCTTCCAGCCTGGGTTTGAATCACTCATCCCATTCATTCTGAAATTATTTCTCTATAATCATTCAACACTTTCCAGAAATATCAGTAGTTATTTTCCTCTGTGACCTTGCATTACTTCTGCATACCTTCTGCTTCCCATTCTCAGAAGGAGCTCTCTCTCTCTCATCTGTTTAAAATCCTTTCCTAAGAAAACTCTTTTTGTTTTTTTCTGTCCTGGGAATCCCAGAGTCCACTGATCTCCCTCCAGACGAACTGACCTCCAAGTGAACAAGAGCACACTGGACAGACTCAGCTGCAAGAGGAGCCCAGGAGCCACCTGCATGGCCCATGAGGGGTCTGTGTGCCTGCCAGGGGGCAATACTGGATCAGAAGTGGGAAGTGCATGCAAAGCTACAGCCCCTGGCACAGGGCTGAGCTTTTCTAAACCTGAGCTTTATGGGCAAGAACATATTTTAAACACAGATCTCCATAAGTTGTGGGAAATCCTGTCAAAGTGTCTAAAATTGGTTTTACACAGATTGAAAGCAGCAGATTAAATACCTAGGAGAAGGGGATTAGAGGGATGAGCGAGTGCATAGCACATTGGTACATCACAAGAACAAGCCATGGATTTGGGCAAAAGGCAAGCAGGAGGAAATCACAGGAAGCATATGCACCCTCTCAGTCAAAATTTCCTCTCAGTCAATAGAGAAAACAGTTTCTCTTCTTCAAGACAGCTCTGGAGCCAGTCCAAGCCCTCTCAGATGTGAGTTTAGGAGGGCAAAGAAAGGATGGAAAATAGAAAATAGACTAGTGTGAAGGGACTGAGATAGAACAGGATGTGCAGAGCAAAGGATTCCTTCTGGCCTTCTCCTTATCCCACAGGAGAGAGAAGCATTGGACACAATTACTGTTTCCACTTTCCCATAATACAGATCTTTTCTTGTAATTTTATCTTCAAGAAAAACAGTTGCTCTAATCACCCTGCTGGGCACCATCACATCCCAGTTTCCCCCTCAGGAGTAGGAGCTCAGAAGCTTTGCCCCAGAACACGGATGGATTAAGGCTCCAGCAGCACTCAGCCTCCCACAGACAACCAGTACTTCTCTCATTTGACCACATTTTTCTTTTTTTTGTTGAGCATGAAAATGAGTGGACACATCTCCCATCCTGTAGGGATCTTGGGTCTGGCTTTTTCTTTAGGTTCTTTTAGGTCTTGCTTGCTGTGTGTGAGAAATTACCTTGCTTCAGTGGAGGAGAAGTTCATGGTGGGACAGAGACGCTGGGGAAGAGGAAGGTCCTGTAGTTTTTCAGCACTTTTTTGTCCAGGCTCTAATATTAGAGGTTCTCAAAATAACCTTAGTCATTGGAGCCTAGACTTTTCTTTTGGTTGCCTTTGCCTGAGATAGGAATTCATTAAGTGTGGAGAGAGTACAGCTAGAAGGTCCTAGGGAGGATGGAGACAGTCATGCAACTCCAAACTAAATTGAAATATCAGGTGGCTTTAGCATCATGCAAAAGAAGTCCATTAAACCTGTCAATCAGAAACACACATGAATTTTTAGGGGATAGAGAGAGCCATTGGCAGTTCAGAAGAATCCTTACATTTCAAAATGAACTCTCTTCAGGAAAACTGCTCTTAGATCCCCCTTGGGAGAAAGTTTCTGTCTCCTAAAAACAGTCATATTAATAGAACTTGTCATGGAATCGAGCAAACCTCCCCACTAAATTATCACTTTTTTAATCTGCTTTATTAGTTTAATTTTTTTTTAACTAAAAACATTTCTTAACTGTGTGTACAAACAGCCTTCACGTACTTACATAAATTTTTACCATGTGTATTTTGAAAGACTCTTGCTTTTGGGGAGGTTGTTCTATTTACTTGTACTTTTGACTGCAATAATTGTGTGGCACAAATGTGTTTTTTCTCTCATGGTGCCTCCCTTGAGCTGCTTGACACTCTTTGCAGGTTCTGTCCAGGCACCAAAGACCTGCTGGTCCCTGAAGCCATGCCAAAGGAGAGATCCTAAGGGTGAGTTCTCTACAGAGAGGTGATCAGGCTCCTAGGAGATGCAGGCTCACTGGGCAGGTCTGAGCCCTTGATGAGGAGTTTGGAGAATGGGTGTCAGCTGGTGACTTTGGGGGCCAGTCACAGCTCCTATCAAGGTCCACTTTCCTTCTCTCTCCATCTTCAAAGGACAAATCACCCACCCTTCAACTGCCTTTCCACACACTGTCCTGGGGAGCAGGGGGGGTGGCCCCTGGGCAGTTCCCCCTTCTGCTCCAAAAGACTGGCTTCTCTTCCCTCTGGTGCTACAGTCAAAAATAGATCATTCTGCATGGGCAAAAGTTCCTCCGGTGGCAAACAAAGCAATGGCCATAAATACTTGAGAGGCCCTACAGTGAACAATTAGTATTCTAAACATGAAATTAATTTGTCCTGCGAATATAGGAACATTGTAATTTAGTTCACTTTTATTTTATTGTCAGATACAATTCATTTTCAACATGATTTTATGGTTGGATAGGATTCATTAGAAATTTTCCCCAAACTGCCTCTATTAAGTGAAAGAGTGGGGGCAAGATCCTTTCTGTTCCTTTCACTGCAAATGTTGTGCTGTCTTTTCTCCTGCAAATGAGCCTTAACTCTAATCTATCCCCACACAATGCTTGGCTCTGTAGCCTTAGATTTTTTTTTTCTAGAGTTCCATTTTAATTTTTGCTGCTGAAGAAGATATTTCTCTAAAGATATTCAAATAAAGAATTAAAAAAAAATAAAGAAAAAGACTAGCCAAGCCTGCTGAACTATGGGTGAATAGACTGTCTTTCTTCTTTTATGTCCCATCTTCAAAACTCACCTTGAAGTTAGTTTATTCAATTCTGTGCATTGTCCCTGTCTAAATATGGGGCACTCATTGAACAGTAAAAGTGTGGAGACTTCATCTGTTTTGGAGGAGCAGCACAAGCAAGAAAGTGCCAAGACTCAGACACACCTCAAATGCTCACCCATGATTTTGCTCAGCCAGATTTGCTCTATATTTGAGACAGACAGTAAGAGTGCATCACTCTCTTCTATGGGATGGATTAAAAGTGATGTAGAAGATATATTCCAGTTCCCTGCTCAGGTGAGGTGTCTCAGCAATGTGTCTTTGTCATCAGTCCCTCTTCACCTACATTCTCTGCCAGGGCAAAGATCATCCCTTCAATTTGTACATTTGCTAATTCACTTTCATGCACTGCTGTAATTTTTGCTTTCTTTGTTTACTTGCCTGCTTTAACTGTCAAAAAAGTCTTCTACTAATAATATATTAGTAATTTGCTCTTCAATCTCTTGCCAGAATACAGAGAAAAAAAAAACATTCCACACACAGAAGAGGCTGTGCCCAACAAATAAATAAATAAATGAAAAATTACTGCGTCAACTATTTCTGAAAGTCAATGTGCCTTAAAGGCATTTGAAATTCTTTATTGCTCCTCTGCCTGAGCCAGGCAGCCTGAAGTGCAGCCCTGGCTGGGGTCTGTGCTCAGACTAAATTCCCAAAGTGAGGGTTTGAGGGGCAGGAGCAGGCAGGTTCCAGTCCAGCAGTGGGGACAGGGACCCTCACAGCAGGGACAGGGCTGGCTGTGGAGGTGCTGCTGCAGAGATGTGCACAGCTGGGGTCTGCACTGGGCAGAGGGGGGACTGAGCATCCCTGTTTAACAAGGAAACATGACCCTGTGGGTGAAGCAAAATGAGCACTGTGCTCTGTGATGCAAGTCCTCTGTGACTTTGAGAAGTCATGTCTGCCTGCAACCATAAATATTTATAGATGTCCCAGATGTATTCAGGAGACTTAATGAATTGCAGCCAGGGGTGGGAGTGGTGGTGAAGGATGCTGCAATCTGCACACCTCTGGTTGTGTAGTGGGATTTCCTGATGACAAAGCAGTGCAGGAATGTGGTGTGACCACCTCGGCTCCCACTGCAACTGCCCAGCTCACTTCTAAGTCAGTGTCAGGAAGATGTCAAAATAACTTGAGGGATCTGAGCTTAGTCTGACTCCTTTTTGAGTCCCATGGGATGGTGATTTGATCTGTGTAAGTGTCACAGCAGACCTGAGCTCTCTGGTACAGTCAGTCCACGACAAGGCTGATGACATGGAAATGGAAATGGCCAGCACTGGCATCACCTGAGACTTGTCAGGAGGGTCTGTGAGCAGCCAACAATCCCTGGATCTAATATCTATGTTGGAGTGTATTTTTATCATATAAGGAGGAAAAAAATTGGAGGTGTCAATAGGCTTAGGTGTACATGTCTGACCAAGCACTGCTTAGTTCACATTTTGTGTATGTGTGTCCCTGTCAATAAACTTGAGTAGTGCAGAATGAATGCTAAACTAAACTGCTTTCCTTCACTGACTCATTCTACTTCAGTGTCCTTCTGCAAAGTAAATGTTTGCTTATTCACAACCAAACACATAGAAATTAGCTAATTCTGTCTTGTTTAGAATCTTCCTATTTCAGAGAAAGTGAAGGACTTCAGCTACAGGGCTCATGATAAAGAACAAAACAAAAAAGGATGATTTCTCATTTTTCAGGAGAAGGTGAAAAAGATAGAATTAATGCTGAGGATCCAAATGAGTCTTCATCTTTTCCACAGCCAAACGCTGGCACACTCCAATCCTTTGCCTACTCTCAAAAATTTCTTATAGATTTGACACAGTCTGTAATTAGTGACTATTAACCCCATGGCTGAGGAGCTGCTTCTTGGCTAACATCATAGAGGCTGAAATAGAAATCCTGGTAATTAGATGGCATAAACTTCTTCTGGAGGTGGTGAATATGGACAGTGTTTCATCTGTTCTGTTATTTTGGAAGCTTTATCCAAACCTGAACAATTTTCACAGCATTCTCTGACAGACAAAGAACTATTTATTCCTCATATGTATATTCCACTGGACTGCTACATTCAGATATTGTCATGTCACGACTTCAATTATATTTGAAGAGCATGAGGAGGTAAAAAACTCACAGGGGTTCTCTTAGGTTTTTGGGTTTTGTCAAGAGTGTGTTCATTCAGTCAGCCCTGCATTTAGACCACTCAGGCAGTTATCACTGATCAGTGACCAAATCTATGCTACATGGAAACACAGAGTGGCTATGAAAGGACTCTATGGCATAGCTAGAAATGACAGCAAAAAGCAAGAAGGACAGTGACAGAGTAAAATCAGAGCTTTGAGATACACTCTGGTTCTTCCCCAGATGTAAGGGAAGGCCTGCAGTGACACATCTATAGCTACAGCAGCTACTGAAAGCTCATCTGCTTGCTGCTATCAATAGCTAACCAGCTCTGTGGTGTTAATTCTATCACTGGCAGCAGTTGCAAAAAAAAACCCTCAAACCTGTGCTTCCTGTAGAAATGTGCAGTCTTATTGAGCCAAAAGACCAGACAATGTATAAAATTTTATTTATGGGTAGGTACAATTACAGGTCGCAAGTATATTGGATGGGGGCATAAGTGTGACTTGAGCACTGGCAATTTGTCCTTTGGACACTGAAGTTTGCTGAGTGAGCAGGTATTTCAGCCTGCTGCAGTCATGCCAGTCTTGCTTTCTTTTTTACCTAAGGTAATCTGATTTTACGTACTTTATAATAAAGATGGTACTGGCATTCAGTCTGTCTGCAATACTTAGTTTACCTGCTTCTTTCTCTCTTTTAGAAAACTATTTTTGCAACAATCTGTAGGAAAAGAGCATGATATTAAGATAGTGAAGTTGCTGAATAATGATAATAAAATAGTCTGGGAAATGACAGGAAGGAAAATGGAGGAGGCTGCTGAAGTTGGACACTGGTCACTGAAGTTCTTCAGAGCTTCAATGTGTGGGTGATGGGCATTGAGAAAGACTTTTCCTGAACAGTTGGGAAAAAATATTTAAAGAAAAATACATCAAATGCACCAAGGCATGAGCTCAAGGATGTTATTCAAGAGATTTGGGGCATTTTTTTGACTTGTGTTGGTGATTCTCAGCAACATGACTGAGTTTTCTCTGCTTATGTTCAGGCATACATACACAACAATTTTATGCTGTTTTATGTTTGGGTTTTGTATGTATGTATTTTGACATTTGTATGCTCTAATTTTATTACCACACAGGAGAAAATGGACTAGACAAGGCCATTTCCCTGAGCCATTTAATAAATCACTGCAGCAAAGGTGGGCATTTTAATGACTAATCCAAGATGCTGAACCATGAACTTAAACACATTATCTGTGTCTCATTATACATAAAACAAACACATCGAGTTAAACACCCTGAGAGGTAAATATATACATTCATATATTATTTACCAACAGTGTGAAAATGCAAAGCTCTTTGCAAAGCTCAGGAAAAGGAGGGAGGTGGAGCACTAAGGCAAGTTTTTAGTTGGGATTGTCATGGATTTTGCTGAGGACTGGAATATATCAACATGAGCCTGTAGAAAACTGGTGATTGCAAAATCTGGAAAGCTATTTTTTGTTATGAGTGACAGACTACCATGTTGCATGTACATCATGTGTGAAAGGGTTCAGGGTGCTCCAGGTTTATCAGTCAACCTTTTCCTAGTATTTATGCCTCAGGATCAGGTGAAATCACATCTCAGGTTAGCAAGGATACTACAGTAGCTTTACTTACAAACACTGGTTTGTGTTATAGGAGGGATTAAAGTTTCATAGTTTAAAAATACTAATAACTCAACTGAATAATATTCAAAAGATAATCTTAAAACCTTCTTTTTTTACAGAAGATTTAAGTAAAAAAAAACAACCTCATATTTGTTTTGTTGAGCATCTCTGTTGTGTATACAATTCAAACCATGTCGTTCTCATTTGAGAGCTGCATGTAAATTCTGGTTGTAAGAACTGTGTTTCTAATAACTGGAATAGGGGTCTGAAATACATGAAATAGCAAGACAAAGGAAAATTAGGGTGTCTTGTGAGGACTGGTCTGTTACTGTGATGCAGATAGAAACACACAGTAACACACACACAGGTGTTCAGGCAGAGAAGAAGGAAGTCTTTAGTTTATTGTTGACCTTGTATCTCTCAGTTTCTGGACAGTGAGCAGAGATTGGACAGAGAAGTTCCCACCTCTCCATCTCCACTGGGCACTTGAGAAGTCCATCAGGTGATATCTTTTACAAAGGAATGCAAACATGATCCTGGTTTATCTTACAATTCATGAGAACTGACTCCACTATACTAAAACAAATCAGAATGATTATTTTCAAGGACAACACTGGTCAGCAAGGGTTCTTGAATGTTTTGGGGGGTGCTTAGGTAGAACAGAGAGAGGGGTGGGTCACTGCAGCTCCTGCCTGCTGCCCAAAACAAGGCAGCTCAGAGACAAAGGAGAACAATGTCACTTTTTCACACGGTCTGACCAGCGACAAGCAAACCATCTGTCATCCTCTGCCTCAGCTCTCGGAGCCCCCAGCTGTCCCTGTGACCCCAGGGAGCAGCCTGCTCACCCCAGCAGGTGGCCCGCACCCGGAGCATCGCTCCTCTGAGCCCCGCTGGCTTTCCCTGGGTCAGCAGTAACGTCCCTGCCAAGCAGGAAAGCAGAGCAATGATTTCATAATGGCTGTTGATAAAAACTAATGAACCATCGCGGGTACTCAGCCACAATAGGCACGGGGTATCAATGAGCTACTTAATGAAATTGAATTGCTAGACACTTAAAATGCATCCTTTGACATTCTGGCCCACACCCAGCCTGCCTAAACTAATTCTACTACCTACAGTTGTTCCGCAGCCAGACATTGTGTGAATGTTTTCATCTATTAACCCCGTGTTTGTTTTTGATCAGCTTACATGGCAAAGAAAACCAAGACACAATGTTTTGAGTGTTTACCCAGTTCTCATCTACTGCCAGAGGTGCACTGAACTGACTGAAATTTAAGAAAGAGATTATGCAAAGGAAGCAGGGTGACATATATTTGTGCTGTGATATTCCCTTTCACAGCACATCTGAGATAATTTCTCACCTCCCTCTCACAAACAACATCACGGAGAGTGAGGATGAGCCCTGGACTCAGTAGGGAATCTGGACCTTAGGGAGGAAAGAAGTGGTTTTGTGGAAGAGCAGGGCAAATCATGGACATGAAGTTCAACACGAACAGGAACATTTCAAAGGATCAGCGTGAGCACTGACAATGTTCATCACCCACTGCCAGCCCAAGGGTGATGGAATTTGCACCCATCATTGTGGAATTGGAGTGGCCTCTCTGGAAAATGAACAGCAGTGGCAAAGCCACAGACAGATGGAGACTCTTGTTCCCCATTTTTAGGATCCAAGTAGATTTTAGGACTGGGTTCACAAACCTGCTATTCAATGGAAAGAGACAATTAGATTGGAGACTGGAAATAGTTTTTTACTTGGGCAAAAATAAATTTCATGCAGAACTTCCTGTTTAATTTTTGAAAAAGTTTGCTTTAGCCAAGAGACATTTCTGAAGTAAGCATATATATATATATACACATATATATAAATATTTCTGATAAATAGCAATGTAAAAGAATTTTGAAAATATCACTTGGTTTTCACCCTTCCTGTTCTCTTCAAAATGAAGACAGTAAAATAAATAGTTTAAGTTATATTTTCTCCTTGTTTAATTTAACAGGAACTTTTCATTAGGCATTTTTTTTTCCTGTGGACAAAATGAACAATGAGATAATCTGAGGAGAAAATTTGCAAATTAGATTTAGTTCCAGAGGCCAGCATTATCTTCAGAGCATAGCATGAACAAAGTCTCTGCACCCTGATCTGTGTCTTCTTCTGGACTTGTGAATTGATGCTAGCATCATTTTCCTCAGGGAGGTGGCTGGGAGATGAAGAAGGCTTTGTGTCATGCCTCCAGATGCAGTGCAAGGCAGTCATTTTTAATACACAGCATTCAAATGACCTCTCTTTTTGTTCCCCCCAACTCCATTTGGTAGCTGTCTGGGGAAAATGGTGTAATGGTGTGTGTGGGTAAGACAGAGAGGGGTTGCTGTGCTCCACTGCCAGAAATTGATTTATTTTTGTGATGCATGTGTGTGGCTCATAAGCTCCATCTGCTAGAAAGGGTTTTCCTCTCATTGTGGGTCCTGGGCCAGGGCACAGGCAGCTGAGGATCCCTGGCCCTTCCTCACTGCCAGTCCCATGATAATTCCCAAAGCATCGCCTGGCGAGTGATCTGTTACACACTGCAGAGCTCAGGGACACACCCTGGTCTGCTCCCATTCCATGATTGTCCCTGCTTTGCACACTGCCCCTGTTCCTTTTTAAGCCCCTGCCATCATGGGATTAGGTCGTTGGATGCCCATTCCATTATGAGCCATTTATCTCCATCAGCTCCATGCTTGCCCATTCTTGCAATTCCTGCAAACTCTGTTCAGCTCTCCTTGAAGTCAAGAAAAATCAGTCCCTGAATTGCAGAGAGCTTTCAAGGGGATATTTTTTGATGGATTTGGAAAAATATTGAGGCTTGCATGATCTTAGTGGCCTTTGAACAGCCATCAATCTCCCACCTGCCACACAACATAATCATTTCCCTGTGTGAAATCCTTAGCCTACCATTTGTGAGGTTTTGATCAATTGAAGGTGAAGCATTCACACTGAATTTTTTAGAAAATGAATGAAGAGTGAAGGGAGCCATGCAGCTGAGCAGCAGCTGATGGTAAGAGGGGCCACTGCCTTTCCCAGTGGCTGCAAAGTCGAATACCTTTGCATTTATGCTTCTTGGACACTTGAGATATAGATGCTGAGGCAGCAGTCAATTTCTCTTTCAAGATCTAGGTCCTGAAGGACTTTCTTGTATTTTATTGAGTGAAAAAAAACCCATGTGTTCAACACCAAGTATCTTCTCTGGCACCCACTTTGAACAGGAAAGGACAGAACTTTGAAAAGAAAAAGGAATTTTTTATTTTTCCATAAAGAGTTAAATAATAAATTAAATGTTAATCCAATTAAGACTGAAAAAAAAAGGAAAATTCATTAAAAGGTTCAGTTTGGATGCAGGCAATTTTTAAAAAATGCCAAAATATTTATTTTTTAGAATATATGAAAATTTTCCAATTTTTATTTCGTAGGGCTATTTCAACAAAGAACAAAATGGTCTAAGAATGAAAGATTACATAAAAAGGCTAAATAGCTCCAGAAGGTGGAAAAAGGTTTTTTTGGGTTTTTTTATATCATAATGAGTTCAATTAAAACACCCATCTTATGTTTTTATTTTACTTGGACTATATCTTCCCCCTCTTTTTTTTTTCCACTTCAAGCATCAATTAACAAAAACCACACTAACACAATACTTGCTGTCTTGATCCAGCAGGGCCTCTCCTCCTGTTTATTATCCAACCTTGGAAATTTTCTTCCCACCATCATCAGGATTCTCTGCATCTCGTTTACCCAAACCTCTCAAAACACTTTTTTTTTTAATCTAATCTATTTTAACCGTGTTGAAGAACCCTTGATGGCAATATCTCAGCACTGAGATCTAATCTAATCCATCAGCCAAGGCTCTGGTTGCTCTGTGAACACTGATGGCTGGAGGAAATCAATTGGTGCTGAAGGGAGGTGTCAGAATCTCCCCTCAGCTGGCAGCACCGAACCCTTATCATCATTTCACAGGTGGGGAAACTGAGGTGCTGCCAAGGGTCATGTGGCAGTTCCTCTGAAAATGAGGAAGTCCAAGCTCACAGCCCCAGTTCTCACCAGCAGCAGCCACTGCCTGAGCAATTGGCTTCTGCTCTAATGCATGCAATGCATTCAGACTTGTGCCTTCGGTAATAAAGGCTTAACTGTGAAATAAAACTTCACAACCATCATGTTTACTTGTGCTTGACTGTAGGTTGCTGGCTGAATAGAAATTGCTTTCTTGAGATGGCCAAAAATAATAATAAAATAAATTACAGTTGATCAGGTTTGTCCTCGCCCTGAGTTACAAGGAGAGTGAGGTTATAAACCAGATTTCAGGCTGTGCTGGGCTGTATCCCCTAGATGGCCACAGGACAAGGCAGCATTCTAGGAATATAATTTCAGTTTGTTTAAAAAGGAAAAAAAATAATAATAGTAATGATGAAACTAATTGATGTTGAAAGGAGTCCTTGAGCAAATTCAATTTGTGGGAACAGTGCTGGCATAGTTTCTGGGGTTTTCTCTTCAAATGCAACAGCCATATATAAAAAATATTTTTTCTAGGTACACCTGCATTTGATCTAAATTCTTCTTCTTAAGTTGTTTGCTTCTCCCCTTATTCCCAACGTGCTGTTGCAAAATTACATTGGTGTGTTATGGAGGGAAGCAGGGGAAGTACACAGTGGTTCCAAACTTCATATATTGCAGTTACATGATATCACACATCTAAGGAAGTTAAAAAAAGAAAAAAAAAAAACATGGCAAAAGCAGATCATTTTATTATCTCAGCCTTTAGAGTTAAATAGGATTCAGGTAGCAGGAAGAGCTTGAATTCATCCCCTAGTTGCAAAATACTCCTGTGATTCTGCACAGTTATGTGCCTGTCCTCCTCACAAGATGGAATCTCAGCTGATGGTTGGAGATGCTTGTTAAAAGAGAAGGCACAGAGTGCAGAGTGAGATGGGATGGGTGGATGGGATGCTTGAACCACAATTCCCATAAGATAATTGTGATAACATTTCAGAAAAGAAATGCCAGAGTGTGAGAAGTGAAACAACACACTGTAAGAAAAGAAATACTTGTGGGATCTAAGACCAAATAAAATAAACACAGGAGCAAAAATCCCTGATGAACAAAGATTAAAAATATTATTAAAATCGCATTAATGAGCATAATGCTTGTACTGCTACCAAAAGCACAGCTAGATAGATGATTAAAACTAGAGAAAATGTCCTTTTCCCAGGTTGGAATATGCTGTGTGTCAGCCAGTTTCAGACAAAGGCTGTAAAAGCCATATTAGGATACTACCTGAATTTCAACAACAGTGCCCTCTTAAATAGTTGATTTTAAAAGTTCAAGGATAAGTGTCTTGGCAGCATGATTGTTGGGGTTTTTTTCCATGGCAGTTGGCTTCTGTCTGACATGTTCAGAGCTCGTTCACCCTTCTTTTGCACATCACTCTAGAGAGTACTAAAAACCAGGAACTGACAAGGACTCTCAGTCTCATACTTTGGGGTGTGAGTCTGGAGAACATTGGAAAACTGACTCATTGCAATGAAAGGTCAGGGCTATTTCCTTTTGTTCTGCATCAATGGAATATTTTAAAGTAGTAGAACTTGCTGGTGTTGAAATCTGATGCTTTGTTGTTTTGTTTTTGTTTTTGTTTTTTTGGTTTTTTGTTTTTTTTTTTTTTCCCAATTTGAGTCTGCTCACCTGAAAAAAAAGACATTTCTGTCAGGCCTGGGCATGCTTATATGGTATTGAGAAATGGGAGAAAGAACAAGTGAGGGAAGTAGAGCATTTCAGGATACTTAGTACAGAGCCCACTGTAGCACATGGATACCTTTGCAATACCTGTTTTTTTGTTACAAATTGTCACATTTAAAGACAAGAAGACACCATTTGACACTCTTGTCTAAATTCTCACAGCCAGATAATTTCAGCTGGCAAGACTTGCATCAAATCTCTTTCAGAGAGAGAGGTTTTCTGACCAGCTTTTTGGAGGAAGTTTTTACTCTGTTCTTTACCTGCATTCCCTGCCACTACCCAAATGAGTCCAGGGAAAATAATCTGTTGTGAGCAGTTATCACCATCAGAAGGCTCAGTGTGTTACAGGAGACAGAGCTATATATAAAGGGTTATACTTAAACTGCATTTAATAGAAGAAATGCCATCTTCTAGTATAAAGTGTTTCATTGTTCACACATTCATAGACTCAATAATTCTGTAATTGCTATTCACTGCAAATAAGCTTCTTGAATTCAGTTCATAACACAGCTGAACTCATGCTGGAGACAATTTTTCTGCAAGTATAAACACTACCACCCCATTAGAAATCACAGCTGAAATCTGTTTGGGCTTATACAGACAAACTAGAAGGGAAAAGAGAGAAAGACACAGAGAGAGAAATGATATGGATCTGTAATTACAAGTGGCAGAAGGACGTGGTTAAATTCATTGGGCAGCAATACCAGCAATACCAGCAGATATCTGCAGAATGTCTTGTCTGTAAACATTGTCTGAATTAATCACAACGAGAGACAGTGCAATAATTGCATTTTATTAAAGCTGAACAAAAGACTATGATACTGTTCTGAATAAATGAGCTAGCTGTAATGTGACTCACTTCCCTGAGATCTCAGCCATAACCAAAGTGTCTCATAAATTGAGCTGGAGAGAGGCAGATGATGGGGGAAGACCTGCAGAACCACCACATGAACTACTTAGGGAAATGGGTCTGGAGTGGGAACAATCCTTAAGCCAGCAGACCTGGTCCATCTCTTTCATTTTTGTTTTCTTTTGAGTATTCATTGAACAAATAACGTTCATTTGCTTACAGAGGCCACATCTTTTCAGATTGTCTTCAAGAAATGAAACCTGCTGTCATGTCAATATTTTATTATGCAAAGAAGTAAAATACTGCAAGAATTTGAAGAACCATTTTAATAAAGGATCAGAAAAGAATAAGTGCTTTTATCTTTTGCATTAATGAGTTTGAAGCATGGGAAATTCTGTATGTGTGAATAAATGTTGACTAACAGATTTCCAAGATATTTCTTCATTTTTTAAGAGATATGGAGGGTAGGGTGTTAACTGGGAGGCTGGTTATACAGAGGCTATATGACAGAAGTAGCTATAGATATATGCAGGAATTGGCAGAGACATCAATATTCCGAGTGTGTACACCTCTCTATGTGTGCCTGTAGCATACAGGAATATACTGATTTTTTGTCTGAAACCAGTTCAAAATCTAGTGTGTCTTGCTGAAGTGTTTCTCTGTCTTGTTTCTTTTGCATCACTCAGGCTATTAAAGATCTGTGTCTCCACAAATCTCCAGCAAAACCAGTCTGAGAAGCAGCACCCTCTGACATTGCTGTCAGTTTTCAGGCCTATCTCTTGTCAAGTTGTGTAGCCCTTTCCTTGTACAACACCTGCATTTTGAACCCTTTTAAGAACTGTAGAGCATTAGATTTAACATCTTATTTCTTCAGCAACATTTTACCTTATGAAACTCATAACAGACCAAAACTGTCAAAGTCCAGAACTCTGCCTCTTATTAAAGAAAAGACTGAAGCCCATTAGGGAGAAAACACACCTTCTGTCATGTACACAGATTGTTTGGGTTGTAATCTATGCTGTGAAGCTCTGATCCAAGAGCTCTAGTTTTGTTTTATTTTTTCAATTATATGTTAAAAAGAAGCAGCAACCTTCTCTCATGCAGCACAGGACACTGACACCCTTCAATCACAAGTATTTAGGGGCCTCTTAGGCATGCTGTTTACGGGTGCTCTGTGTGTTTGCTGGATTGGCTACATTTTATATTTGTAAATAGATATTAAATTGCTCTGAATTCTTCCAACTGACTGACTTCCTCCTCTTTTAAACAATCACACACAGAGTGGCTTCTATCAACAGTTCACACACCTTAATTAACAGTGTGTGTCAATCTGCCAGGCAATCTATCCCTGTTTTACAGAGACACGTAAGGTTTACAGGTGTTACAAGATCCTTGCCAGGAAGCAGTCTGTGTGCATGCCAGGTCTTTCTAATAATGTCCTCCTGACTCAGCCTTCCTCGTGGTAGAGCTCCAGCAGTAACAAAGATCCTGGCTCTCTGTGAAAGTGAGACTGGTGAGTGTAGTGGTCAGCATAAATAAATACATGAAACAGGATTAAGGGTCTGATTCACTTTCAGTGACATTGAGCTAAATGAGAAATAAATAGGCTGATATTTATAGAATTGCCCAAGGGAATAAAGGCTTATGCAGTGGTAATAGGTTGCATCTATTCACTGACTCTTTCTTAAAGTTTGCCTGAGATATTGTGCCATTAGATATCATTTGCATGCATTGCTGTCTAGGCTGGTAAAGAGAGCAATAGAAAATACTGCAAGGTGATCATGGTGATTTTAAGGATTGTAAATTGATTAGGATATAAATACTATGAAGAAAACTAAATCTAGGTTAATATGCTCATAGCAATTCCAGCAAATTTGACTGGAGCAAGCAACCGAAGCTCTTACTGATGGCAGACCACTCCCTTTCCTCAAATGTCTCCTTGACAAGGATTCAGTGATCTTTTGCAGGGTGGTGCCCTTATTGCTTTGTATGGAACAAAAACTGACTGATGATGACTTCTGTCACCCCTGGCCATCACTGTTGCAAATTAAAACCCAAGCCACAGCATTGAAATAAATTTGATCTGCCTCTTGCTGCAGAGATTGCACAAGAACAAGGAAGGAAAAAGATATGCTGTACATGTTGGAGCTCAGAAAATTTCCAGGAGTGCTTGCCAGTATCACTCTATATGCTAAATTTGTACAAACACAGCAGTTAAGAAGTTGTACTCCAGTTAAAGTGTCGTTTGACAAGATGAACGCATTCTGTTGTCTCCTCTTATCTTGGGAGTGCTTTATCTCCCCAGGAGGAGAGCAGATATTCTCTGTCTTTCAGAACCAGCCCAGCTCCTGTGTCAGACTTAGCATGCAGAGTACATCAGAACTGAGGAGAAAATGTGAGTCCCCTTCCTCTGAGGAAGGAAGAGGAAGGAGATTGAGAAGGACCCTTCAGACTTCAGAGCTGAGGGGAGTAATACTGAATTTAGTGTGGAACAAATACTTCTTCAGTCATATATATATTTCTAGAATAACCCAAGAGCAATGGAAATATGGCCTAAGCCTCACCAATGCTTTCATGTTCACACATGGATTTTCTCTCAATTTTTCTTTATTCAGTGCCCCAGTATGTAGATGAACATCACAGCAGCTTTGGGGATTCCCAGGGCCTTTGCCCAAAAACAGCAGTGGGAATTTTTAAACATCAGGAGCTGAATGAGGGAAACTCCAAATGTTTAACATCTTTTGAATCCTAGAAATTCAATGTCACTACAATTGTGGGTTCTCAGCAGGAATGTCTAATGGTTACATGGTTGCAGATACTTAGTCTTCTGAAAAATACAGATATTTTACTTCTCTAATGTTTTGATTACATCCACCCTTCTATTTTTCACTCTCCTTTCATATCCCTAAAAAATTACCCATTGTGGATGTATGTGTTTTGACTTTGTTGGGATTGATATGAAATCAAATGAGACACTAAAAGAAATCAAGAGAGAGCCCTGTCATTCTGTTGTGACAGAAATATCTTCATAAATAATTTTCTGTAACAGCCCCATCAATAACTATAGTTATTATACCCTTCCTGCAGCAACTTTGTTTGAGTTTGGTGTGTCTGAAAACATTGATCCCTGTTGTGAAGTTCTTACTCTCTAAAGTCTGAATTTTTTAAAAAGTACTTAATCCAAATCGATTTTAATGGAAGTTTGTACCAAATCCTTTTGGGAGTCTAAATGCCTGGGAAGAGTCAGTGGTTGTTCACTGATCCTGAACAAATATTCCACTTGTTCCTTTGTTTTCCTTTCTTCTTGATTCAGTATATTGGAAACTAATTCAAGGCTTTGCTGGTCCTATCACTAAGCAGCTCCTGGATAAGAGTTGTTAACATTTGAAATAAAAGAAGGAAGCTTTGCACCTGAGGGGAAGTAGTGCAGGAGCACCAGTGGCTTCATTCAGCATGCTCACACAGGAAGGAAACTGAAATTTTGCTAACAGACTGCCAGACATGCAGACTCAGTACCAGAAGAAAACACTTATTACAAGGCAATCTTTGCAATTCCCAAGGCCTTTAGCATACATATTGCAAAGAGAGTACATGTCAAGGATGGACATGAGACAGGGAATCCAAAAATATACAAACTTTCAAGTGGCTAAAGAAACAATTGCAGTAGTTCCTTCCAGCACTCTGGCACCCTCCAGACATCTGCACACACTGCTGCTGTTACACAGAATTTAGAGTATGGGTTAGTGCTGCTAGAAAATGTGCTGGGCTGGCAGATTCCACCTGTGAATCTTTGTCAGTGTCACCTCATTGTTCCTACCCTGGTGTGGCTGTATATATTCCTCCACAAAGGCCTCATCTGAGATGATGATTTATATGTCTCTTGTCATGGACTCATGGCTTTTGGAGATAATTGCAAAAGTTTAGAAGGGAGATCTCAGCCCAGAGACAAAGGATAAAACATATTTGGTTGGGCAGTCTCTCCAGACTGATCAAGGTTGCTTTCTGGATTCTGCAGATAGAGTGCAGAATTCCTTCCTTGTTTAAGAAAGGATAATTTAAATTATCCTTCCTTACACAACTGCATCCAGCAGGAGCACAATGGTCCCAAAAGATGGCTGTTAAGCACATACTTTTGGTAAGATGGATTCAGGGAGCAGTCTCTACAGAGCTTTCTGTTTGGTAGTCTGGGACATCTGACTGAAAGTCTTTTTGTTGCCATATTCTGATTTCTCAGCCTTTTATTTTTCTACTTGGGTTTCTTCAAGTGGATAATTTGTTCTGTCACTGACAATTTTATGTAGAGACTCATAACAATCTGAGTTAACTCTCTTTGTGCATGTGCTAGAGAGGGATGAAAACAAGCCATAAAGGACTTGTGACTTCTTCTCAAGAGGTCAGATATCCTCTCATGTCAATGAAAAGGTGTTTCCAAGGATGTTTAACACAGAATCACTGAAAAATAATTTGCTGCTGAATTTCTAAATCTCTCTCCTCTGCTTGATGTCACAGGAGGTTCAGTTTGGGGTTGTGACATCTCCTACACATGGTCATGTCATTTTGAGTCAGGGACATATCAGAGAGTAGGATCAACCTCTTCCTGTAGCAGAAGACTGGGGGACAAGTTTTTCTAGAAAAAATCATGAAGCACAGTGCAGAAGCAGCTCTTTGATTTTGAAACTCTGCCTGTGAGAGAAGATGTATATCAATTGACTGCACACATCGTTTTCACAAATGGGTAAGTGCAGCAATGTTTGAGGCACAGATTACTGTTTTATTTCAAATCTGTACAGTCAGAAAAGGAATACATGAATGTGTGGATTTTGCCCTTGAGTTCTCTGCTCGTTTGTTGCCTGTAATGTGCCCCCAGTGTCTGGGATTGTCAAGGACAGGGATGGGGAGGAGTGCCACAGGTCACTGTTTAATTGCATGCTGTAGATAAAGCTCAGTGAAGTTATACTTACATGGAGCCCACGGACCAAGGAAAGTAAGCCTGCTATGTACATTCAGGCCTACATTTTTATGACAACATTTTAATTCAGAAATGACCTATTGATCTTAAGAAAATTAATGACAAAGTTGAGTATTGATTTTGGTTTAGATCAATAGAAAACTTCCTTCTCCATTTGAAGAAAAAGAAGGCCAATTCCATTAAAAAAAAAACTTCTAGAAAACACCAGACATAGTTGTCAGGTGTAATGGTAGAGGTACACTCTCATGCCAGGAGAGAGGATTAAATCACTTCTTATTTTGAAAATTAATTCATTTTTCAGCTGCAAAGCAAAAGGAAAGTCATTGTAAAACAACTTCACCGTTTTCAGCAGCCCTTGCACCGTCCCTGAATTATAATTTTTTGTACAGAACCTTTTTCATAAGGAGGACTCCAATTAAAGCAGTAGTCTATCATAAGTCATTCCTGAGTACCCATGTGTCTCCACTGGGCATTGCAAAGTGGTGTTTTATTTTCTCAAGTGCAGTTCCATACATGTTCTCACACGATACAAATTACTTCTTTGCCTTATGCACAGGATGACAAGAAAGAGGATTACATTGCAGGAAGGATGGTTAAATCTAAATATTAGGAATAATTCTGAAATATAAAATTTAAGAAAGATCCTAAACAAACTGTATAAGGAGGAAGAAGCATATGTTTCCTCAAACACTTAAAGAATAGTCTAGACAAACATCTGCCATGAACAATTTAAGATATTAATTCATCCTCAGAAAAGCAAGATAAACTAAGGAACCTTTTATTATCTTTTCCAGCTTTACCTTTTAGATCTATAAATTTCCTTTCAGGATGATGGAATTAGCAATTTTAGTTGGCAGCTCTCTGACTTAATCTCAAATTTTGGGGAAATTTACATTCACTGAGAGCTGATGGATTGTGCTCCTTTAAGTAGTTCACCATTTTCATGTTCCATGGAAACAGCAGAAGAAGAGAGCATTTATGTGGCAGGATGAGTTAAGTCAGTGTCACAGCCTAACTAGAGCTTGGGATTACTCTGCTCTGACCAGACAGTTCTTGCTTTTTCAAGTCTTCTGTCATGAGTCCTTACTCTACTTCCCTCTCACTGGACTAAACAAACTTTTTAAATTTAGACAGCAGCAGATCATTCAAGTGGACCAAATAAATTGTAAGAGCTTTGGAATCAAAAATCTGGATGAAAACCTCAAGCTATATCTCCACAATTCATATCTTGAAATAAACTGGCAGCCAAAAATTTCTCACTTGCTCCTAGACACTTAAAGAAAAGGCAGATAAGTGACAAAGGATCACTGCAAAAAAACCAACTAACCAACCAACCAAACAAACAAACAAACAAAACCAACAAAAAATGGCCATGTCTTATTCTCACTTATAAAAATGTATCATCTTTTATTTAGCAATAGCATAGTGGATTTTCCCATCAGCTAACACCATAATTCAATGGCACATTATAAGCACAAGAAGAAACTATTACATGCATACAGTAGTAAGTTAATTCTAACACCAGAAGCATCTTTGGCAGACAATGCATGTAGAATGTACTCTCAAAAAACAATCTCTAGCACTTTTAGTGGGATGAATTTAGCTTATTTTATACCAGGCAGTTCAGGTAATAACTGTGGAGGAGAAAGAATAGGTTTTGAGGGTGAATGTATGAATTCTCCTTATAAATATCACAAACCTATTGAACCATCTGAGGAATGATCCAAGTCATACCTCTGAGGAGTCTGCATGAGTCAAAGACAGTTCTGAATTTACCAGTTAACAATCTTTCCCACAGAGTTGCAAGTCAATTGAACAATATTCTGGACTGTCACTGAGCCATGAGATCATTCCCATGTTTTCTATCTGAGCCCAAGCTGAGGTATCCCTGCAGCCTGAACATCTCTCTGGATACATTCATTTGGCCACCCAGTTCTCATCTTTACTCATCCAAGAAGAAAAATTACCTTATGCTATCACAGAACCTATTCCAATGTACACACATATTTTAGACCAAGAGAAACTCCAGTGTCTGTTTAATTAATATAAAAATCCTTCAGTCATTCCTGTAGTGAAGGAAAATAGATGTCCTCACTGTCAAAATTAATGGTGTTGAACTTATTTATTTGCATTGCAATGGCGTTTAGAGACTTCAGGAAAAAAAAGTCAAGGTTTTATTGTGCCAGGCAATGTAGAGTTATTTAATAAAAGACAGCCCTTACAACAAACAGCTCACAATCAATAAAGACAAGAGAGGTAAAAAATGAGAGAAAATACTCTTTTATCAAATTCCAGCTTTCAAATGCAATATCCGTTTGGAGTCATCACCTGAATGAAATCTAAGATCTGAAAGGCTACTTTTATTACTTGTATCCATAAATATTTATGGCAATTTAACCTCAAAATTCCCATGTGCTCAGGGCTTTATATACACACTCAGCACAAAGGGAATTCAGTATGCATATCTGAGGGCATAATGGTTTGAGTAATCAATTCTGTATTCCCTTCAAAGAGCTGGAGCACCATTTAATTGAATTCTCTGCTTTGTATCAAAAAGCTAGTAATGTATACAGGGACATATAGCAAACACTTCTTGCTAAAGGCTTGCCATGTCTGTTTTATTGTATCCTCTGCTTTCTTCCAGGCTCTAAAATACCACCTGCCACTCCAGACTTGTGACAGCTGTGAGAGTCCTGATGAAATTTTAAAATAATACTGCATATTATTTTGAAATCTATGAAATGCTATATATTAGATGTAAATAAATTATGCTTGAGTCTTTCATTTTGCCTTCTGCTCCTTGATATATTACAGTTTATAGACTCTCCTAGTCCCTAAACTGAAGGACTAGAAATTTTCTCTTTATCCATAATAGCTGTGAAGTTTGTGTAATCCTGTGACTCCAGGAACTGAGACTCTCAAGAGAAAGGGTAGATTTTCAAGAAACTTAAAACAAAACTGTCTTAACTGCATCATTCAGCAAGTTGCAATGTCCAGCTGTACAGTTATCATTCCACAGTTTTAATTTTTCAAGACAGTTATTAATAACCGATCGTTCTGCGTTTATTGTATAACTCAGATATTTTCAAAGAGAAAACAGCTTGGACTAGTGAACCCTTTGAAACCTTTAATGGAAATGTAAACTCCCACTCACCAATCTATGTCATTATCTGTGCCAAAGCTGCTGTATGTAATTGGCTGGGGCAGGATAGCTCACAAAACTGCTAAGCCTTGTTAACGTCTTGTTAACAGAGCGCTGTTTAAGGGAAGCCCTGGTTAACACACCCTCTACCAGGGTTCTGTGTCTTGCAGAAGCACAGCACGTTGCCATATAGGTTGCATTCCTATTTCAGAGAAAAAGGGAAAACAACTCTTTTCTTTATGAGCAGTAGGCTAATGCCAGCAGAACAGAGAAATCAAGTCTCTCTAATCCTCACAATGGCTCTTTTTCTCTAGAGACTCTTGCATACTTAGACACAAAGGTGAACAAAAATACAGTGAAATTTTCAGGACTGTTGGAATCTAGAAAGATTATTTCTCACTAAGTCAGATCCAGAGACAAAGAAAATAACCAAAGAAAAATCTTTCCATTCAGTTATATTCTCAATTTGTGAAATCAGTGGAAGGGCTGCTTAAATGCTGAATGTGTTACATGGTTTAGAAATAAAGTTAAAATCATTTATACAAGAAATATAACAATTATAATTGCTACTAAAACAAAATTCATAAAATAAAAATGTCCTATATTTTAACTTTTTTTTTTTTCAGAAGACACTGAAATGCTAGTTTCACACAGACTAGAAATGTTTCTCTATTTGAAACACTTTTATATAAAATTTTCAGCTGAAATAAGATTACTCAAAATTTTCAGGCTTCAAAATCAATTTCTTTAATCCAAATATACTGTTTAAAAATCAAAAATTTTCCGTAAAAAGAAAAGAAATAATTAATAAAAACTCCTGATGTATTGAAACAAACTGACTTTAGATCACTAGAATATGTGATCTCAAATTCCATTTAACTGCAGTGTAAACAATTCATTATTCAGCAACACTGTGATTCAGGAGCACTCGGGGACACTGTAATTGGCTGCTGTGCTTTTGGTGAGCTGGGGGTATATTTTTAAAGAACCTAAATAAACTAGTCTAATCTGCTCAGAATATGAGCCTTTTTATGGAAAACCACTTCACTCCCCTCAGCAAAGTGACCAGCAGCTTTTCTCTGAGTTGTCAAGGCTCCCAGACTCCTCACCTTTCAGGATCTGGTGCTTGGGCTGTGCCAGAGATAATGTCTGAAAGTCTGTAACAGAGATTTAATAGCTCATGAGTGCCAGAAGAAAGCACATACACAGAACCACCAACTCATCACTCAATAAATCTGCTGTTGTTCTTTACTAGTTTGGTTTTGCTGAGTCTATGGATTTTATTTACAAAAAAATGCACCAGCAGCAGTGGTGGGAAAACATACTTGTTTCTTCCACTGGGAAAAAACAGGAGACAGGAAAGGAAGGAAGGAGAAAAGAACATATTCTTAAACCTGCATTTCTGATGCAAATTATTGAGCATCATAATTGGCTGCTGATCAGCGACTTTATTTCAGCAGGGGAGGCAGAGGCACAGACTTGTTTAGAGTGAGGCCTGGGCTGTTTTGAAAACCTTGCTAAGATCTGTCTTACTGGGAATGTCGTTTTACTTCTGGTATCACCCCCTTTTCCTTTGTCTGCTTTGTGTTTGCTTTGACTGTGCAGACAGCTGTTTGCAGCAGGGACAGCCTATTCTTGTTTGTATTTGCAGTTTACAATGCAGGGAATCCCCAGGATTGACTGGGACAGCTCAGGCTCTGCAGAGACATAAACAAAAGAATTTAAAAACCAATTTTTTGTTTTTCTAAGAGTGTGAGAGAGTGTTAGCTTGCACACACACACGAATGGTCCCATGTCTGTTTTCTGTGTCTTACTACAGCTCAAAATGCTCTCAACTCTTCAAACCAGAGAGAATTTATTAGCTGTTTGCTTGCACAACATTGAAGATATTACAAGCCCAAGCTTTGATTTCTGTGACTGCATGCAGCTGGGCACATTAAAAACAAAACCACAGAGTACAGCAAAGCAGTGCCCATTTGTTCCAGTGGGAGTGAAGGAGGAGAAAGATGATGCCACATGCCCAGATCCCTTCTCAGCACATGGAAGATTATCTTCTCCAGAGGCAACAAGAGTAACAAGAGGGGCAAGAGCTTAAGTACAGAGACAATAGAATTTTCTCTCAAAAAAAATGTAAGAAAAGGCCACCATACTCAGGACTGCCAGGAAGCAACGTGATTGATAATAAATGATGTCCACAAACCAAATGAATTTGCTAGTTCAGGTGTTCCCAGTGATTTACCTTTGGAACCTCAGTGGTAGCCAGCAAGCCTGGCAGGTTTGCCAAGTGGAGCGTTTTGTGAGGAGCAGCAGCCACGCTCACAGTGCCTACAGGAAGCAGAGCTGGCATGCCAATAAAATTATTCCTTTACAGGGCAACAGAAGGGCACTCCCTGGCCTGTTTGTAATCTTTTAATTTCAGCTTGTGAAGGTTAAAGGGAGTTGCAGCATGAGACACTAAAGCTTTGCAGACATCCAGTTCCCTTTCTTTCTCTGATCTTATTCTTTGCTCTACTGATAAGACCTTGGGAAAAGGCAGTGAGAAATATGTTTACTGTAACCTCACAGGTGTGGTGATTTAGGAAGGCTATCATTCATTATGAATGGAAATGACAAAGCAGGACAGAAATTCAAAGGTGAGGTGATACCAAATGAATTAATCCATTAGCACACTCTGCCTAACTTTATGCAGACCCAAGGCCTGTGAGTATCACAATGAACAATTTACTATATTTGTTAATGCAAAGTCTTTTTCTTTTTAGGAATAAAAAGTAAAAGCTCTTCACAAAACAGATTAACTTAGATCTTAAAGGTAGGTGGGGTAAAGAGGGTGCCATGCATATTTTACTAGGCTTTCTCTTTTTAAAATTGATTTCCTCTCCAAGGAAACACATTTCACTGTAGAGATAAACATTCAAGAAAGGTTCCAATATAATGAGAAATACTATATTTCATAAAGTTCAGACAAGAATACTATTGAAAACCCTTGGTGGAGAGGAGCTCAGGCCCACAGCTCTGGTGAGCTTAGGTGTCTTTCAGCACTGTATTTGCATTATTCAGACTCATCTGGACATTTACATCTTAGCTTCTAACTCCAAGGTACCATTTTTTCAAAGGAAAGAAGCAGGCAATTATAGGACACAATTATCTTGCTCAAAACAGAAATCTAAAATACATCAGACAAACCACACCTACTGCTTTTTCCCATGATCGTGAGAGGAGTACTAAAAAATGGAGAAAATCATTCAGGGATTCTGTAATTCTGTTAGTGGGAGCTGTGCTCAAAACAAGAACAGTTTGGTGAATGTGCATGTACCTGGAAAACAGGAGTCTCAGGTTCCAGTCTGTTTCAGATTTGGTATGACTTTGGCCTCAAATTTCCCAAAGACAAAAAGCACAGAGCTTTGATTAATTGGAAGTGAGCAGGTTGTTTCCATTTACCTCCTCCACATTTGCAAAAAAAAACTAAAAGCTCCAATGTTTGTCCTTTAGCATTGATCAGAAAGATAATATTTGCAGCAAAATTGAATTATTTTGGACATTGAAAGTATTTCTTGATGAAATGCACAAAAGCTTCATAGAGATGAGTAAGTTTTATCCACCAGTGAAATTAAACACCTCAAAAGAGGAGCATGGAGACTGCCCAATAATTCATAGTTACACTCTAGAATAATGTAGAACAAATTCCAATTATGTGAATGTTTCACTGGCCTAAAATTAACTCGCTGGTTTTGTTTCTCCAGGTTCATCAGTTTCTACTTTAGTTTTTGTAAAAACCGAACAGGTGATCAGACACCTTCCAGTCCCTCAATAATCTTCAGAGGCCTTTCCCTTTTTCAGTACTGCCTCAGAGAGTAGAAATGTGGTGTTTTGACCCTGCTTGGATGCCAGATGCTCACCAAAGCCATTGCATCACTCTTTCCTCAACTGGAGAGAGAAAATAAAACAAGAGATTCGTGAATTGAGAGGGGGACAGCAAGAGATCACTCACCAATTATCACCATGGACAAAGCAGATTCAAATTAGGAAGATTGATTGAATTTATTAAAAATCAAAATTAGAGTAGGATAATAAGAAAGATAAATCTTAAGAACACCTTCCCCCAACCTCTCCCTCCTCCAGAGGCTCTGCATCCTCCCTGCAGTGGCACAGGTCAGTGGGGGTTAGCTCGTTGTGTTGTTTCTGCTGCTGCTCAGGGATGGCAGTGGGATCCCTCCCACAGGCCCTAATATCTTCTCTAATATCAGTTCTTCCCACAGTTCTTAGCAAAGTGCTCCAAAGGGTGTGGGTCCCTTCCATGGGGGCAGAGCTCCTGGGTCAGGCTGCTCCAGTGTCACAGGTCCTGCCAGAAAATCAGCTCCAGCGATCCTGCCAGCAGTCTGCCCCTGTGCCAGCTGCCCGTGCAGTCACAGATCTCTTCTGGGCACCCCCAGCCCCAGTGTGGGGCTCCTTCACAGGCTGCAGGAGAGTCTCTTCTCCCCCAGGGTCCTCCAAGAGCTGCAGGAAATCTCTGCTGCACTTGAAGCACCCTCTCCCTCTCCCCTGACCTCGGTTTCTACAGGGCTGTTTCTCTCACATATTCTCACTCCTCTCTGGTCACAATTACTTCTGCTCGATATTTTTTTTTTTTTTTGCCTTCCTAAATATGTTACCACAGAGGCTGAATGGCTCAGCCTTGGCCAGGGGCTGGTCCATCTTAAAGCTGGTTATTGGCTCTGGTATCACAGAAGGTTCCAGCAGCTTCTCACAGAAGCCACCCCTGTAGCTCCTCCCCTGCCACCACAACCTTGCCATGAACATGCACTGCAGAGCCATATATAAAATGTGGAAATGACAATCAAGTAAGATCCTTTTGTCTCAGCAAACTTGGGAATAACTTTGAGTTATATACAGGTGATAGTCTCAAATTCTGATAACTCCTAGCTCATCAAGCAGCAGCCTCAGCCAGAATTTCAAACTGCTCTGTTCAAATAATTAATGTAAGTATATCACAGTCATAAATAATTCTCAGATGATCAGGATCATAAGATTTGATTACGATCAAACCAACACAAAATAGACAGAAACAATATTTATATGAACCTTTGCTCTTGCTCATCTCCAGCTTTCTTTTTCTCTTCTGAGCTGTGAATTGGTCTTCCAAGGCAAGACCTACAACCCAGGTATATACACAGTAGAAATTAATTTGGTATGAATCAGAATAAACACAGTAGAAGATTAATTTGGTATGAATCAGAATTTACTTGCGTGAAACAGTGGTAAAATTCAAACTCCCTGGTCATATACTGCTTCAATAAATATATTTTAATGGCAAAATAAAAGAGTAAAGGGAAACCAATAGCACTTTTTCACTCATGGATAGAAGACAAGTAAAGATCTCAAGCTGTAACAAGGGAGAGCCAAATTAAACTTTTTAAAAGTAATGATAATTACCTACTGAAATAAATATTTTGTCTGGGAAAGTTGCGGAACATCCATTTTCTTCTTTGAAGAATAGTCTGGACAAACATCTGCCAGGAATCATTTAGACAGACCTGCCCATGGATACATATCATACTTCTGAATGGCAACTTTATACTTTCACCCATAAAAGAATAATTTTTAGTTTCTTAAGGCAGTTTTAGAAATTGTCCTACTCCAGATAACTGAGAAGGATGAGGCTTGCTGTGATAATCAGCAGTTTGGGCAAAAGAAGTGAGACAACTCAGAGTCCTTCTTGAGATTTCTTCAGACTACCCTGTTTTAATAACCCTTGTCCTCATCCCATCCTGGTCATGGCAGTGAGAAACCCCCAGGAGCCAAACAAACTGTGGAGCTCCTGAAACATCAGGTGCTGCTCACACACATATGCACAAGCACACAGCCAATCTACTAGAACAGACTTAATTGAAAACAAGCTTTATTGCCATCTTCCTCTGATTAAATTGGAAATGTGAAAACAAACATGTGGATGTTGGGCCAAGTTTTCATTTACACTGACAGTTTTGTAACTGCTTTCTTCCTAAAAGGAAGCCTTAAGAAGGTAAGGAGAATTTTCTGTCTTTTAATATTGACAAAGTTAGGAAAATGGGCCATAATGTAAATAGGAATTGAGTATATTTAGTACTTTGGCTGGATTTGTACTTTCTCAATAGTGCTTTTCTACTGTTATGGTGCTATAAGGAACTTAAGGTGAGTATTAATGAAGTGTAATTGCACTTTACAACACTGCCCACACAAAGAGATCTTAAAGGAATCCCAGTGTAAATGAGAATCTTGGCAACCATAGCTAAACTCTGTTGGCTTAATTGTAATGTGGTTACTCAGAAACATTTTAATCTTTTGAAAAATGCAGAGAAATTTTAGTGAGAAGAGGATTTTCAAATGTTCTTAGTAGCAGGGTAGAAACAGTATTGAATGAAGAGTCCCTTCACTGGAAGCCTCTGTTTCCTGGGATTTGCAGCCCAGTGATGATCTGTCTCTGAATCCTTCCCTGTACCAGGGCCAGGCTGACAGGACTGTAGTTCCTCAGCTTCTCCTTCTGATCCCTCTTGGCTGTGGGTGTCGTTTTGGCTAACCTCCAGCCTGGGACCCCCCTGGGTAGCCAGGTGAATGACAGAAAATGGCTTGGTGAGCCCTTCCAGCAGCTTCCCTTGCAGCCTTGGGCAGATCCCCTCCAGCCCCACAGACTCAGGAGTGTCTAACTGGATAGTGAGGCACTCACCATTGCCCCTTGGGTCATGGGGGCTTCATTCTGCTAACCAACCTGTTCTCCAGCTCAGGGGGCAAAGAGGACATTAAGTACATCTGCCTTTTCCTCACCCTGGTTCACTATGTTTCCTCCAACATCCAGATGGAAATTCTCCTTAGCCCTCCTTTCTTTATTTGAAATCTTAAAATTCTAATTTAGTTTGATTTTTTTTCTTATGCAGGTGCATGTCCACCAACTCAGATGATTTTTGAATTTGGCTTCAGCTAACAAAAGCAGAGTGGAGAATTTATTAGCTAGCCCTAAAGAAAGTTTGTCCTGGGAAGTCAAAAGAAACTCTAATAGTGCATCTGATTCTCAGTGATTCTTGAAAGTGTTTTACAATGTGAAAAGCATGGAGCACATGTTCAAAGGCATAAACACAAATCAGGAACCAAGCTTCCATTAAGAGTCATCAAGAGTCTGACACCCGGCTACCATTTGTTCCTTTGAAAATTTCTTCCTGCATCAATTACACTTACTTCCCCTTCAGAGATGTAGCACACAGCCAGAGTAGCATAAAATATCCTGCAGAAAATGAGCATCAGCCTGAGTGGGGAAAAGGAGAGCAAGTGGTGATCTGAAGAGCTCACAGAGCTAACTGGGGGGCATCCTGGGAAGCAGCAGGAGAAAGCAACAGGCAGAAATGGAAGAAAGCTAATGAAGAGAAAGCTGAGAGAAAGACTTTTTAGCTGAGATGAGCAGTGGGTGCCTAATAAGTGACAAGAAAGAGAAAAGTGATGCTGGCAGTGGGCAGAATGGATGGACCATTACAACTGGCTGCATTTTCTCTGCCCTGTCCAGCTGGGGAGGGATAGGCTTTGTTGGTGCTTAGCATCCAGCCAGGGTCAACACACTGCTCCACGTAAAGCATTCATCCCAGCTTCAGCCCACCAACTCTACTTTGTGTCTTGACACCAAAACCAGCCCCTTCTTTTTCCTTTCTTTTCGTTTATTTTAGTGCCTTTTTTGGTTTGGTTGGTTTGGTTTTGGTTTTGGTTTTTTTTGTTTTGGTTTTTTTTGTTTTTTTTGTTGTGTAGCAAGTGCAGCACTGAAGACACAGTAACTGGGTGTCTTTTGTTCCACAGTCTGACAGGACTTCCCATGGTGCCACAGCCACTCTGTCAAGTGTGAAGGCCCCAGAAGGCTGATGCTTCAAAAAATAAAATTGTATGTAGAAAAAGAGAAGAAAAAAGTGAGGGTTCAGAGGAAGAGGAGGATAAAAAAGAGGAAGATTGGGAAGATGAGAACAGAGAGAGATGAAGGCTCATCATGGAATTTCCAGTCTGACGTTTTCCCTGTACCTCCATGCATAGAGCATTTAAATCACCTACTCTTGTTTGGCAATTCCAAAATCACTTTATGCTTACTGAATTCTGTGAGAAAAAAAGGTATTTTGCATAGATGCTAGTTCTAGGAATTCTGTAGAAAGTCCAAAAGGACATTTCCTCTAAATGCTGAGGTTGCAAGAAACAAATCAAAGAGTAAAGGTTTATTGCACAGAAGGAGGAGCACATAAGGTGGATCTTTAATAAGTACAGGATTCATTTTATTTAAAAAGTGTTTTTCAAAAGAAAAGACCAACATATCAGAGGAATTTTTACCTAGGGATTCATATGCAGAGTACAGACCCCAAAACAATATATTTTCCTTAACACTAATGTAAAACTACAATAATTCAGATGATCAATCAAATTAAAACAACAAATCTCTCTGAACAAAAGACTGTAAAAATAATTGTGCCATTTTTCTTTTCTGGTGATCCTTTCTCTTTCAATATAATGATGCCTTAATTGTATTCTACCACAGTAACACATGCCGGTGGTAACATTCCAGCTGCAATCAGAATCCAGCACAAAGAATGAAGCAGCCTACATATTTAGGCTAAGTTGAATATTTGAAAGGAGAGGAAAGATAATCTCCCATTCTGTGTGTATAATATCTTTTCCTACATGTATTGTGGCTATGCTCAGAGAACTTTTATGATTTCATTTTCTTTGTATTTCTCCCAGGAGAACTGCATCTTCAACCATTCTATGGGATAATAATACCCATCAATGGAAAGGGATCTAAATCAAGGCAGAATGGCAATACATTTCAGCTGGGATTTCAGGGAAATGATATCTGAGGGATGATATTGAATGGTTTTTACAGGATTCAGAAATGTGTTGTTGAAACAGGTGAGGAAGGGCTGCTGAGTACCAGGGAGGTTGTGCTAAAAGCAGGCAGCACTCCAGCCACTGATGCTCAGACTGTGAGAAGAGAGGAATGAGATGAGGAGTGACCATTTCCAGACTTGTTATAGACATAGGAGAACAGCTGCTCCTGTGAGTAAGACTGCAGAATGAAGCCACCACTCCAATGAACATAGGAAGTTGTTTTGCAATCAAGGCAAAAAAAAAATGTGGTAAATAGTGTCTAATGAGGGGAGCAATTCCTACCCTGCAGCAGAAAAAAGGCTTCAGTGAACTTTTTTTAATCTGTCCTGTCACTGTGACACTCAGAGGGAACACAGCAACACACACACAGGAGTTCAGGCAGAGAAGAAAAGAACTCTCCAGTTTATTGTTGGCCTCGTATCTCTCAGTTTCTGGACAGTGAGCAGAGATTGGATAGAGAAGTTCCCACCTCTCCATCTCCACTGCTCACTTGAGAAGTCCATCAGGTGACATCTTTTACAAAGGAATGCAAACATGATTCTAGTTTATCTTACAATTCATGAGAACTGACTCCATTATACTAAAACAAATCAGAATTATTATTTTCAGGGACAACAGTGTCCTTTTGGAGAAACAGTTGCATTCCACTCAGTGGAATTCCTTCACAAGTGAAGGGATTTATGAGAAACCAGAGTTCAATGATGTAGGCTGGATAGAGAAAGGATGAGGACCTTATCCTGCCCAGTAATATCTGGAACAAATTGCTAAACTGCCAGTCATAAGAAGGCATCTAAAAGGACTTTTCAAGTTGTGTGAGGGTTTTGAGGTGTTACAGCTCATTATGAGAGGAGGACCCTGAATGTCTCTCCTCACCATTAGAAGCAATAGTGTGTGATTAACTGAAATGTTCAAAACTAAAATTCTTTGTGTTCTGTGTAACAAGGACTGACTATCTAACTGAAAGGTAGCAATATTCTTCTGCAATACTTTCAGAAAAAAAGTCATTCACTGTTAAGCCACTTATTCACTCAGACAGACTAAAATGCCTTTGTGTTATCTTCTAGTGATGGGTACAACTTAGATCATGTCTCAATAAATACAAAAAACCTATAGGACACTACAGAATTTCTGGGGGTCTTGTATCTGAAATACTTGAAACTTCATAAATTTTTATACAAAGCCATATATTATCTCCTTTCTTATTTGAATTCTTGGCTCAGTTCAAATCAAAACTTGCAAAAACAGGTGGCAAAACTAAGTGGACTACTCAAACCATAGGCACTGTGCTAGGCAGAATAAAATCTCTTTTCATCTTCATACTGTTGAAATCTTTAAATAAATAATTAGTACAGATTCTCTTCTCCCCTCTCCACTCTATGTTTAAGATTTCAGGAGAGTGCATGCATTTTTTTCATTGTTTCTAAACACACTCTTGCACATAATCATTACAGATTTGAAGTAACTGTTTACCCAAGGCAGAGGTCCAGCAATATTTTAGATAGTAGTTGCAAATTAAGCCCACTGCAATACAGCAGCCCAACCTTCTGAGGTTATATGGTTGAGGCATAAAAGCATTTCAGAAACAAGTATTACGTTATAAATCATTTATGTGGGTATTTCCAACAGTATGAAGAGTGGAATGCAAGAAAGAGGGACATATTTCAGAAAGAGTCTAATCTGGTTTTACATTAGAGGTACAAGAATAGAAAGTGAATAACCATCTATCTCAAACCCAGAAATGGTAGCACATTGTTTGCCATGCTAGGAGAAATAAGTGTGACATGAACTTTGTTGTCCAAGCCTTGCTTTGTTTATTTATTTGCTTATGTATTTTCTTTTTTAGTTATTGTAGTAAAGTTAATAGATGCTTAATACAGTTAATAATTTTAAGTTAAGCTACTGCTGAAAAGGTCTGGGAATCTGAGATATTTCATGCAGTAAAGGTTATTGTTATACTTTGTTAAGAACTCTTTCTCAGCACTCTGTGTCCCAACATTTTTTTAGTAACAATTAAACCATATATTATTTGCTGGAAATTAGCTGCATCCCTCAGGTTCATCAGAAGTTGCTCATAGGCAGCCTTTAACTATCCCAGAAATAAGAGTGCCACAAAGAGCAGTGGGTTTTTCAAATGTGTACAAGCAGCTATTTCCCCAGACCAGCTCTGCTGAGTGATGCAGCTCCTCCATCACAGCCAGTGAGCTGGCCTGGCAGGGATCCCTCCCCCTGCATTGGAGCTGGCACCACCACTGAAATCAGCCTTGACTCGAGCTCAGATCCCATGGGAAGAGAAGGGACCCAGCTGAGGGTACACACAGAAATTCTCTGTGCCTGTGAATCCTGGGCCCACATTCACCCACCCTTGTCTGAGACCTTCTCAAGAGGACTCCTACTCTTTTTGCCCACTGTCAAGCTTCTCCTTTCCCCTTCAGACAGGCTTCAGTAGACTAAGATGCTATCCTGAGCTTAATCTTCCAACAAAACTTGATGTTTTAAAACAGCAGACTCAGGTGGAATGCACCCTCTGTGTAAACCCTCTCTTAGCCACTTGCCCACACAGTTTAATCTAATTATCCAGGAAAAATGAGTTGCCTCCACCACTAAATCTGTCTGATCATCAAAAGTTTCTCTTAGCTGTAAATTACTTCAGTCTTTTCTGCTTTGAGGACTCATCATATGAGAGATATTTCATGTGTCAATGCAACAGCTAAGCTGAAGAGATCTGTTGGCACCCCAGCATTCAGTGGAAGGTGGAATTTTTTGCACTTTTGCAGGAGAGAAACAAATTTGAGGGGCTGACTGGACAACACCGTCCTAGGGAGAAAACAGCTGACTCAGAATAGTTCTCTCATTTAAAACATTAGATAAATAAATCCCAAATATCCATTCCATTGACTCAGATCTAGAGCTTCTCTGTGTTTCATTTCTCATGTAGGGATGAGAAATCAGACAGATTTAAGCCTGAGATAAATCTACAGCATCTTAAAACCCAGTGCCCTTTCCCATTACTCACATGAAACATTTCAGATCCCCCCCTAGAGCTCCTGGGATCCATTTAAGAGAGTGAGACCATTAATTAACTAATTATGCTTAACAGGAATGGGGCTGAGAGATTGAAAGTGCCCAGTGGCTTCACAGGTATTGCTGTGTGCCAAGTCCCTGACATTTTCATTGCTGCTCTTGACTTCACCTTTGCCTGGATATGCAAGTGTGCTATTTGGGGTGTGACCCAGCTAACATCTGAGACACTTCATTAATATCTCCAGTTTCATCAAGGTTATTTCACACATTCCAAAGCATTTGATTTGGGCTTACAGTAAAGAGCCATTTCCAACATCTGTGGATGGATGTCTGAATACTTCATCCCACTTGCTCTTGCACACATTCACTGAAGACAGAGAGCAGTACTTCTGCCTGCAAGTAAAAAATGAGGGTGGTCAATGGTGCAGAACCTCAGCTGGGAGAGGAAGCACTCTCTGAAATAGATAGCACTGTCCAGTGCTGCATTTTTATGGACTCTGGTGTGAGACACTGACCCCGTTTCAATCATGCTGTCAGCCTTTTCTCACAGGAGAGCTTTTAATTTTCTCAACTCCACTGTGCACCTCCTCCAGTCAATCTATATTTTCCCTGAACATGAATAAGCAGAACCATGCAAGGCACTGTTCACAGGATCCTAGCAGAGACGTGGTGGACTAATGCTTGCTGACATTTTCTGAATGTACTTTCCCTGGTAGACATTTGGTGTTTCATGGTTGTACCACACCTTTTTGACCATGACTGACATGACATGATAGGATTGTGTCTAGTTGTCATGTATGCAGCCTGTGATTCACTAAAACATGAAACATTTTTTTGTTTCCTGACCTTTTCATGGAATGAAATCTCACCTCTTTGTAGAAATCTTACTCTTTTTTTCTGTACTCTGTAAATGAGTCTGCACCTTGAAGTCAAGTTCCATTTCCACTACTCCAGCCTTCCAGTTCACCCACTTTCTTCTTCATGATCAAGTTTATTTGAACTTTGCTTAAATACTTAACCAAATACAGTTAGCCAAAAACAGCTTATAGTTTACCAGTCTTTAAGACTGGTACCAAGACAGATAGATCTCTGATGAGCTTTCTTCTAACCTCCCTACAGCTTGATAGTTTTCTTGTGTGCATCTCAATTCTGTTGCCTCCATTTTAACTGGATCTTGCCAGGCTCAAGCTTTGTACTGAATGTTTGCCTCCTCTAGTTTCCTTGTGACTCCTTAAGAAATGCTTTACTTTGATACAGATGAATTATTTCTACAGAATTTTCTCTACTTTAGAAAATCACTTACTTTCAGAAAAATGGAACTAGGTTAATACACCGCAATCTGCTTTTTCCAGCCCAATATCACAATTTTTCCCATTTCCATAATATAGTTATATGTAATTATCTTTCCGTTTAAAAATTATTCTTAGAGCTTTACACACTATTGAGCTCAGATTAACAATCATCAGTCCTGGGTCACTTTTATCCTCTTCTAAGGCACCACATTTGCTATTCTCCAAGCATGTAGTGCTCTCTGAAGATGATGATTAACTACAGCCTTACTTTTAAATCTTTCAGTATTTGGAAGGAATTTGTGCCATACCTTCCAATGTGAGCTCCTAACAGTATCCAAAGCATTCTGCTGTGTGGATTGTTTCCATCAGCCCTGTTAGTTTCCCCATTTTACAACACATTTTGGGCATGCAGAGTTGTAATATTTTTATCAGAAAGCTTGAAGTACCATTTGCAGGAAACCCAATGCAATGTGTAGATTGAATCTTAATATCCACCCAGGTATGTTTGCTAATTGTCCTGAAGTGAGACCTGCTGATGGCTCTGCCCTTTCATTTCAGAGATGTCAGCTGCACAAGGATAACTTTAAGTCATTCATGGAGTAGTCATTGCTCTCCCATAGCTTTGGAGACTCCTGTCTGACAAAAAGGATGCCCGAGAGGCAACGGTTTTGCTGGGAACTTCACATGTAATATGGCAAAGCCACTTCTGAGACATTTAAGTTGGTTTTGATGGAAACTACTTTGTCCCTTTGTAACTTTATAGGAGATGATAAAGACTGGCTGCTCAAACATTTGTCATCATTTTTTGTAGGGGATTTATCAGATGTCCATATATTCCATCATCCCTTCTCAAAGATTTGATAAAAATTAACTGAATGTCACGACTTTTAGAAATGATTTGTAATTGGCTCTCTGCCCTGACTTTCATCATTTTATGATTTTTCCCTTCCATGCAGGTCCATCAGTTTTCTTTTAGATATTATGGACCGTATTTACCCTGCTGTCCTTGATTAGATATGCCAGCTCTGAAGTTTGGGGACCTCTGGCCCCCTCTGCATCCTCCAATAAATCTGAATGACCTCATTTCAGGTCACTGTGACCTAATTCCAACTGGGTGGAACAGACTATTTGCCTAGATTTCCTCTAAAAGGAGGAGAAATTCTTCCTTCCTTCTCTCAAGTTTTTTTCTTTAACTGCTAAACTATTGCAGTAATGTTCCCAGCAGTGTCTTCAGGCTGAGCAAAGAAAGAAGTAAGATCCATACAGTCTGAAAAGCATCAGTGGACCTTTGCTGAACTTCGTGTCTGTGCCATTTATTATTATTATTATTATCCAGGAAGCCCTGTACTGCAGGAAATGTGGCTAGCTCAATAATTCTCTCATATTTTCTCAACTCCTGAGTTCCCCAAAAGACAGGAAGGTAGTATATAAGCATGACAGGAAAATGTTTATTGTCTTTAACTTTCTAGCTTATTATTTTTCCTAAAAATGTGGAATGTTGACGTTTCTGTGCCTTCAAGGTTTTGTCAACACAGGAAAGCTATAATACATTTCTATGCTTATAGCCCTATAACTGTCTTCATACCTGTCTTCACAAACCCTTGGCCAATATCATAGGCTAATATTTCCCTTCCTTTCTTCCTTTCTTCCTTCCTTCCTTCCTGGCTACCTCCCTTCCTCAGCCCCTCTCTGGAAGTGTTGCAAACAAAAGCAAGAAAAGGAGATGGGAAAATATGCTTTAATTCAAAAGTAAAATAAAATAAAATATTTCTTATATTTCCCTAGTATCACTCACACTAAATTGACAATCTAAGCCAAACTGTAAATTCTTTTATTTACTTTCAAGGTTTTTTATTGACTGTTGTGGATATCTTTTTAGCTTCCTCCCACACCTGCATGTTCTTTCTGACCTTGGGATCTAGCCCTACTCAAACAGCAGGAAAAACTAGAGGTACCTGACACAGACCACACCTTCAGCAGGGCTACTTTGAGAGAAAACAGATTTTATTTCTGGGATTTTCTTTATTTATAAAGTAGCTGTGTGAAAAATAAAACCAGTTGAGGGAAAGAGCTGGAGGCAAATGTGAGTGCCCTCACTTAAGCACTCACCCAGCATTGCTGTGGGGCCTTTCCCTGGAACCAGCAGCTCGTGTTCTTCAGCCCAGCTGGTTTGAGAGCTGCCTTGGAAATCAGAGTGCACTTCGGTTCACCATGTGCAGGAGCTTCCTCCTGTCCTCGGGCAATCAAGGTCTCACTGGCTGCTCCACCCAGGAGCTTCTGGCAATGTCTGTGTTCTCTTCAACCAGCAGGAAAATGTGACCATAAGGATGCTGTGTTTGCCTCACAGGACTTTCCTCCAGCAGCAGGAACCCAGGGGAGCTGCTCCCTTGGCTGAACGAGCTCTATTCACATGAAAGTGTAGGCAAGGAATCCCTGCAATGACACCCATGATCAGTAATTAATAAATGCTGCAGACCACATCCAAAGAGGTGCTAAAATCCCTGACTTTGGCTATTTCTTGGAATATATAGCAGCTCACATGCATCCAATGGTTTCAAAAGGATGCTACCAGAGAGCAGGCTGGTTTTGCACCCACTATGTAAAAACATACTTTATGTGCCACTTGTGTTTGAAGCTCTTCACAGTATGACGCTGCAAATTCCTCTTTCAGTGACAGGAATAGAAGCACAGGAGTGATTTGCCCACAGTTGTGGAGGCAGTTAGTGTAAGAGCAGAGGGTTTGATACCCACAGCTCCAAACTCAGAGCACAGCACCTCACTGTGTGAGCCCTTCAGCCTCTTTTCTTTTATGCACCTGTCTGCAGTTAATGAAATGACCAGATTTTTATTTGCCAGTGTGCTGAGCTCTAGGAAGGGAAGTAGGAGAAATCAGTTTGTGTGTCAACTCTGAACTTTCAAAGGTACAATTTCTATATTAGGATTTATGCATATTTTAAATTTGTTATGCAAACAGCATTAACTTTCATAAATTTTTATTCTAAAAATTATACCACATGCTCTCTTTCTGGATATATTTTAATCTTTTTGATCTAAAAATCTCCTAAACCTTTGAGGAGGATACAGCCTGTCATTGATATACTGGGAAATAAAACATATAGGAGTTATTTTCCTGATACATTTTCTTTTTGTTTGTAAAGACATTTGACTTTGATATTTTCCTTTGCTTTTAAAGATACTTGAGTTTGGCCCAAGAACTGTGTTACATCAGTTTGTGATGTCAGTTTCTGGTTAATTGTGACACAATATTTTGCCACCAGTGGCCCAGAATATCACACATAATGTTTCACTCTTCTCCTCCTCTTTCTGCTTATTAGTTCCAAAACTTTAGGGAAAAAGATTGATCCTGTAAGAATGGTATTTTCGTAATGGATAAACAATCCTGCTAGATTATACTGGATTAGACTAGATTATACTGTATTGAAAAAACAAATATATAGGACAGGAGTTTTGTCAAAAAATTCTTCAATGAAAATTTTCCTTTTAACCAGATCTTTTAATGATCTTCATCTGTTTTTAGTTTCTCTTCTGACACATACAAGCAATTCATATTTCATGAAACATTACACCTAAAAATTAGATCACCAGTTCTTCCAAATGAAATACAAGGGAATGCATATTCAGAAAACCTGTTTTTCACAGGATAGCTAACCAGCATATACTAAAAAAGGATACAACTTTCAGATATCTTAGACTGAGGCAATACCAAAAGAAAAGTCTCCATTTCTTCAGTTTTCTTTGAAAATTGGAATTCATGCTTATGTCTTATTGTAACAGATAGGAAGAAGGACAGGGTTTTTTTTTCTCAGCATAGAAATCTCTGATTTCTGAGAGTAACTAAAATATAACCAGCATCCCTCCCTTCACCACCAAACACCACCACTACCAAAAAACCTAATACACAAATACCAATACCTAATACCAAAAAAGAAAAAGAAATCATGACTGTTTTTTGTTACAAATGTATAGAGTGTAAAATGCTATTAAACAATATTCAAAAACTTCTTTTTTTTTTTCAAAAACTTCTACCAGCTCTTATGTGCCAAGTCCTCTGCCTCTTTCTACATGGCTGCAATGACAGAGTTATGTTTAATGTCTCCTGTTTTCCTTTTCTTGCAAGTTTTGCAAAACTAATGCTTCCCATTTCTCCTCTCAGGTCTTTGTAGATGCCTGCCCCTGTCCAATTTCCATCTCTGAGACTTTAAAAACAGACCTATTATAGCTGCAATTTCTAACAAGTCATCAAGAAGTATGTGCAGTGAGGTACAAATTAGCTTTTTGATGGAGTCTAATAGCTGAATGAATATAAATGCTAATATTAAGCATAGGAGAAGGGCTTCTTTGGAAATATTAACATGTCTCAAGCTCAAACTTATTTTGTGATTTAAAAAGGCTTTATTGTCAGGGCTTTTTTGTTTGTATTTGACTTGCTCTTCCTTCATCTCAGACTTGTGATACATGTGTACCTGAAGCAGCTTAAAGCCACCAAGTGAGCCTTTCTGAAGGGCACGTTAAATTTTCCTGGGATCAGGATCAGAAATATCCTCTGTAAGATCAGCTCTGCAGTTCCAGAAAGGCTGGGTGAGTGTGTGAGCATGAAAATATGTAACAGAGTGGGGAGGAAATCTGCATAAGAAACTGAGGAGTTTTCTCTGAAAGAAAGTTCCATGCCCCAGTTACCCCATCATCACCAGTACGGGTTGCCAAAGCACGTCAGTGTGCTATATAGAGCCCGTTCTGCTTGCACTTCACACATTAGGAGAGAGGCACTGAAACTCATTTCTGCTTAAGTACCTGTGGTGTTTGCAGGGCAGACCACAATCTACTTCTCACTCTGACAGTCTCTGAGACTTCTCTGACAGCTCTGAAAACAGATCTCACTCCTGGCATATTAGCAGACCCGAAAGCAACAGTTAGATCTTGCCATTACCTGCAGCTGATTTCATTGGAAAGCATCTTGTGTCATTCAGTCTTTGAACATGATTCAACTTGGACTTTCAGCCTCCTGGGAAAATGACTTGTACTTATGTCTAGCACTAGCAAGTGTGTGGTTCATAGGCTCATTGTAAAGAAAGTATGAGTGCTAAAAACATTCTGTTGTGTGCTAACAAGTCCTGCACCTTCCTGTCTAGTGTTCAATTACTGATGTGTTCTGTGAGAGCAACCATGTTGCCTCTCAGCATTCATTTTGCCAAGCTAGAAAACACTCTCCTTTCTAGTCTCCTCTCACAAGCTATGTTCATGATTATTCCAATCCTCTTTTCCCTGCAGCTTCTCTTGCTTCCACGTTTCCTGCCTTTACCTGACTGTGCCTGTACACAGGCATCCATCTATCTATCTATCTATCATATCTATCTATCTATCATATCTATCTATCTATCTATCTATCTATCTATCTATCTATCTATCTATCTATCTTCTATCTATAATCTATCTATCTACCTCCTGCTAGCTTTGCAAAACGGTGTTAGAAATCCTCTCCCTGTTGAAAACATTTCTGACTTTTGGGGTTTTCATGCTCATATCTTATTGATTCTTGACAGAAATTCTAAAAAAATATTATCCATATACAAATACATTGCTCCTTTTTAAAGGGTGGTCCTGCACTAATTGAGGAATTTCCTGTTTGTTCCTTGCATTTTACATTATTTACTCATTTCGATTATTTCAGACCTGTTGATAGCATTTCATCTTTCTGTCAAATTCCAGCCCTTTCTCCTGCTGCTGATGCTCTTTAAGCATGTGTTATCTGTTCACATCATTAGTATACAAGATTATGACAAAGCTACTAATTAATTAGAGGTCACAAGATCTGTTCCAAGGGAGTCTCACCACTCTGCCTGTAGGAGAGTGCTTCCTCATCCAGCACAGCCTATTTTCACAGCAGAACAGTGACTTAAATATGTGTTTTTAAAGGCATGGTATCTTCCTGCAGTCAAATTCTCTGTGTGGTCACAGTAATTAAGACCTCTTGGCTATCAAGTAACTCTTTGTAGCCTACAGCACGCCAGGCACCACTTTTGGGACAAGGTGAAAGATGTGGGCTTGTGCAGCATCTCTCAGAAACACTCCACTGTTCAGTCTGTCCCTGTAAGCATGGTGATGCTCTCACTAGTTTGTATTCTAAAACAGAAGGGTTGTGTCTGATGCAGCTTCCCCTCACCTGGCCTGATCCTGATCCCCACCCACAGGCTGACACTCCAGCCCACCCGTGGCACATTCCCATCTCCAGGGGGGTGTCCAGCTGCCAGGGCTGGTTCTGCCCCTGCTCCCCCTGGCTGCCCAGAGTCTCTAACTGGGGAGGTGGAATAGGCTCTGGATGGTGAGGCCCTGCCCTGTCTCCCCATGGGACCACCACACCTCTTGTCCTCAGGGGATGATGCTCCTCACAGGGTCCTAGCAACTCCTGCAGATAAATGCAGCTCTTTGGTGTCAACTGCTTTGCCCATTTTTTATGCACACGTGTTGTGTTCATCCATTCATGTCTTCCTTTGGTCTGATCTTGAATAATCATTTTTATTGCCCACACTTCTCCATACTACTTAACCCAGGGTTATGAACAGAATCATCTGCATTCCAGTATTCCATACTATATTTCATTTCAGCTGGGGTTTGGAGGTGAAAAATCATGTTTTGTTGGAATCAAGTATTTTAGTCATATTATCTGTTCTATATTCGTACACACATGAATATGAATATGCTAACAGATTTCCCCCTTAGTTTTTAGAGATACCATGAGCTATTTTGTTTGAAGATCTACAGTAAGAAAACTGTGAAATCAAAGCAGAGAAGATATTGGTGATTGGAAAAACAACAACTTGAAGTGTGTATTTAGGCCTGGATATAAGTCTGGTAAAATATCACCATGGTTCATGTGGTACAGGGGAAGGAATTGGAATTTTTCTGTATGAGGAAGACAAGACACCTTGTGCATGGGGACTGGTATGGTGTCAAGGCTCCCAAGCTGGCATAGCCTCCAGAACTGTCCAACACAGAGCCACTGCACACAAACAGGAGCATCATGTGCTCACAACCAGAAGAATTTCCTGTTTCAAAGGGAATAAAAACAGGGAAATTGTTTAATCTTGGCTTAGTGGCTAACACTAAGGTCAAATTCAAAGGTAAGGGATTGAGACAGTCTGGATATAGGATACAAATTAATTCACATTAGATGTAGCAAGAATTGAAACCTCTTAAAATTGCATGATTGTACTGTAACATTACATCTCCTGTCACCTTCACGTTGTTCAAGTGGAAAAAATTAAAGTTATGCTATAGGTGGTCTTCACTGTCTCAGAGATGGCTGCAAAATACTCCTGTTCATCTCTGAGGAGGAGGCAGAAAAGGGAAAGTTATTTTAGAAACTTTGCACCAGTGGTAGCAATCTTTTGGACTTTTTGATATCCAGATTCTCCACTCAAGTCAAGGACAGGGAGGGGATTATGCCAAGTTGAAGATTAGAGGAATACCACTTCTTTAGGGGGCTCCAGCCACAAAGGGAGGGATTTGGAGCCCAGCCTCACAAGTGTCACAGGTGGGAGAGGCTGCAATGGCAGGAATTGGGGATGC
This sequence comes from Sitta europaea, assembly GCA_013400255.1. NCBI lineage: Eukaryota > Metazoa > Chordata > Aves > Passeriformes > Sittidae > Sitta > Sitta europaea. The sequence goes on from VXBS01001945.1 coordinate 332,420, forward strand.
CCAGTACATCTGCATTCCCACCTACCGTGTGTGTTGGCAAGGCAAGCAAGGAAAAAGAACTCTGCCTGTATGTATGTTATTGCTCTGTTGCACTTCTACAGTTCTGGCCAGTCAACATCCTTAGTAAGTGAGGATCTGCCTCAGGTTTGGTACTGAACTATCTCCTTTGAAGTGGAAGTTAAAATAATACATGCATAGGAAAATATAAGCCAATAACCAATTACTAGTATGTTCAACAGCATTTTAGACTGACACTTCAAATGCCACCCATTCACTACCTAGCAGAAGGAACATTAAAATAAAAAAAAAAAAAAAAGAATGTTTTGTGGTTATCTGACAGACTGAATCTATGGCAGCGAGTGAGAAAGCCTTTTTTGCATGTCATACAGCAAAACTGAGAAAAGTTGGTGGATTTCAGCTCAGAAAGAACACACCTGTTGCTTCAAAATTACTTGTTTCTCTACACCCTGTGTTACATATGGTAACCTTGGCAAAAGCTGGTTAGCGGATGTGCAAGTAAATTTTTGTGGGCATGGAGTAGGACGAAGTTCAACCTCATCTCTACTTTGTTAAGTAGAATAAAATGGGCATTTAATCCCAGCAGATTGCTTTGTGGGGAGACAGGGAATCTATCCTGCTCTGTATGACCGATGACTTGAGGAAGAGGCTCCAATCCAAACCCCAGGCTGCATCCCACCCTCCCCCTGCCTGTCAGAGAGCAGACCCCTTAGACCTTGCAGTGCCCTCACAAAGAGGGGAAAATGAGCTTCAAGTGCCACTGATGGTGTCCTGACTGGCACAGAGACACTGCTGCATCCCAGTTCACATCACTCATTTCCCAGACATCTAAAGATGTGAGTGGAATCAAAGCTGCTGCAGTGCTGAATGCAGCAGCAGACAATTTGACAAAAATGAGAGTGCTCATGCATTTGTTTGGGTTTTTTTGCTTCTCAGTCACATGAATAAAATCCCAGGTTTCTGCAATCCTTTTTTTTCCCCCTTGGATTTAATTTGCTTCTCCCTGCCCCTCCATGTAGCATATACAAGGGGTTTGGATACAGACTGTGGGCTGGTTACCCAATTATAAACAGTATTATGAAAATATAGCTAAAGTCTATGTCAGTGTCACCATTAAACTACTACAATAAATAAGATATTATGGTACTTTTTTATGGACCTCTTTATCTTAAGTGGTTTTTTTTTCCCTCCTCATATTATCTACATCCCCCTAGAGAGAATAGTTACCTACTATGAAAGAATTCTCAAGACTGTAGCTTTTATTATCATTTAAATTGCCAAGAACATTGAGACATCATTGGTGACAACAGAAACAACTAACCAAAGCAGGATAGTAGTATTTTTCCATTATCTGTTTCTTTTCATTTAAATTTCTGTGTGTCTTGAAATGAGGAAAGAACTGTTTTCTTCTGTCCTGAAAATGCTTCACAGCATTCACTCTTCTGCCCTAGTCAAGGACTTCTTTAAGGATGAAATTATGAAAATACACTTTCATCCTATATTTGCCCATATAAGTAGACCTTCACTGAAAGATGTGGAATAATAAATTGTATAAAATTATCTATCTATCTATCTATCTATCTATCTATCTATCTATCTATCTATCTATCTATCTATCTATCTTCAGAATGGAATATTAAGTGAATAATTTTATTACAGCTGAGTAAGTCAGTACTAGGAAAAAACGTTTCAGATTTATTTTGCTATTTTTTTCCTGCCTGAGCACTGGGCAGCCCATTCCTCAATTTTATTGTTTCTGGATGCAGAATAAAACTGGTGAAAAAATCTTGAAAGCCAATTCTGCAGCTATTTAACTTTACACTTTTTGAGTGGGTTGCTGACAACTTGTTAAGTTCAGCAGCAGAATAAGACTTTAAAGTCCTAGTCTGGAGCTGCTAAGTGACTCATTAAGAACATTTGACAGTCAGAATTTAGACTGTTCTTTAACACTGATTGATATAAAGCATAGAATTTTTTTTCAACGAACACAAATGTATTCCAAAGTGTACAACTCATAATACAAATATAAAATTGCTACCTGAATGCATTTTATTTTGAGCAAACCCAACACTATTCACCTGCAGACCTTCCTCTGCAAATTCCCCAGATACAACTTTCTTGATATGGTAATCTTTGTCCAGGAGGATGTTATCAGAGAGAAAGAAAAGAGCAAAGAATGACCTTATGCTCACACTGCAAAGAAACATTTCAGTGACTCAAAGAAGAGACAGCTAATCATCTCATCAAAAAGTTAATATCTAATTTTTGACTGAAATATTTTGACTCAGAAAAGTCCCACTCTTTGTTTTTTACTTTTACAAACTATGGTTTTATATGTATGATTTTTATTAAACTATTTTCCTAGCCAATAGAGTGGCAGAAAATATTGAGATTTTGAAGAAATGCAGAGTAATGCACAAAGGAAAATTCATGTAAATTGGCATAAATTATGATGATTTCTAAATTATCTATCAGCATTCAAAAATATTTGACTGCTTCTCTGAAAACATTAACACAATGTTCTGCCATTTTCATAAAGGCAAATCTAATTTTTGAAGTTGTTAAGAATTGAATAGGGAGCAAAACAAAAAGCATGTTTGCACTGATTTATAAACCCATGGCACGCTCACATCTTGAACACAAGCCAATCAATTTGGACAACAGTTTGGTGTAGTTTTGAAGTCATGGTAAGGGTGAATAGAAATACAAAACAGATTTCATGTGCACACAGCCTGCAGCTCTTCATCTTGGAGAAGCAGGACTGGAGGAAGTTACCAAATAGGTCTGCACAGTCTTAGCCAGCAGATGAGCAGTAATTACAAGCTGTTATGAGTGTAAGAACTAGAGTTTCCCCAATGTTTTTTATTAGGAAGAGAAACAAATAAAGCTGCTTTTACACAACTTGCAAATAAATTGCAGAACTCATTATTGCAAGATATAGAGGTGAGTGAGAGTTTAAACATATTCAAAAGTGTTTCAGGGAGCACTTGGGGAAAGATCTGCTGGCGTGGTGTTGAATGTGATGGAAGGGATGCAAACTCCAGCACCTGTCAGCTGTAAAGAAAGTGGCTTAAAGGCACCAATGAAGAATCACCCTCTCTGTTTCCTTCCATTTCTTACATTTGTCATATGCATTTACAGCTGATCCCTGTAGGAAAGAACATTTGTGGCTGCAGAGTCTTTGATGTGACCCAGAACACCACTTCATAGAACCTTAAGAAATAGAGGTAAATTCCTTGAATTTTTTTGAGAGCTAAACTTAATGAATCTCTTCACTCTTAATATAGTTATTAGTCAAATTTATTCTTATTCAATTTCTTCATCTTTATTATGATAACAGCAAAATAGCAACTGATCAAAGTACTTCCTATTGGCAAGATTCCCAAATACTGCAGTCATAAAACCAATAATCTAAATTTCAGCAGCAACCATGATCAACATTGTTTAAAGCTGCTGATACAACAGGCTTAATAATTGCCACATATGTTTTGCAAGACTTAGATCCCAGAGCCATCAGCATAGATCATTACACAGAACATTTTTAATCAATTCAGCTATCTCTTCAGTGTGGGTTTGCATTTTTTTAAGCATATCTGGACTCTGAAAATGGGTAGAATTCCCTAGTTGGTGTGACTGCAAATTTAAGCAATGGCATGTGATATTTGCTTTCAGTTACTACTTTTTCTAAGGCAAATTGCTGAAATCAGTAATTTCAGCATACTCTAGTGCTCTATGGGATGTGTTTTGTCTCTCTTTCTTCTCTCAGTGCCTGTAAATCAGCTCGTTGGATGGAGTAAACAGTATTTCATTGGTGTCAGTGGTGCTGCAACACTTTACACCAGCTGAGAATCTGATCCTTCCAGTGGGGATGGGAAAAGGAGAGCAGATGTCCCTTATGGTTTTTCAATGAATTTCTGAAATGCTAACGTTGTTATTAACAGAATTTACAATAAGCTTGGTAAAGATGAACTGCAGCCACATCAATTTCTCCCAGTGCTGACACAGCTTCTCTGTGCAAATTTCATACACAGGAGCCAGGGAAGCACAGGCATAAAGCAATTATGACACTCTTCTGTTTTGAGTTGCTTCTGTTGCTGACAAACTGTAAAGAAGCAAAGAAGACTGGAGGAATCTCATCCAAGAAGATTCTGGCCAGCTTTTGCTAAAGGCTTTGTTCAAGTTTCTTTGGATAAAGGGTTTCTTTGAAACAGTTTAGATGAAGCAAAAAGTTTCCTGAAAGCTGGAGTTAAAATCATCCATGTCATGCACTAGTACAAGTATTTCAGCCCATGTACACCTGGCAATCTCTGGTTATGTAATAAATTCAAAGTCTGTTGTACTTTTGCCACAGGGGTTTAGTGGGCTTTTGTTGTTCTCCTATACATGAATCATTTTAAAACCCACAAAAAAAAAAAAAAAACAAGAAAAAGATACAAGGCACTCCCTTCTTCATTCCTTGCTCCACCCAAAAAACAATCCTAACCCAAATTTCATCCTTCCAGAATACCCAGACAATCAGGATCTAAAGCTTGGGAGTCTGTCTGTTTAAAATTTCTCCAAGTGGGAACTATTTTTGCCAAATGTTAAGAGTGTAGAAATGGCAAATCCTAACCAAATCCTGCTCTCTTCTAGTCCTGGAAAGCAAGGCTAAATAGTTGGAGCTGTCTTTTGGAACAATGGAAAGTGTCAGACTTTCAGAGTCCCCCGAGAATTATTACTGACATCTCTCATTTGAAGATTTCCAGTGCTTTCACACAGAATTAAACATAGTGGGAGTTGAAAGAAACCAAGAACTTTCTGAAGAAAACCTCAATGATTAGGAGCTATGGACTGCATTTACAAAAGTCCCTAGCTTTAAAATGCTGGTAGACATCTGGCCAGAGCAAGTAGCCACTCAGTAAATAAGGATGTGCAGGAAACTCCTCACAGCGTGCCTGTGTGTAAGCTAAAAGTTGAAAATCACTTTTCTACACTGGTAACATCCTAGACTAATTTTCAGCATGACACAGGAATATTTTTTCCCAGATGGTGAAGGAATTCCTCCTTTAAAGCACTAAGTAGCCCTGCTTCCCACCACAGTCTCTTTGCAAGGGAGAGGAAAACTCCACAGGCTTCTCATGAGCAAATGCCAACTTGTGAAAACAGCTGGAACCAATGTGAGCTTTCCTGGAAGATTAGGCACGAACTGATTTATAAATCCAAAACACTACTTATTAATAGATCTATTCACAGCTGACAGTGAAATCATTAGTGGGTAGAAGAACAGAAGCATCTGGAAGCAGCTTTTATCTTTCCCAGGAATTTTTGACTTAAATATTTCCAAAATACAATCTTCTTGCTGGACTGTTAGTGTTTGCAAATTGAAGTCAGGTGTTTCAGTCCATTTTCTGCCTTTCCCTCTTCTAATACTATTGTGTTCTGCACTGTGAGAACTTGATCTAATAACTTCCCAGATGTGTCCCTTTCTTTTTTGCAGACATCAGCATTAGATCCTGCTGTTCTCAAGCTCGATTAAAAAGACAAGAATTTCTCTTCTGCAGCAATTTTTCCTACCCTTTGAGCTGATGTAAACAATGTGAGGAAGAGTAGAGGAGAGGGAAAATTTCAAATGCCCGCTGCACAAAATACCACTAATCTTTGAATATCCTTACCAGACCTTATCCAAGATTAAGTGTGTGTGAAGTGGTGAATACTCTAAGACCATAAAGGCTGTCCTCTGAGGAACTGCCTGGATGTCCTGCAACTCCATGTGAAACTCCATTTCACCATCCTTTCTGGGAGAAGAATCCCAGGTATGATGCAGCAGGGGCACTCCTGTTCACAGCTCCTGGATGATTTCAGTCTCAACAAATCTTTTTTTGCTCTTGTTCTGTTTAAAAATGCAAAGAAAAGATATTTCAGACCCATTCCTTTGAAACTTGAGGCAATACAAATAAAGTTAAGATATGTCAAACAAGAAAAAAAAGGAGCCCATTGCACAAACTAGGAAAAAGGGACATGGACCATTGAAAAATCTCTTAGCTGTTTGTTTGGTTTTACAAAAATAAACTTTTAAGATGTGTGCTTTCTAGGTTTTTCACACATTGCAATTCTATATTCAAAGTCCTCCTTTCACTTTGTATAGGACTGGCACATTATGTATTGTACATTTCTGATGCCACCACATGAAGATTGTGAAGTCAAAACAAACAACATTCTACAAAACACTGGTTAGGGTTTCCTACACAATTTTAATGTGGAACATTTAAGTATATGAATTATATTTCCATGAATTATCTACAACTTTCATAATCCAGTTTCTGTCTTTGCTGCTTTGCCTTCTCTTACTATTTGTGTTTTCAATTTTTCCATTTGTTTTCTCTACATATATCTGATATTTACATCACATGTACATTGCTTTAGTAGTCCCTTTAGAATCCTTCTCAGCCTTTAACTCAATCTTCCAAAGAACATACATATTTTCTTATAGACTGGAGTTAACCAATCCATGTAGTGGATAATGAAAACACAAAAGCAGAGAAAAATAAAAAAAGATAGTCTCTTGCATTTTTCCTCAAACTTAAAATTATTTTATTCAATTGAAAAAATTCCAAAATCAAAAAGAAATATGTTATTGGCAGTCTAAAGCAACTTTCAGGAGTGTTACAGTTTAAATGAAGAGAGATTTGAGGATGGAAACTACCCAGAGACATTAGTTTCAGTTTCAGTATTTTTGACCAGAATTTCATTTTTAAGACACTCAGTTCACATCTCAAACTGATTTGAATATGAGGAGCTAGAGATCATCAATCAGCTTAAGATGCTTCAGAAGTGAATTTAAAACAGGGTATTTTGTACATATCTATACTGCATTTAGACACATTAATAATACAGTCTCTTTGTCTTGGGAAATGACTCCTCATTCTTTATATAAAGACTCCTAAGCCTCATAATACTGTATTTTACTTCAAAGGTAAATCCTCCCACCCTTTTGAATGAGGCTGATTTTGATATCTAGGCTGTGTTAATCCCTATCCATACAATATATACAGGTAGTGTGAAGGCTGAACAGGTGCCACTATTAAGAAATATTCCCCCAGATGGGATGGTCTCAACCTACTGTGAATAAATGTCTTGCACCTGTTGTGAAAGGTGTGTGGGTAAGACAAAAAGTAGACTTTTAAAATTATGACTCAGTCTTTTTAAAGACACCATCTTTCAAGAGCATGTTTTTTCTCTCTTTTTTAGGATCTAAATATTGCCACCCTCTGTTCATCTTTAAACTTGCATAATCACATTGGAAGGCTTTCCCATAATGTACATCCCCAGGAATCTCACTTCTTAGCAGATGAGACCAGCACCAGTGGCTTAAAAAAAAAAAAAAGGTTTTTCACAGATTGTTCTCTGCTTGGTTTCTGTGAGGACTTTCTGCTGAGAAACAGAACAGAATTACAACAGACTTTGTGATAAATTATCATCATTGTCACCATCATCATCGTTACTTGTCTGGCTTATATTTACACCCATAATCTTAAAATAGATACTTGAAATTGTATAAGTTCAAAACAAACTCCTTGAAACAGTTACATATGTATGAAAAAGAAATTATGGAGAAAGAGGAATATTCCTATTTCATGGAAGAGGAGCTTTAATAAAAAAATTCAGATTTCTTAGGGTTATTTGACATCTAGAGACACAAAGCAATCATCAGAATTCAATGGTTCATCAAAATCACTGAGATTTTCTTCATCTTCACGTGTCTGCACAGATTTTAGCTGTTGTCTACAAGGTTGGGCTCATCTCCCTTGGTGTCACCCACCTAGAAATGAGTGTGCAGAAGAAGCTGTCTGCCTGGCTGCCCCCTAGAGAATGCAAGGACAGACAAAAACCTCCACTGGCTGATTTAGACTGTGCTGTGCTGCTCAGCATAAAATGACTCCAATAGAGGTTTGTCAAACATGAAGTAACAGACCACACCTGTGGCTCACAAAATCTGAACTCCTGACTTACCTCAGAAAAAACAATCAGTAGCTTTCCTGTGGACACAGTAGCATTTTGTAAGACCCAAAGATAGGCAAAAAAATTGGTTATAGCAACTCAGACTTCAAGGTTTACAAATCAGCAATAAATTTGTAGTGTATAAGATCATGAGACAGCAGAACAAAACAAAATAAAACAAAACAAAAAACAAAAAAACAAACAAACAAAAAATTAAAAAAAAAAACCAACAGAGGCTGCACTAAGCTTTTAGCCTCATGCAGGAAAAATGTCAGCAGAACATTTGGCTTAATTCAGACAAAGATGTTTCCATGCATTCAGTTATCTCAACTGTCACGTGCTCTGGGCACTAGGGTTGGAGGGGCCACCAAATAACATTTTCTGCACTTCCTCTGTGGTCTCTTGGAAAACACAAGTATCCTCCCATGGGCCATGATCAGAACTCAGCCTGCATGCAGCTGTCCCTAGCTCCTGCTGGGTCTGGGTGGAGCCCCCAGCCCGGGCACAGGGCTCCTCCTGAGGGCTGGCTGCTCAGCATCACAGCCTCCTCCAATAGCTGCATTAACTGGAGATTCAGTGACTGATTCTGTTGTCAGTGATGATGAATATTTATTTTCTGTAAAGAAGGAGCCATTCTTTTCAACCTAATTCAGTTGAAAAACAGGAACCACAATTGCAGTTGGAAGTGCAAAGAAGCTGCAATTCTTTGCCTGCATCACAGAAAAGCAGCTGTGATGCAGGTTTTTTTTCTAAAAAAGCTTTTAGAAAACTTCAAGCATATCAATAATAACCTGGTTAAGAGCATCTTAAAAGGAAAGTTACCATAAATTTTTATTGGACAGAGCAAATTACTCCAGTCCTTTTTTCTTTCAGCTATGATTTTGTGCACTGACCTTTGGAAAGTATGGTCAAATAGCCTTAAGCAGCAGTTGTAAAGCAAAAGATCATTGCATGAGCACTGATTTCATTAGGCAGCTCTGTATAAATTAGCATTACTAACTGGGGGGTATGCAACTAATGGTACTGAAAAGAAGTGAGGTCTGCTCATTCCTTGCCTGTAAGTGGAGCAGAGACACAGCTGCCCCTCTGTGCTCTCCTGCAGATGTGAAATGTTCCACAGGCCCTCTGTGAGATGCTTTTTTCCTACCAGAGACCATGCAGACCATGTGAGGGAGATTAGTGACCATGGGCTCTTGGAAGCTACTCAGATTTAGCCCAAGTAAGGGCCTCATTCTCTGTCAGATTTTGCACTCTTAAGCAAAAACAACCTCAGGTCAGATTTGATTCTGTTTGAGGTCCCTCCAAGCAAAGCAAGACAAGCAACACTGAAGACCCTTTTAAACTCTTAGGAGCCCCCAATATTTCTATATCATATGGGAAATCTACCTGAGGTTGGGTCCTTTAGCCTGTTTATTTTTCTTTAGGAATATTAGGTTTAGTCATGGGAAGGGTTTTGATTCTGGCAAGTGCCATTCTCATGATGGCAGCAATTATTGAAGCAGAAGGCTTGTTGGGCACATGCTAAATATCTTTAGAGCTTAGATTTATCTAATTTTTTTTCTAAGATTATTCCCCAGCTGGATCCCATCCACTAAGACTGCCAGTGCTGTGCTGGTAAAATGTCCTCTGCATAGCTGAGCTCCCACCATGCAAATATCACTAAACCTTTAAACACCCTGAAACTGCCAGCAGATTCAGATGGATTAGCACTCAGGGTCACTTTTAGATTTTATGGACCAGTTTGTTAATCTCTCTTGAGTACAGTTAGCTCTGTCTGAAACTCAGAGAAGGTAGAAGAGTATGAAAGATTAACAATAAGAATAAAATTAATCAGATAAGAGCTTAAGTAATGAATTATACACAATCTACCAGTTGTGGCAACTGTAGAATTGTTACTAAATTATGGGAGAGGAAAGAAACACACTTCTGAAACAAGCAATAAAAATACACATTTCAGCTACAATCCTGATACCCAAACTTGTCTAACTCCTTTAAGTGATCCTCTAAGTCTGTCCCTTTCTATATTTCAACAAAACAATAGGAACTAGCAGATGGGAGAGTTGTGTGCCACACAATCCCTTCCCTAGATTGCTTCTAAGGAGATGATGGCTGACAGTCCCTGCAAAGAAGGTTTGAAAGACTCAGGGATGTGTTTTGTTTTCAGCAGCATTGGCTGGAAACATGTCCTGTAAACTTGCTCCAGAGTCATGAAGATCATCACTTGGAGCTTTGCTATCAGTGCATGTAAAAAGGAAACCTCAAAAAGTAGCTTGACATATTTTCTGTTACTAAAGAATGGACAATTTATGAGCTCTGCTTTAATTCCCCAATGTCAAACCTAATCCATAATTTTAAGTAGTGTAATGGCAACAGAATAATCTTCCTTACACAGCTGTGCTTGGTTTTAGGAGGAAATTAGAAATACTGGGTGCTGTACTTGCTCTTGTTCTTTCAATTCGGTTTTGCTGTGATGGTGAGAGGGGAGCAGGACAGTCTCACACAAAAACAGGGCACGTGCAAACTCCAGGCTGAGAGTTCACTAAAACACCAAAATAAGCCCAAGGGAGAAATCTCGCTTCTTCCACTCTCTGTGGATGGAGAAGCAGGAGTAGATGGGGTTGAAATGAGGACAAAGGACAAAGTGAACTGAGTCCCAGACTCTGCATTTTAGGTGAGAGGTGACTGGAGAGCCTGAGCTCATCCCAGTCTTTGGCTGCAGCACATGCTAACATCTCCTTCCCTCAATATTCTGCACCTTGGTTTGGTCTAGGATGGACTTCTGTCAGTGTCTCCTTGTATTTTTGTGGGCCAGCTAAAGAAATGCAGCCCACAGCATACTCTTGTATGAAGAGAATTAAATCAATGTTCTTTGACTTGTGTTTTATATTGGATCTATTTGCAAATTTCCATTTCTTTCCAGTCTGAGATCCACAAAGCTTTCCAAAACTGTTAAGATTATCTTCTGCTTTGAGGAAAAGAGATCAGCAGCTTGAATTAGTTTAGTCCAATGCTTATCACTGACTTTTAAACAATGTTTGTTTCAGGTTCATTTTGAGAAACTAGTGATATTTCAGATTTTCCTCGAGAGGTAAGCCCACCACATATTATTAGGCACTGGTTATGCATTATTGCAGATCTGTCTTAGCAAAATCAATTAGCAGTCCTCTGTCATACTAGAACATGTCTCAAGTATGATTTCAGAGTGTCTGGTATTATCCTGCTGTCCCTGCTTCCTTTCATAGACCCAGTGATGGAATAGAGAGCACTTGCTAAATGTGCAGATGACATAAAGCTGAGGGGGGCTGCAGCACTCTGTAAAACACTAACAGAATAAAAAGTGATCTCTGCCTAAAGGAAAATCAGTCTGGAATTAAAAAGATTTCATTCAATAAGCTCAGGTGCAAGACAGTCCTACAAGTTAGGCAGGAATACTTCACTTCAGAAAGGACAGAACCACTGCCAAGAGATGTTCTCAGGAGCACAGTGGGTCACAAAGGGAATTTTAATCAATTGTCCCACATTATAGAAATTAAAAGTTCCCAAACATGAATGTCACCACTAAGTGTATGAACAAGGAAATTATGATACTGAAAATAATCCTTCCATACATAAGATCTCATGTGGGATACTGGCTCTTGTTTCAGGCACTGTATTTCAAGAAGAGCAGGGAATCTTTGGTCTGAGAAGAGCAAGGAGATTCAGAAGGCCAGAAATGTAAGCAATGCAACACAATCAGAGGAAACAAAGGCTAAAGGAGAAAAAAATGAAGGGAAAAAGGAATTAATTATCTCAAATAAAAAATATCACCAAAATGTAATGTGGAATACAAGAGTTACCCTGCAAGGAATAAACTAATCTGTCTGGGTACCTGGTGGATAGGACAGGAGGCAATTCCTCAGTAACTAAGGGAAATTTTCTAATTGTAATGTTAGTTAAGGACTGGAAAAGTTTCCCATAGGAAGCCGTTCTGTCTTTTCTTTGAATTTCTTGAACAGATAACACAAATGCCTGACAGGATTGCTTTAAGTATAGCTGATTCTTCTTTGGAGTTAGAGGATAGGCTAAGAATACCTCTTGAGATAGCTTCCAGCTTCCTTTTAGCTCTAGTCTCTGTTCATTCTACCTTTTCTATGTACCTGCAGCAGTATATCAGAAGGCAATTAAAACATTAAAAAGCACATTTTCTATTTTTTCCTCCTAAAGCGAGCAAATTAATGATACTAATAAAAATGGTTTGCTCACCACACTCCCTTAGTGTGCTCTAATTACAACACTGAAATATTTGTGCTTCATATGGGAGCTCTGCTTACTATTGAAATCCAGACTTCTGTAATCTGCTTTTTCACAGCTTAATCTGCAGGCAGCAGTAGGAAAAAGACAAGTCCAATCTTCTTGAGACCAACAGCAAAGGAAATGAGAGCTCAGCCATTAGTTATCTTGGCATAAATAAGTATATGTCTTTCCCAGACTAGCAAAAGTAGTTATGGATACATGATACACCATCACAGCTATTAGTCTGCCTAGCCTGAGCTTGCCTTGCCCTTTACCAAGTGTACTGAGCACATTAGCCAAAACTCATCTGCCCTGACATTTCCCAGTGCAGCTCTGGCAGGTAATGCCCATGTTAAATGGGATTCTCTCACTGGGAATGTCTGCTGGGTGCCTGAACTACAGCAGTCACAGAGTATCCCCAAGCCTGCTTGCTGGGACTCCAGCCCCCGCAGAGACTCAGCCAGCCCGAGCTGTTTGGCAGCTGAAAGCAGGTTTTGTCATCCCAGCTAGGCAGCAACTGCTCCCACGTTGGCAGGATAGCACTCTGGCACACATGCACAGGCTTTTCCTGGTCACACTCGTGAAGGGCTCCTGGGAGGGAGCCTAGATGGAGTCAGGTTATTAATGCAGAGCACAGATTAAACCAGCCTGGATGTCAGGGTAGCCCTCGTGGTGCTTGTGCACTGAGGGACACCTAGGCAGAGGCAAAACCTTGTTTGTTCTCTTCAGGGGCCATTCCTGGCTCCTTGTCTTTGCTCTCAGCAGCTTCCTGCTGCTGGGTATCCTTGAGCACTTGGGCTCTCTCAAACACCTGCCCAGAGGAGCTGCAGCTGTATTGCTGTGCCACCTCCAGGCAGGGGTTCCTGGCCTTGTTGTCAAACTGGAAGAGGGAGAGAAGGGTCCCACACGTGGCTGGGCAATGAATGGTCCCAGTTCTGTGGCCAGCTCACAGGCTCCTGCTCCCTGCTCAGTCTCACCCTTTCTAAGCAGAGACTTGTTGCCCTTGAAAATAAGGCTTCTGATTTGTTTTAGTATAATGGAGTCAGTTCTCATGAATTGTAAGATAAACAAGGATCATGTTTGCATTCCTTTGTAAAAGATATCACCTGATGGACTTCTCAAGTGACCAGTGGAGATGGAGAGGTGGGAACTTCTCTGTCCAATCTCTGCTCACTGTCCAGAAACTGAGAGATACAAGGCCAACAATAAACTGGAGAGTTCTTTTCTTCTTCTCTGCCTGAACTCCTGTTGTGTGTGTTGCTGTGTTCCCTCTGTGTGTCACAGTGACAGAGATTGTTTTGGCCCGTTTGCTGGGGGTACCAGCAACAACCTGCCAGACAAAATGAAGCCAATACCTGCAGTGTGCCCACAATAATTAATGGGCACTCCCAGCACCTCGAGTGGGACCCTATCCCAGGAGTCTTCCTGAATATCTTACAGCTAGCTGCCCATGTGAAAAAAAAAACACCTTCCCAAACCTACCCTACAGTTTTACTCAGTGTCCAGTACACTGCCCCATAAAGAAAAACAAATTGAAAGAGGATGCACCAATCTTTTAAAACTGGACAGAAAAAGAGAAGAAATAAGAAAATAAGGAACTGTTAATTATTCCAAACCTTCTGGCAGCCAAAAACAGAGTAAGTGAAGGGAGGGCATGCCTCAGAATTCTTCTCTTTTATATGGAAATGTGGAATGTGCTGCTAAGACTAGATTAACTGCTCTGAATTAATAAAATACAAAACCTGAACATTTATTTAAAATTCAGGCCAAACTTCAAGCTGCTTTGAGGTTGACAAACAAAAACAAAGGCTTGTATTACCACCCGCTTACATTATTTTTTGGTTTTGATCAGCACAGAAATACATCAGTGCCTGGTCTCTGTCTAAAACCCAGTCATGCTGGAATGCTTCCAGAAAATCCTCACACATCCATTCAAATGTTGCACTCTTGGGAGATCCAGGTAAATGGGATAAGCTTGCAGATTCTTTCACCTTTCAAAATCTTTCTTGTCTTCAGTAATTTTTCATTTTCTGAATATTCCTCTACTCCAGCACAGAGAGCAAGGGCTAGGGATGTGACATACATACTAACCACTGGTGAAATTCGGTTGGAGGAGAAAGGATTTATCAATTAAGTGGCAAGGGACGTTAAGATAAGACAATTCCTTTAAATTAGGGGAAGGAAGAAAAGTTATCTTTCTTTTCTGGACGTCGGGGTTCTAATATGATGTAAACCTCTCTAGACAACATTACCAACCTATAGGTATTTATTTTTCTCTCTTTATTAGACAATGGAGTCTTGCTTGGTCTAAGAAGAGCAAAATAGGTTCACAGTATTTCCTTTTTCCTGGGAGTATAAATACAATGTCTTACAGGCTAAGCCATCAGGCTATCTACTACCCACTTACAAAGACTTATTTTGTAAAACCTTTTCCTTTCCTATATGCACTTTCCCATGGGAAAGGAAAGAAAACCCATCTTTAAAAGTCCCTGCCAGAACCAGCAGCTGGAGAAATGTATGTTTCTGCACATACACTGAGAGTGGGGGGCGTGCTGGATGTGAAAGAGCATATCCAAAGGAAGAAATACAGAGAATTTTCTTTTTTATTTAAGTAGAATACTTCTATTTTAGCAATAGATGCAATCCCCAACATGGATCATGGTTAAAACACTGGTTTGAATAAGAAATTATCATGTTTATTAACTTTAGTTTTCTAAAAATTCTAATTCATGGGAGTTCTGAGATAAAATGAAAGTCAAGGAATGAGAACTTAAAATGTCTTTTATTTTTGAAGTGAGACTGTCAGTGTCTCACAAAAGTGAAATTTGTTACAGTAACTGGCTGTGGAGGAAAGTTTCTCACTGCAGCAGGAGAAAACTGAAGTACCCATTGAAACAGAGCTGACCTTCGATGTTTTCATTAAAAGATACCAGGATATAAACCAAAAAATAAAATACCAGCTTATATATTTGTCTTGTGTAACACTGGAGACAAATGTTCTGTCTTGTGAGTGTTCAGGATTTCCAGCACTGAACAGCTCAGTCTCAGCTGTTGTCACATCCTGCACCCTTTTCTTTGACCCTGCAGATATCCTGGTACTTCTATTAATGGCACCCTTGCACTCTGCCCCCATCAGCATGGCCATGAAGGTTGTGTGAATCAGCAACCAGCTTATGCTGGCTGCAGTTAAAATGCAAGAGAGACAGGAAGCCTCAAAGAAATTTCCAGCAGTAGCTATTCTGAATATCTGTCACACCCCCTCCTTAGAGATCTCAGAGTCTTTGGGGACTACATAACTTTAATATTTTATTGTATAATTGGAAAGACTGTTTTGCCCATGGTAATGCAGAATAGCTGTTGGGGTTGTACAAGAACACCAGGGTCTCACCATCATTTCTATCCTTAACCCTAAAATCACCTAACCTTAATTAAAAAAATTAAAAAAAAAAAAAAAAAGAAAAGAAAAGAAAAGAAAATTTCATCATTTTGATGGTCAGAACAGGGGAGCCAGAGATGAATGTTATGAAAATTGTGTTGCACCAGCAATGGGGTTGAATCACTCCAGAGGGAACAATAGTAAAGGAGGTTGATAATTCCAGGTAACAGATTATTAGCTCTACCATAATGCCCAGTTTTGTCACCTTAATTTACAGAAAATGCTGGATTATCCATCATAAAATATGCTAAGGGAGGCATGCAGATAACTATTTCTGAAGCATGATGCTCCAGACAATAAAATGAGGAACTCTGTAACAAAAGGGGAGTAACATATGAGCCAGTGCCCACCCTGACCTGGGACAGTGCATGGAAAACTGGAGGACAGCAGAGGCAACGGCTGGGAGGTGCAAGCTTGGCAGAACTGATAACCAAAGTAAGAATCACCAGGGCAGCCTTACCATAATTACTAATTAAATAAAAAACATATAGTCAGAAAAAAAAACAGTGCTAGTAGACAAAAAAATACAGTGTTTTGTTTCTTTGGGGAGGGGATAATTGGAAGGACTTGCTGGTAAGTAAATGGAGAAAA
The DNA here is from genome assembly GCA_013400255.1 of Sitta europaea. Taxonomy (NCBI): domain Eukaryota; kingdom Metazoa; phylum Chordata; class Aves; order Passeriformes; family Sittidae; genus Sitta; species Sitta europaea. The sequence continues at coordinate 348,714 of VXBS01001945.1, forward strand.
AGGGAATGTGAAGTGAAGCTGTTCCAAAGATTGGGGCTGGTACACCACTTTGATCAAAATGTTCACCCAGTGTTGACCAGGCAGTCTCCAGAGGGCAAAGAACTCTTGTCAGTTCATTCCTTTTCCTGTGTCACAGGTGCCTGTGCACTGGAATTTGAAGGTATCCTGAAAGCAAAGGTAGATGCTGAGTGTTTGAAAGCCAAGAGCGTTGTACCAAAGAGGCTGCACTAAGTCAGTGGAGGGTTTGTCTGCCCTAAAAAGACTGTGTAAAGTCACAAGCCTTTTAGAGCATGAAAGATGCCAGAAAATTGGAAAGGACTCAGGAAAATTCTACAACAAACGATTAAGAGACAGATGGAATCACAAAAAAAAAAAAAAAATTAAAATAAATGAAAAGGAGGATAAGAGGAGGTCATGCCAGGCAAAGACTGTAAATAACAAGGACAAAATAAATTATTTAAGACTGTAAAAAGAAATATAATCCACTGTCACTGAATAACACTGTGCAGAGGAAAATTCAGTCAACAAATCTGTTTAAAAAAATGTTTATTTTCTGGTCCAATAGGCTAAAGAATAAGCTCCCAAAGGACATGACAGATATTGTATGACCTGAAGAAATTTAAACTTAGAATCACAAAAACCAAGAAAAATAGATATCAGCAGTGTTGGAAAATCAGACTCAAAATAGTAAGCAAATTATATGTGCTAAGACATTTCCATATTTCTTATTTCTCTTTTTTTACATCTTGATTGTGACATTAGGAAGATTGCATATGTATGTTTTATTGCTATTCTTATTTGGTATATGTGTTGAGAAGAACCTCCTTAACCTGCTAGTTAAATACTTATCATTATTTTTTTTTCCTCAGAAACTTTGTATTGTAATTATATTATTTCAAATCTTTTGAAGTCTCAGATTGATCACAAATATTTTGAAGTTCAGCCTGAATATTTTAGAAAGGTTAATGATTCATTTTCCTTGATTAGATGATCACTTGCAATGCAAATATTAGCATGTAAGTACTTAAATTTCTGAATTTTGTAAAAATGTATGCATGTGGCTTTGAAATTTGCCTTTCAAGTTTGTGCCAGTTGCAAAATAATCAGGTGGTAAAACCAAGCAAATACACGAGAGACCTGCACTTAATCTTACCAGAAATAAACTGAATAAATGTATTTCTTCACAAAAACTTTCTTGAAGTGTTTGCCCTGCTCTAATTTGATTATACAGCACTCTCATTCCTGCTGAACAGTGAAGGTTGCTGTAATTTGTTAATAACCAGGATATTCAGCTGTGGTTTGAGGGGTGGATTCTGGAGTAGGCTGTCTGGCCACAGATCAGGAAAACATTTAAATTCTTGCCTTTTTGAGGCAGCAAAAATAAAATATGTTCCAAGAATGACAGCCACTTTCAATTTTTTTCTGAACAGAGGGATTCAGATTGTCAATTGTTATGTGTGGCCAAATGGGCCCTGTGAAGGCTTGAACCCAACCCCACACCAAACATAATCACAGCATCATGGAATGGTTTGGGTTGGAAGAGACTTTAAAAATCATCCAGTTTCCAATCCATGCCATGGATTGCCCTGGGAGGAGGCACTCTCAGCCCCATCCAACCTGGCCTTGAGCACTTCCAGGGATGGGGCATCCTCAGCTCCCCTGGGCAGCCTGTGCCTCATCATGCTCACAGTAAAGAATTTCTTCCTCATAACCAATCTAAACCTATCACCTTTCAGCTTAAAGTTTATTGTCTTATTAATCCATGCCCTTGTAAAAGTCTGTCCCAGCTCTCTTGCAGCCCTGTTGGGGCACTGGAATGTGCTAGAAGCTCTTCCTGGAGCCTCCTCCAGGCTGAACACCTCCAGCTCCCTCATCCCTTCTTCACAGGAGAAGTGCTCCAGCCCTCTGATTCACTTTTCTGTGTCCTCTGGACTTTCTCCAACAGGTCCATGTCCTTCTTGTGTTGGGGAGCAGAGGGGAGCATCCCCTCCCTCTCCCTGCTGGCCATGCTGTTTGGATCCACCCAAGACAGGGCTGACTTTCTGGGCTGGGAGTGCACATGGCTGGGTCATGTTGAGCTTCTCCTGCACCAGCATCCCCAGGTCCTTGTCCACAGGGCTGCTTTCAGTGTGTTCTCCACTCACCTCGCTGTGCTTGGGATTTCCCCAAGTCACATGCAAGGTCTTCCCTTGCTGCACTTCACAAGGGTCACACAGGAACCTTGAAGGCCCCACTGCTCAGCATCCCTTCCCCCCAGCGTGTTGCTGGCTGTCACAGCTGGGTGTGTCAATCCCACTGGCCATGCCAAGTAAGATGTTAATCAGCAGCAGTGCCAGCTCTGATCCCTGAGGAATGCCATTTATCACTGCTCTGCACTTGGGCAGAGAGCTGTTGGCCACAACTGCTTGCCTTTAACATCCTTGGTCAGATTAGATATTCTCAAGCATTCCTGTTCTTTTCCTATCTAGAACAGATAGAATTAGATAGAATTTCTATTCTAATTCCTTCTAGATTTTCTACTCCATTACATAATTAAATATAATTACGTAATAACCATGATAGCTATTAGAACCTTCTTCATGGGAAAGCCACTTGAGGAAAATGCATCTCCTGAGAAAGCAGAACAGGAGTTTGTCACTGAAGACTTTATACAAAATATTTTGGAGGATAGTGGCCAGGGGTCACATCACATGGAACCACTTCTCACTCTCATAAACCCAAAAATCCTACCTGTAGTTTCTCATCTGTGTCCCATATTTCCAAATAACCCAACCACTTTCTTAAATCTGGGGTGTGCCTGCACTAGATGGCAACACACACAAGAGTAAAGGAAAGAAAGATACGGGAGCAGCTTCCTGTAGAAACTTCAAATGTAAATTTATGCTGTCCTTACTACACCAGATAAAACGAGATGGACTGCCTGATCCTTGTCATTTAAACCAAAGATAGTTGAAAAGGTACTTTCAAAATCTTCTTTGAAATAATCATTTTCTCAACTTTGGCCTGGATTCCCTTGTTCCATTGTCACCTCTAAAATTATTATATCCCACATGGCCAAGTAGTTCCACTGTTCTGGGGTCATATGTTTCATTTTAAGTGTAAAAGTGTGAAGCACATTAGTAGGTGCGATATAAAAATTACTTGTCAGCATTAGCTTACCTTTTCCTGTAAATTACCCTCTTTAAAAGCATATAACTTTCCACTTAGGCAGCAAAAAACCACATTCTATTCTCATTTGCTTTAAGATAAAGTCAGAAATACTCTGGCAATTTTAACAGAATTACTACTGATTTCCAGCAGTGAAACTGAGGAGGAAGTTTGATCATTGAGATTGAGCTACTGTTTGCATACAAAGGATCTCCTATCTCCATGAACTCCATAAACAGAAAAGAGTTTATAATATAATAATATCAATAAATCAATAATGAGCTAGATTTGAGATGCAGATCTTTCCATAAGAGTACCTCAAGCATCACCAACTCAGATGAAGTGTCTCTTCATCATTGCTGGGGAAGGTAAGCCTAAAGATGGAAAATTGAAACTAAGTGGGCTGGTCTGATTTTCTGTTCTCAGTGAATGTCCACAGTTAATTCCATGACACATCATCTCTACAAATCAGCCCAGATACTCAAATCCCTAATTCATATTGTTTCAGCATTTGGAATACATGTCTTGCCTGGAGACATAGAAAAGACAAAAAACCCAAGCAATGAAGTTGCATTTTGGGTATACCCCAATCAGTTGTATGTAAACTGATGTGTCCACAGAGCCTTGAGCATCACAGCCCACACTGGTCCAGGCCTGGATGCCCTCCATGCAGACTAAATCAGTTCAGCTTTTCTAATTGTTTTGTGCATGGCAGATGCTGTTTTTTAAAAAAAGTTTTTAATTTGTTTTTGAAGAATAGTCAGAGTTCTCACAACATTGTAAAATAAACAAAAATAATTTACATTCCTTTATTAAAAATATCACTTAAGAAACTTCTCATCTGACCAGTAGGAATAGAGAAGTAGTTACTTCTCTATCCAATCCCTATCCTAAAAATTATAAATAACTAAAGTTTCAATAAACTAAAATTCTTTTCTTCTTCTATACTCTAAACACTTGTTGTGTGAGTGTTGCTGTGTGTCCCTCTGTACACCACAGCAACAGGCTGGGCTACACTGTGCTCAAGAACAGCATTATCTCATTTAGAGAAGATCAAAACCCCATGCATGGCACCAGCTCACTCAGAATAACCCTTGAAGAGTTCCTCAGCTTGGAAACTGGGAATCTGGGAGCTGAACTCATAGACCTGTACCTTAGGAGTGGACAGCTGAGTTATTTCCCTCTTTTATTCAGTCAATTATTTTGAACAGCTAGCTGCTCTTTGCAAAGCTAGGAGTGGAAGAGGTGATTTCAGCCCTGAAACTCCTGTGACTTGGTACAAAGAGTGCTCTCTGTTTGTGTGACTGTAGGCAAAGGCAGGGAAATGAGAATTGTATTCTGCAGGAGCTGGTTAATGGTTAATCATGTTCAAACAGCACAAAACCTCACTTGTTTCTCACTGTGCCATGATATTAGGGTAGGGAATGACTGACAAGGAAGAGAGCCTTTGACTGAGCAATGAGCAGAGCTCTCTGCATGGGTCTCACTAAAGCTGGGCTTCCAAAGGCTGAGCAGTACCCATGTCATTCCCTTCAATCACAACTGTGACAGCTCTTCCCTTCATTGATTACTGTTAATGACAGCTGAACAAGCTGGAGGAAGAGAGTAACTGAGTCAGAGCAGGCAGAAGTTGACCTTGTTTGAAAGGGTTGTAGCAAAACTGCTGGTCACAGATGAAGGCATCTGAAAAACAAGTATCTTCTTTAATAAGGCAAGCATTATATCAAAGAAGATGTCTCTACAACAGAAAACAGCACATAGTTGTCTCAAGGCTCCTTCTATACCACCATAAACATGAATTATCCCTCCCTTTCTTCTCTCTGTCAACTAACACATGCACCTGCATTTGCTGTTAATTTTTTATGGGTGTCAGAAAGACAGGGTTAACTTTTCTTCTCAGGCAGTAATGATTAAGCTGTCGATCTAAAAGAGTCACATCAGCATGCCAAGTCTTTAGATTATTAACTTTTTTAATCACTGAAAGAAAGATCATTGTAATTTAGGATCTTCCCTGGTCCATTGCCATCCTTGTTTCTCTGCATATCCAGGAATGTCCAAGGCCATCCTGATCACTGAGGGAAAAGTTCATTTTCAGGAAGAGATCCTGTACCCTGTGATTTGGTTGCCAGTTTGTAGTCCTGTAAAAAAGATATAATTGTTTTTTGTACTGCAGTTGGGAATAGCAAGAGGAAACTGTCCCTACTCAGCAAAGGAAATGTTTCGGTGGGATGGCAGGAAAAGTGACACAGAATTATGAACACCTGCCTCTGGACTGCAGTCACAAGTGAAACTCTACTGCTTCCAACTTGTCTGGGCTTTCTTTTTGCTGGTAACAGAGTAATTGCACATTTTACCAGCTTTATCTGTTCAGCCCCTCCTTAATGTACTCCCTTGTGGTTTGGCACAGAGCCACAGAAGTTAGAACCATCTCTGCTGCACTGAGATAGAGGTTTGAGGAAGGTGTCAATTGAGATGGAAAGTTCAGCCTCATACAAGGATCTGGATATCTTACAATTCAGGTGAGGTTCATTTGTGTCTCTAAACCCTAAGGATAAAGCCATAAACAAATAACATGTTTTGGCAGGGGAAAGGAGAAGCAGAGGGGAAATAATCTAAAAATCTCTTGCCTGTTAACATTATTTTAGAATAAACTTCAAAAATAGCACTTGCTTACAGGGAAGAAGTAAAAGAAGACCCATCTTTCTGTACCTTTCAGAGCTAATGGACTAAGAGAAGTGACAGGCAGGCTATAGTTTAGAAAGCTGTATTTTACTTGATATTTTATTTAAATTCTTTTTAGTGTGAAATATCTATCTATAGAATGCCCTCCTGTATAAGGGCATGCCTGTCTGCCAGATCAAGCAGCATGAAGTTCAGAGAAAAATGCTTTGAAGCCTCTTAGGAGAAAACAATTCTACCTTAATGAAGTCCATTATGGGCCTCAGCTTTCAGTATGAGAAGGCACTTTCAAAACACATCTAGCAATGAAAATGAGACTCTCTCATGAAGTGTGAAAGTTGTGACAAGCCAGCCACTGATGGAAATGACAAGGTTTTGCCTGCCACAGACAGCTCAGAAAACATTCTAAAGTGTACTGGAGCCACAAAGAGTTACTGGATTTTGAGCAAGGCTCAGTGAAATCAATTGCAACTGGAAATGCATTAGCTCTACCATGTATTTTCAACAAGGCAAGAAATACAAGAGAATGCTTTTCTCTTGGCATTATCCCTTCAAATATATGGCATGAAGCTACCTGAGTGTGGCTGTAAGACTATTTTTATAGTTAGGATGGAGGTATAAGACTCAATAATACAGGTTTGCTTTGAAGCTGTACACTGCCCAATTTCTGCTTGAGCTTTTTTATTTTATTTTATTTTATTTATTTTATTTTATTTTATTTTATTTTATTTTATTTTATTTGTATGCTTCAGATCCCACTCTTAAAAGTGAACCCAATATTTTTCTATTTCTTTATGTGGTTGTGCTTGTATAGGGTTTTGCTCATAGTACAATGGAAACTTGGCTTTAGCTCGAGGTTTCCATGTGAGAAGAAGAAACAAAATGCAGTAACATTCTGAGTTAATTCAAGATGGTGCCTCCTGCTGATGTTAATAGATCTGCTATTGCTTGGAAAATAAGGAAATCACCCTCAGCTGAGAGTTTTACCTTTCACATTCTGAATACACAATTGTCAAAACTTGTTATGAACAAAGGAAAGCCAAGCTGACAGATCAAATATGACACCCATGAAAGTGAATCTTTTGGCAGTACCAGATTTCACAAGGTTTTCAAACTATCCATCACATTCATTATGACCAAAATGTTCCTAGGTCCCAGTGGGACCAGTAGGCAAAGAACTGAAATCAATGAAAGCTGAAAAACTTTCTGTCAGATGCAAAGAAGCAAAAGGCTGGCACTCTCTTACCTGGAAGGCCATACTGACATGATTTTAAACATGTTGGATGTTTTACAGATCCCAAGCAGGTTCAAACAAGTAAATCCAAACTCTGGCCAGATTTTTACATCACCATAGAACAAGTGGTGTTCTATGGAAGGGGAGGGTTCTCAGGTTTTCTCACCTGTCCAGTATGATTCTGCACAGATGTGTAATCTTGCCCACTGTAAAAATGTTATATGAGGTTTCTACTGGGCTTCTGTGCAGCTGCAATGAATGTTTTGAGTTCCCTTCTACAATCTCAAACTAAAAATGCCTTGCTTACAGTAAAATGAATTGTTCTCTCTAAATCTCCTCTAAAGTTCATGCAACACTGACCACAGACACTCAGAAAGGAACTGTGACTTTTCTGTGGCAAAAATCCTAATGCAAGGGTTCCTACCAGAGCCCCTTCTGTGTCTGAAAACCAAAGGAAAAAAAAATCCACATCTTTCTAGCTGCTACAGATTGATCTTTTCTGTTTGTTCATAAATTCTAACACTACCAGTGCAAAGACTGACTGATTTGTATCATTAGAATAGCAGTGCTACCCTTTTAGAAATCCTTTACATGGTAATTCATCTTTGTTTGTGCAGTCTTTGCAAGCAGAACTTAGCCTCATAATTTCTATGAATTCTCTCCTTCCCTCTCCTATATATTATCTTCATCTAGCAGACCTCTAAACCCAAGTCATTTTATTATTGATGAGCAGGATTTGTATAATGTTTGTCAAGAGATTTGATCTGAAGGATCATAAACTTCATGCCATAATTTTTTCAGCCAATACTGATATGCAATCCTCTCCAGTGTGAAACAGAGAGTTGCCTGAAGATGCCTTGCAGTTTAGGGGTGAAAGCAGAGAAGCTTGCAAGAACATGAAAATTAGTGCTATGCACAAATGTAATTACTTATTTAGACCCCAAGTTCAGCAGTTTGGCTAAAATAGCTGTAGTTGCTCATAAAGTGCCAACAGATTTTATCCAATTATAAAAATTATAGAATGCTTATTCTGTCGACAAAGTGGCAGTACATTCCTGCAGCACAGCACAAAGAGGTGGGAGGAGAACTCTCCTCATCATGGCTCATCACCAGCCTGCAAGTGCTGCCTTTTTCCCAACCTGGAAATGAAACTCCAGATAATTTAAGTGAGGAGGTAATACAAAAGAGGATCTTTCTTAGAAGGCCTTCAGGGGCAGCTATGCAAAAAACATCTGCAAAATCCCAGGGGTGAGTACATTTTTATAGGTTTAAGGAAATTAGCATAATTGATTAAAATCACTAATTAGGAGGACAAATGGTGATGCAATTCTCCCCCAGGTGAATTCTCTGGAGTGTCCCCCTTCAGCACTAGCTGTGCTTTGTCCATGAAATCTATCTCGAAGTGTTTTTCTCAACTTTGGTAACCAGGAAAACCAAGAGAGCACTGGGGCCTTGTACCCCCAGGGGTAGGAGCTCTGGAATTTGTTTTGTCTTTCTGCCTAGGGAAAGGCCATGGAAAATTACTGGAAAAACTAGCTGCTAATACAATAGGCTACAAAGCTACAAATACATGTGTGAAGAATACAGAGGATACATAACAGAAAAAAAGGCAGAACCCAAAACAGCATGACAAGGCTTTCCTCCATACAGCACCGCTCCCACACCTTCAGTGGGAGATCTGAAACAAGACAAATGCATACACTTATCTAAACTTTCCTTCACTCTCCCCATTTGACATTGAAAAGGTGATAAGGATTTTAATTGGGCCAGGAGAGGGTGCATTTCCTGCAGAGTAATTTCTCAAGGCTATAGCACATTTTTCCTCTGTCCAGATCTCCTCGCCTGTCAAAAGAACCAGCCATTGCACTTTTCAGTGAGCTTGGAGGCAGAGCATCCTATGGACTAGACATCCTCAGATTTTTTTGGAGTCAGCCTGCATACAGCCACTGACAAAACCTCCTCCTACTCAGGCTCTAAATCCCCACAGTTAAGAGAGCTAGGGAAAATCCATCTGAATGCCATGGACTGGTCCTCTGAAAGTGGTGCCCTGAGATGGGTTTGGCTCACTAGAACCCCTCAGAGTGGCAGAGCCATGGGGCTGGGGCACAGAAACCAAGGAGGGAGCACACAGCTCAGGTGGCAGAGCATGCCAGGGACTTTCTCCTAACTTACTTCAAGCAGGTTTGGTTCCCATCCCTGTAAAAAGTCTTCCAACACTATTCAGGCTGGTTTTGAGCTCTCCAGGGCCAAACATAATTTCACCCAGAACCAAGTGTTATGAAGTATGGATGCAGGCAGTTTGTGTCATTGCACTTCAGGCCAAAAAATGCCCCCAGGAGATTATATTCAGCAGTAAAAATGTAGACTCTGAATTCCAGCAAAATCCCAATTTGTCTGGAATAGTAATGAAAGGATGAACAACATCTTTACATCAGATTATTTGCAAGTAGATAGAGAATTAGTTATTTTCTCCATTGCTGTCATGTTTGATGGATGATCACAGCTGATGGTAAATTTTTGGTTAGGAGATTTACTTTTGTTGTCATAGAGGGATGATCTCACTTAAAGGCCCTCTCCACATTCACTGCTCATTGTCTTTACACAGCAGTAGAAAAAACCAGTGTTTTAACATCCAAGAAAATTACAATACTACTAATAATGATGATAATAACAAAAATCACCAAACAACCTGAGGCCAGGAGAGAAGTAAAATGGTTTATTTTAGTCTTCACATGGATAAAGAACAAAACAAACAGGAAATGAGGCAGTTATGGAGTCACATGCCATGTGCAACAAAAAAGAAGCCACTTTAAAATTTGACTTAACCAGGAATGCATTATGTCAGGAAATACTGGATTTGAGACCTACTGCTCATGTCAATGAATTTAATTTTTTTGCATACATTGGAAATATATCTTTCCCAGTGTGCAATATTTAATTAGACCTTCATGAGACTTTAAAGCAGGCTCCAAGGATTTTCATAACTCCATGTTCACATGCCAAATTTACATAAATGGAGACAAAGAGATTAAAAAAGCAGGGAATGTAATGAAAAATGCTGCCATCTAAGACCTTAGGAGGAACAAAAGGGATAAGAGGAAAAGATACTTAAGAAAAATAATATGAAAAAAGAGAACTAATAAAAGAAATGTGCATGAAAATTATTTGAAGAAGAATCCTACCTTATGAATGCCTAACAAAAATAATAGCTCTTTTAATCTGTAGATCTTGTTCTTTAAAGTGTAAAGGAAAGCTCACTATTGTGATTTTAATAAAAGGAGGAAACTGAAGTATCAAATTTTGATTGACCCAATGAGGACAGAAATCATATTGTACCTCACTGTCTCATCCTTCCTCTTCCTGTTTGCAAGCAGTCACCTCATCTATTCAGTTTTTCACAAAAATAAGTCCTAATCACCAACTTCTTTTGACACTGTCTCCAGGGGGGAGATCACTGTTGAAAACTAATCTCCAGACAATGGTATTCTACTTTTCCTCCAACAAAAACTTCTTCCAGGTCCATAGATGCAGCTCATGCAGCCATGTTAGAGAGTCAGAGTCAAACTACTCCACATTCCTCTCTCAGCCCCCAGAAAATATTTTAGAACATTTTCTCACTCCACTCTAAACACTAAAATCACCATTCCTGCATGGTGACTATAGAGCATGGCATGATATTCCCCTGATATTCCCATGTTTTTCCTGACATATAGGAATTTCCCCTCCACTTGAACAAAGAGGATTTCTATGGCTTTCTCAGCTCAGGAATAGCAAAGACACTTGCTTCATTTTTCTCTCTCCTCCCTCTGGCTCACGCTGGGATCAAGTATGTCTAAAGCCAAAGCCAGATATTTACAGAATGCTTTAACCAGGCTGAGTTCTTGAGAGCCACTTTATGCATCCTTTCAGTGTGCTCTCACCCACTGAGTCATCACTGATGAGAAAGATGGGGGAAGTCAAGGGGAGAATCAAGCAAAGAGAAGACAGAATACATGGTAGAAGTCATACTTTTTTACAAAATATGGATTTCAGAGGTAATAATTTTCATCATGTACACCGGAGGATGGGGCTAAGTTCATGAAATAAGGTGTGAAGCAATGAGTAAATAGTAGAGTTCAAGCAAGAAGAGGAGTGAGAGCTGGCAGCTGGAGAGTCAGAAGGCAGGGTCTGACTGTTCTGCAGCTCTAAATATTCCACCAGATTCATGCTCCCCTTATCCCTCTCTCTTGGTATGTATAACAGGAACTTATGTCACTGAACAACGTGAAGGAATTCATACAGAAATTAGGAACAACTAAGATAATTCTCACAGCAGTATGTTGCATTCCTGATATGGACTAAGACAAAAGCACCAACAAAAATTACACCAGTCAAGGTGAGAGACAAAAATAGCTGTGAAGGATGTTAACAGGTTTAAAATATTTGCAGTGATGAATGAAGAAAAAGCAATATGATTTTAGAATTAATGATTGAAAAATAAAATGAAATTATGTTGATGAGAAGGGAAAGGTCCCTAGAGATCTGATCACTTAATTCAGTTGTATACTGTGTGGAAGCAGAGATTCTCTTTATACTGACCAGGCCTTGATTAACAGCACAGACAGTAGAGTGAGAAGTAGATCAAGATTTTAATAATTTATGATGATAAAATCTCCTATTGCATGTCTTCACTGGCCTTACCAAGGTGGAGAACTATCACATCATCTTCCTCCCATAGGGGAAATGGACAACTTGCCATTGAATTTATTCCTTTTTTTGAAGGTACCAAAGAGCCACAATGTTTATCAGTCTACCTGGCACTTGTCCTGACAGCTGGTGAATGGACAAAAAGAAAATAGATAAGACAGAAGGAAGATCCATCTGAACACAAGGAAGACCTTTTGTACTGTAGGGGTAACAGCATTGCCATGGGTTTCTCAGAGAGATTGTAGTCTCCATCCCTGGAGATACTGAAAAGCCATCTGGGCAAGGTCCTAAGGAGCCTGCTGTGGGTGGTCCTGCTTGAGTAGGAGGGTCTAGCCCAAATGACCTCCAAAGGTCCCTTCCAAGTTCAACCACACTGTGATTCTACCATTCAACAAAAACATTAATGAGTGTAGGGGGATTTTTGGCAAATCTGCCAGATTTTCTTGCATATCACTTTGAGTTTGGACAAGTCATTTCATCCTTTAATGCTCCTCTTCCTTCATCTGCAAATGAGGCTTAATTATATCTACTACCCATGGAGCACACTTCATTAGGAATCCACTCACATGCAGAAAACCTATGCACTGTTTATGCCCTTAAGTGGAACATCAGTGAAGCCCAGGTTTTGTGGTTAGTTCAAGGAGCTGCAGTAAATGTCACTCTCCCTTTTGCAAAGCCCCTGGGATACCTGGAAATCATAAGCGTTGCCACTCCAAAACATTCACCTTGTTCTCTGTGTAGGCTGGGGAATGCCACAGCTACCAACACTTCATGACTCCAAGACATTAAAATTTGTCTCGTGTCATAATCCACACACTTGGGCTGTTATTTTGTGCAGTTAAAATCTGAACATGCTTCCCTGCTGCAGATAATTAGTGATATGCACATGGGAGATGTAACAGCTCATAGGACAGTCTTTGCTGTGACAGGTGACAGTGATGGCAATGCAGCCTGTTCCAAAGAGGGAAAGGGGAGCAGTGTTATCCAGAATTGATTTTTGCCTTCATTAATGCCTCTTTTTATCCACCAGTTTCCCCTAAACCTCCCTACTGCTCAGATTTATTTGAAAGTATAAAACTAAATTTTTACTGGTTCAGTTTTATTGGAGGGGGGTTCAGGTATTTTATAATGCTTGGCACTCAAGCTGAAACCTCTGTGAAACCTAACTCTACATCCATCTCTTGATGTTGTCCAGATGGACAGTCTAAAGGGAGTTTACTGTTTACTTCTGGATGCTAAAGGGTTACATATTATAAAAGATGTTAGATATCAGAATATTTGGGTAGGACAGTTAAATCAGAAGTTGAAGAAATAATAATCAATATAGAGTGAGCTGTTTCAGTAATTCAGCAGAAAGGTAGAGTGAAGAGAAGATGCAGGTTTTTTGTGAAGATGATGATGATGATGATGATGGTGATGATGATGATTGATGAGCCCATTAAGCTGCTAACAATCTGCTCCAGCCTTCCAGAAAAGTCCCATCACTTTTTTTTTCTTTCTTTCTAAACTATAAAAACATCTTTCCCATTTAGATCTTTCTTGAATAGGGTAGTTGAATTTCAACCTACAAAATCTATTCATGAGACTCTGTAAAACTACAGGAGAGACAGATGCTTTCATAGAGAACATCTTTTTTTATTCCAGCTACTTGACATGGTTTCATTTTCCAGTTTCTGGGAAGACAAACCACAAATTAAAAGCCTTATGGACATTTATGAAGTGTTCCATGTTGCAAACAGTGAATTTGGTGTTGTCTTACTTTTGTAGGGCATGGAAGTTGATATATACATTGTATGTAAAGTGGATATGTTACAAAAATGTTGTGCACATTTAAAATATTTTAATGGTTTATTTGCAAGTATTTTATGCCCAGCTAATCAAGTCTACTTTATCACTTTCTTCTACTTTGTCCATTGGTGATCACATTTGGAAACAAGGTAATAAACTTGATATGCCTGTCATGTGATTGTGTTTCCATCTAGAGAGCAAAACTGAATCCCCAACTTACCCCTGCATCCCTGATTTTGAGGGAATACTAACAAACTGTGTCCAGTGTCCTTATCTGCATGGTGGTAGGGACATAGAGGAGCTCTGCTCCTCCTCCTCCTCCTTCCATCCTTCCAGATCCATCCCAGTTCTCAGACCTTGCCATGCACTGTATTCTGAAAATCACTGGATCCTTCTGTCCTCAATGCTGGACCTGAGAAGTCACAACAAGTTTGCTCTACTGCCAGTTCAATCCACTTTTCAGTTCTTAAAAGAGTTAACACCCATATGTACAGGCAACGTTATCCCTCAAAACTGGAGTTTTAAGTTTGGAATACCTGACCACTGATGTCCAGAGTCTTAACACAATGTTATACAGCAGTAATGATGTCTTAGCTGTAGACCACAGGCAGGTGTCACCTATGCTTGATGGCTTCACAGGAAAGCATCTTCCTCCTCATTCTTTCCTTGTTTTTGTTGCCCAGTTTTATATGTACCTAAGGTTTTCTGGCTAATTTTTATTACATCTCTAATTTAAACTACTGAAAAATGTTTTCTTGTCACCTGCATACTAAAAACTGACTCAAAATACAGTACCTACTTGCAAATTCTTGCTTCCATGTGCCCTGAGGTCTTGGATAAATGATCAAAATCACATCACTCATTCTTATTATTCCAGTATAACTATCCATGGAATATGACTAAGAAAATGAGAAACTGCTGCCCTCTTAAGCTTCTCAAAGTACTAAACTAAAGCAACACCCTGTCATACCTGAATATTACCTGTGACATCCAGACACATGATATAACTAAAACAAAATAAAGGGAAAAAAACAAATGCAACTACTAACAGAAGAGATGATGCATTTTATGTGTGTATTAATCACATTTATTAGCCTCCAAAACTTCAGAACTAATTGCTAGAAGCAGTAAGAAAATCTTTAGTTATACTAGCTGTGTAGAATCCTTTTCCTTCTCAGCAGGATTAGCTGGGCATGGCATTGTACACGACACCATGGTACAGAATCAGTGCTAGCAGCAGAAAATCAGCTCTCGTGGAGAGGCTTGACAAAGTGCATGGCACACATCCAGTGTATGCTACAAGTACAAATTCAGAGGGTTCAGGGGTTGAAAGCAAGCTTTAGGGCTTTCAATCTATGCATAGGCAGCATGGCTGACTCAAACTGGCACAGAACTAACACATCCATTTCCTTTCAAATCCATGTTTCTCCTCACATCCTCTGCCTCTGGATGTTGAGTGATTACGAGTTTCTGCAACCACTTTTTATGTGAGATTTGAAAAGAGATTCTTTTTTTTAAGAGGAAAAACACATATTGAGGAGCCTTAGACCTATTTTGAGGCAGGGGTACCACAAGGAGAGAGCAAGAGAAAGGAAGAGAGGGAGAAAGGAAGTGTAAGAGGCTACAAAGAGAAAACAGAAAATAAATATCAAGATATGCAAAGATTCATAGGGAAGGGATGTACAGATTCATTTAAAGCTCATGTTAATCCTTTTATTAAAAAAAAAAAAAAAAAAACGTATCCTCAACAGGTGGGCTTTTACTTTTGGGTGGACTCTCTCTTTCAAGGGAGTGGAGCCAAGAGGGAACTCAGGTGTTTTCACAGCAGTGAGATTTCCTCTTTCCTGTCCTGGGCAGAAGTATAATGTTCTGCAAAAGAGCATCTCATGAGCAAAAGCCCAGGTGATTGTCTTGTGAACAGACTGTCGTTCAGTCCATGTCCACATGAAACTCCCAAAGTCACCAGGGTTGTGAAATGGAGAAAGAACATTTGTTGTTATTGCAGGAGAGGGAATGAGAAAAGGAGGGGAGAAGACAAAAGTGAGAATGAACTTTGCCTCATTTCCAAGTCATACAGATAGGTAAACATCCCAATTATTTCAAAGGAAGCAAAAATCTCTGTCCTGAAATTATGGGGAAAGAGGATATTTCCTGTTTCCTTTTGCCTTAACATTTCCCTTTGAAACTGTTTCACACTAGCACCATCAAAAACTTGGCAAACAGAGAGGCAGAGGACAGACATGAACCAGATTTATAATGAAGTGAGGTAGAAAACAGGTGAGGACAGCTTTTTCCCTAGCTCTTCCCAGCTTTGCAACGAAAGGTTTTCAGAGCTCTAATTATAAATCAAAGCTCAAGTTCTTGTGTGAATCACTGTTTGAAGGGGCTGCAATTTTGCCCTTTAAAGTATTTCCTCAGCCAGGCAGCTGGATATGGGAAGGGTGATTTTTCCATGTTTTATAGGGTGGGCAGAGAAGGACAGTCAGCTGCAGAGAATAAGGCAGCACAGCTGCCCCACATTAAAGACAGGCAGAAATAAAAGCTGGTGAATAGCTCAGCCAGGTGGATTTATTTTCCTCATCACCCAGCAGCCGTGGCAAAACCCCCGAAGGCAAAAATGTGTCAGTGCTGAAACAAAACCAAAACCACAAACTGTGAGTCCAGTCCATGACACAAATGTGTCGAGTGGGGAAAGGTGGCATGCATGCAAACACGTAAGGAATCATTCACCTGACTCGGTCACTGGGGGGCATTAAGCACTTTGCCTGGGATTTGGTAACTGTGCTTTTCAAGGCAGAAAGTGTTGGAGATAATAACAGGTCCTAGTACTGAGCTGCAGTGAGAGTAAGATCCATGGAGGGTTATGAAAAACTCAGATATTTAAGGACTGAGAACAAAAACATTTAGCTATAGAGAAAAAGAAGAGGATCATCCACTCTCATTTAAAACAGGATGCAAAGAATTGCTTGAAAAGATCTCTGTGCTACTGTCCAGATGAATCTATCTTCTCTTTGAAGCTCAGCAACACCTGGGCATAACCTGTACAGTTACAGGGGCATTTAATAAGCTTTTCCACTTATGTAGTTCCTCTGTGTTTATGGAGCCCATTCACTCTGTTCCCATAATGCTCTTTTTCTCTGCATCTAGTTTTGCAAGGATCAAAGATCATTAATTATAGAACAATTACAGCTTTAATTATATTGTGAACAAAGCTCTCTTGCCATTCAGCTGTTTTTCTCAACCCTGCTTACCAGAAAATTCTCATCATCTTCTCTCTGTAAAGTGAGTAGACCTCACCCTGAGACCAGATTTCCCCATGCATTAGACTGGGTCTCAGTCATGATCTTACAAAAACTAAGAGAAGTCCATATGAAAAAATGAGCTAATTAAATTCTGTGCTATTACATTTTACAGAAAATAAAACAGTTTTGATAGTAATTCGTGTGTGTAGCTCTGTGTCAGCACTGATGGCTTGGATTCACACAAACATCAAGGGATGCTTCTGAGTTACCACATCTGAGAAGCCTTATGAGAAATCGGGCAGTGATTGATGTCTCTGCTTTACCAGGCAATTTCACACACATTAATGTTTTCTGTGCTTGCTTTCCTGGACCTCACAAGGTCTCCTCATCACAGGAGCCTTGAAAGAATTATCCCATAGGGACAGGTTTATGTTCTCAGTATGGTATAAATGCTTGTTCTCACAGCTGTGTCCAGCTGTAGGTAGTCTTTCCTTACAGGAAAAAGAGATTATTAAAAAAAAATATATAAATTTTTCCTTTTTTGCATCATTCTTAAGGACTTCCTAGGAAAATACTTAGTGAAAAAAAAAAAAACAACAAACAAAACTCTGTGCATTAGTTCAAGTCAAAAAGCCAAATGCATGCATGAAACATCCCATTCAGTCCTGCTATGAGACATGATTTAGCAGGTTTAACAACCTAGGCTCTAATATGTCTCTCATCTGAAAATGATATTTCATTCAAGGGGATAAGCTAACCAAAAAAATGAAATTTATCTGAAAGTGGGCAATGCATGTCTCGAATTTTGTAGAGCTTATTTGTCTCTCAAAAAAATTTAATTTAATACCAGAACCCTTATTTAGACTAAACTACAAAGAGAGGAAAATTAAAAATGTGATGCAACAGTTAGAGAATCTTAACAGGAAAATTACTTGATGTGCAATGCATATTGAGTGCTCATATTTCCTCTGTGAGGGAAGGAAACAGTCCTACAAGGAACAGAGATTCATGCACTTCAGATGGCTTCAGGTGTTAGTTTCCAGCTGCTGCAGAAGTCTGCAATTTATTTAGTGGCATAAACCACAGTGTTTTTTATTAGGATCTAGACAGTACCACTGGATCACAACAAATGATATCCCACTGTGATGGAGAACACAAACAAGAAGATTTCACATCAATTAGAGACTAAAAAAATAAATCTTAATACAAATTTCATCTGATCCATAGAGACTCAATTTTTTTAAATATTTTGTTCACACTCACTATGGACAGCATGGCTTGTTTGATAAGAGGCCTATTGGCTTTGTAGATGTGTGTCTGTGTGCACTCCTATCACATAACACCTTAGAAAGAGCTTTAAGAGTGCAACACCTTTTAAAGCAGGGCAGAATTGGGAGGAGAAATTCCTCCCCTGCCCCCTTCAGTTCTGCAGGTTTCAAGGCACATCTCCAAAATGTAAACATATATTTCATGGTTTTTACTTTAAAGAGGACTAATAAAATCCTAGCTTTACATGACAACTTTTATCTAAAAAAACATAATATCTTTTTATAATGATGCAGTGTGTATGCAGTGAGACTGTTGAGAGAGGCATGTAGATCTGTATGAGTACACATGCACAAGCACACACTTTTATAAATGCATCACATATATACATCAAGTAATGCAATGCTAATAGACAGTTATGTTTGTAATAGACATCAGGCAGCGTGATACTAATAGACCTTTATATTTAAAGCAGAGTGGGCAAATGCTTTTAAAATAAATCTATATGAAGAAATAAAATGAACAACTTCTCATCCCTTTGCAACACACAGTCAGTGCACAAGTGGGAATGTTCCCCATATGGGTATTAAACTTCAGTGGAATTTAAAAGAATTAATAAAAGCCTGCAGGGAAAGATGGCGAGAATGACTCTTGAGTGTACACCTACACTCAGTGCCTCTCTTTTCTCTGCTGTGCATGCTCTCCTCTCAGCACATTCCCTTGCTGTGCTCCCAGAGGCTCCCACAGCCCTCCTGGCAGCACGCCCTTGCTGTAGAGCTTGGGGTAGGGCTGTGATCTTCCAGGGAGCACCCACCGAGCTCTGCCCTGGAGCAGACTCTGTGCTTGTGTCAGGACACTCACGCTGCCATCAGAGCTGGCATTCTGCATTTCTGCACAGCCTGGGCTTCCTCCAGAGCACGCCCACGCTGGCAGAGCTGGCTCAGGGATTGCTGCAAGGGCACGGGGAGGAGAGGTGCTGCTGAGCAGACCCAGCAGAGAGGAGCTGGTCTCACCCACTCCTGTCTCCACGTGCCCTGCAGGGATTCGATTC
This sequence comes from Sitta europaea, assembly GCA_013400255.1. Classification (NCBI taxonomy): domain Eukaryota; kingdom Metazoa; phylum Chordata; class Aves; order Passeriformes; family Sittidae; genus Sitta; species Sitta europaea. Next base: position 367,807 of record VXBS01001945.1, read on the forward strand.
TGCCATCATCTCTTTCAGATTCTGCATGTTCTTCCCCAGCTTTCCAGCACACCAGAAAACTTCGGTTTCGTCTTCCCACGTTTCTTGCTTCTCCAGGAAACCTTCAATCCCACAAGACTTTTAGACCATGCCTGGAAGAATTTCGAAGACTTGCTGAAAATTGGAGATAATGAGGAGAAGCAGGAAGAATGACTGTGGAGATAGAGAGTGGGCCTGGAGGCAAGCTCATTTATGCAAATCCATTGCTAAATGTTCTCTCACAGCTGGGCTGAACTTGACTGCATAAAATGTCCCAGCCCTAGATGAAACTATATGTATGGCCCAGCCTCAGAAAATAAAATAGTATTTTTTAAAAGGACAGTTAGAAGAGAATAGTGATTTGAAGTCCATGCTGATGAATTTATTCTTTTCAATTGCCCGTTTGTTTTTCTGAGACCAATGGAAGACTCTTACAATACCAAAAAGAAATGATATATGTTTTCAATACATGAAAGCTTTATTTCTGAGACATGGTGAAGCCTGACAAATGTGTTGGGCCCTCGTTTTACATGTCACAGTAGCTAGGACCATCAATAGATGTAAGATGTTCTAATAGTAAACAATAAATATACCTAACAATTCAAAGTTATGATAGGTGTCTTTACTGCAATCAAAATTTTGGGGGGTTGGCTTCTTTGCTTGTTTGGATTTTTTTGCTAATTATACACCTGCCTATAGTTTTTTTAAAAAATATATTATTCTTTAGGATTTGTAGAATCCATCAGATAAAATAAAACCAAACCAGAGCCACAAAGAGAAGCTTAACCTAAACATTCCTGAAGGAAAAAAATCATTACTTTTAACAACAGATCCAAACTTGCTCTAAAAACACAAGCAAGTCCTGTTACCCTTGCACTGTTAAATGAAAGCAAGTATATCATAAAAGCAAATATCTAAAGTCCAAAGAAGCCACCAACTCTCAAGTGAGTCTACGGTCATGAGCCTCCTGTCAGACAAAAATCTTAGGTCATTCCCATTTCCTCAATATTAGAAAAGAGCCTCATAAGCAAACCAGGGAAATGTATTATTAAATGGATGCAAAACTACAGTTAGAATTGTTGACTCCTGGTTAAGCTGGAGAGGAATCTAAAGTGTTATACCACAGGGATTTGGCCTGGCTTTGGTTTTATTTGTGATTTTAATTGACCAGAACAAAGTTGGTTTGTTTTAGTTTTAAGCTTTTTATTTAAAGCATAAAAAGCAAGCTGGACAAGATTGTGAGCTCCTTGGAAGACAGGATTGAAAATAAAGCATATTGGAGAAGTGGAAAGCCACTCTGGAAATCCATAAGATGAAGTTCAATAGGCACAAGCCCATAGAAAATCAAGTGGACCAACGACTGACCTGGCTGCACGGAGGAGAAGCAATGAGTACAGCCCCCCCAAAGTGCATGTGCCAAGGTCAGGAGGATGCTGCTGCAGGGACAGTCACACACCAGACCCTGTCACACAGGAGCTCTGAGCAGAAGAAACCACAGTCATGGTTCCAGTCCAGCTCATGCTGGTACCAAGGCACAAGTGATCACCTCTGCTTTTGGATGGCTCGTGCTGAGAATGACAAAGGGAAACTGCTACAAAGAGAAAAGCAGCAAGAAAGATGAGAGGATGGACAGATGTAACCTACAGGGAAAGGGACCTGTTCAGGCTAAGAAAGAAAAGGCTAATGGCAGACATGGTTAGAGCCTTCCATTTCACAGCTGGTTGCCATAAAAAGGCAAATCAATAGCTCTGTTAGAGACAGTAAGGAGAGAAAACAAAAGAGGAATTCGTAGTAATGTTATTTGGTTTCAAAAGCCTGATTCTCCCAGTTAAATATTAAGAAAAATCCAAACCAGGGTGAGGCAGGGGAATAGACTCTGTAGGGATTGCTGCAAGAGATATTTCCCCGGAGTTTTGTAAGAATAGATTGTACAAATATCCAGTAGGTGTGTTCATAGTATAATCACCATGAAATAAAGCAAAGAGGCATCTTGGTCTCTTGAGGTCCTTTCCCATTCCGTGTTTCAATGTTCACATGTATTTTGAGGATGAGTTCTAATGAAAAAAATTCAGCTTACAGATTTGCTAAAAATTATACATTGTTTTAAACAATTGGTCATCTCCAATACTACATAAATAATATGATTTTTTTTCTTTTCCTCTGTAATTCAGTGTTTTCAGATATTGCATTAAACTTCCACTAGAAATATATCTCTGTTATGTATTTGAAATTATCTTTTTCTGAGAGCTGATCAAAGTGGAGAATATTATTTTATGTTAATATTATAAGCATTCACATAAATAATTCGTAAGCTATCATAAAAGCTTATCAAATTCTTATGTTACTCATAAATATCTGATGCATTTTAATGAAAAAATATCATCAATATACTTTTCTTTGTAAATGGAAATAAATGTCAGTTGTACTCCATGTAAATATTCTATTTCTCATGCTAATGTTCCACAAGAGCAGATACAAATTGCTACTGGTATGGAAAAAGCTGAATGCTACTTTCCCCAGATGCCTCTAATCCCTTTCTCCCCATATTGATCCAGTTCTCTTCATATCAGAAACAAAAGCCAAAAAGAGTAGAAGGAGATAAAAGCCATAAAAAATATCACTGCCTGGAGGAATCAAGGTCTCCCTTACTTACAGTTTTGTGATGTACTTTTAGGAAGCTGTTTTACTATTTCAAAGCCAGCCCCAAGAGTGCATTACTTTTAGCATGAGGAAAAGAGCTCCTTCAAGAGGGCACATACCTCAGTAACAGCACAGCTGCCTGTTGTGCCAGGAGAAAACCAGGGTTTGCTGAGATTACTAGATCAACAGCAGGATGAATGAGAGCAGAGCTAAATCTGCCTGGGATTTCTCTTCTCTCCAGCCCAGATCTACACAGCTGTGCTAGCATAAGCCTGGGGTGCCCATTTGGATTCAGACACTGTGCAGTGGGCACCTGACTCACAATCTGCAAGCATCTATTTGTCTCAATATCCTCCAAAGGAAGCTGAGTGTGACTGGATGGGAGTCACAGAGCAATCTTTTAGATGTACAAATGAGATTGCACTCTTCTCCCCCATATGAAATGGAACAGAAATTGCTGTCACTTTCTAAATATCGAACCTCACAAAATGAGTGTAAAATCAGAATAAAACCTGGAGCACTCAGAGATCTTACCAGTGGCGTTGTGTTTTTTGGTGAGAACTGCAATTGTTTACTTGATATGGTTAGAGTGAAATAAGAAGAGACACAGTTCCAACTGGGCCAAACCAGGACATTCCATAAAGATATCTAAATATTCATTTACATAATTATAACCGATCCCCTAAAATAGTAATTTAATTTTTTTAATTGTTTACAAAATTTTTATTTCCTTTCTTAACAAAAAAAAAAAAAAAAAAAAAA
>VXBS01001945.1:371258-395103 GCA_013400255.1 Sitta europaea
AAAAAAAAAAAAAGCAGAAAAAGTCCCAAACCCAAGAAAAGTACCTATAATGGTATGTCTGATGATGATGACATCTGTGCATCTCCAACAGTGCAAGAGAACAAGGCCATCCCATATCCTCTAATGCCACCAGGGCACGTCTGTAGAGAGGCATCTCCCCACCACATACCAAACACAGACTGCTGCACACAGAAACAGCCCATTCCATTCATTTTTGCTACATGACATCTTAATCCAAACTCAGATGAAACCACCCTAGAACTCCTGAAGAAACCTGCATTTCCTGACGAGTGTCCCTGATGTGAGCTTTGCACATGGCAGTGATGTGCATTGTTAGTTAACACAGGGCATGCTGAGAATTGATTTTTTCTAAAAGCAGCACAAAAGAGCAGGTCAAATACTGCCCTGAAGAGTGGGGAAAGCCACCACTCCACACCTTCATTCCTCCAGACTGTAAATGTCTTCTCCATCAAAAGCCTGACCTGTCTGGTGTGCCTGGCAGCTCGTGTGCTCTGAGATCTCTGTCAGAAATGTTTGACCCTGGGGATTTAAACCAGAAAGCCTGTCACATTTTGATGCAGGTGAAACCAACTTATTTTGAAGCCTGGTCAATTTATCAAGCTGTTGTAATGGCCAGATTGTCACTTGCTGTTATTGATGACATACAGCTCAGAGCACACCTGGCCATCAAGTGAACTGCAGGTAAATCCACCAGAGCACTTGGTGCAATATAAACAAATCCCACCACCCTACTAATTCAGGTACTGAAATCTAAGTGACTTCTGGGTGAAAGATGAAAAAAATCATGAATTTCAGGCAGCTGAGCCAGAGAAGGTGAAGGAAATTTTGGCAAGCAAGTTTTGGGCAATGTTTACTGTCTCTATTGCATCTTGCTCAGAAAACATGGCTTGTGACAGGGGACATGAGCTCTAGATCAGGTTGTGTCTTCCCTTGCCTTACAGCACCTGTTTCTCCCTGCAATATCACAGATGCCAATTAAGCAGCACCAGTGCAAGGCACTGAAAAATCAGGCAAAGTAGTTTCATCTCTGCTTTGTTTTGATGCATTTAAGAGTCCCATTTTTGAAGCTTTCCTAATAAAAGTAACATCATTTTTATCAACTTTCTGCATGTACAAAATAAATGGTTAACTGTTCAGCTGGTACCTGTGCACAGTTAACAGGCATATATTCATTTTGGAACCTGTTTTATCTGAAGGAAATAGGTTGCTGTGAACACTTTATCTGTAAAGGTTGCTATTGAATGGAAAATTAGCTCAAAATATCCTTGGTATTTTAAAATGTAAGTTAACCTGATATTTCAGCTGTCAAAGAACACAGTTGCCTTACTGTTAGCTAATTCCAGTGCTAGGCATTAGTGACTTGTTGGGAAGTGTAGGATGCCTATTGCCTCCTGAGGAAGAAAATGTGCTTCCCAAAATGTCATGACTCTACTTCACTTTTCTCTGACAGAGAAAATAAATTGCTCCCTTAAAAAAGGCTAATGAAGTTTACCCATTTGTGTTTTAAGGTGTTTTCAATTCCTTGAGTAGAAAGGCAAACCTTTGTTATTGCTGCAATGAATGCAGATATTGGAGAGCAGACAACTGGTGAGTTAAGCAGAGAATATTTCCCAGGTGAAGAGGCAGAATGAGCAACCCTCCCTCATGAAGGTCTCAAAATACTCCAGTCTACTGAAGATTTGTTATAGAAAACTTAATAATACATGGTTAGGGCTGGATAACATATGCTTCCTTTTATACTAGAGATAGCATTGAAAATGGTGAGGATGATATATATAATTTTCCAGGAAGATAGGGTAAGAGAGCTACACCTGACAGACGTGCTAGACGTGTTGCTTACAGCCTCACATTGCCAGATCCTAATGAGTAGAGTAATAGATAATGACATGAAAAGGAGATATTTAAATTCTTGTACACTGAACTCATCCCTCAGAAAATGTAACCATGCTAAACAGAGATATATAGATGGTCACACTTTTTCAAATTAAAAAAAAATAATAAAACAGCCCAGCACTTCTGTGCTGGATTCAATATTAAGACAGAATTGTTCCATGTTCTTTCTTTATTCCCATGTTTTCCTTTTTTTCCACGTGCAACCTCTTAGGAAATAAAATAGTGATTTGCTGCTATGTATTTCTGTATTTGTCTGGGTTATAGCATGTGAATTTTTTTGGAGAAAATCACTAAGATTTTCCATTTCTACTTCTTTTTAAGCCATCATTTAAAGGCAAATTTATGTCCAGAAGTCAGTTTGTTAGGCATTTTTTTCTCCCATCACTTCTGTTGTTATCTGTCATCCACCCTTCCTCTTGACATTCTCAACTTTTATTTTTGTTTAACAACTGTCTCAGCTGGTAAAGGCCATTACCATGTTGCTAGGCTCTAATCAGAGGAGATGTTGTCAAAATGAGGAGAAACATATCAGTTTCATCAAATCTGAGAAATCACAACCTGTTTTGCTGCAAAAGCACCAGGGTTTTCTTGTACTAATGCTTCTTCTCTTTCCCCGTCCATCTAGAAAAAGAATAAGTCCACAGCTTCACAAAGAAGAATCAGTCTGAACCCAAATATAAAAATAAATAAATTAATACATAAATAAATAAACTTTCTCATCAGCCCACCTTTGCTAGAGTTGAAATATTTGATTGACATTTCCATTAGTTTCTTATCTTCTTTCACAGGTCGCTGCTTGCCATTAATTACAAATGCCACCCAGATTCATTGCAGTGGGTGTCATTCCCAGCCCGAGCTGATTCTGTAGGTGCTTATCCTTAGAAGAACCCCTTGGGAAGCATGAAAGGGAAACAAAAGGGTTGGATTCATCCTAGTGTGCCATCACTTGTGATAAAGCCCTGAGGCTCACATTTGGTTCGTTCCCCTGCACTATTTAAGGTGCCAGTATTTGTGGTCAGCCTGCCCTGGAAATGGTTTTGATAATCCTGAGTTTACTTGCTAAGAAATCCATCTCCCACTCTCCCTAACCACCCCTGTACTGATTTTTCTTGCTCTTCATTTTGTGAGGAGAGGTTATACTGAACTATTTGGACACCTAGGTCACAGTACTGTGGTCCTAGACAGGCAGGGTTCCCACCACTGGGACTAGGGAGAAGAATCCATCCCTCATCCAGCAAGTCACCCTTAACAGAAGCCAAAGATTAACTACTCTTTCTGGAGCCTTTCTTCCTGTCACCAGCCTTCAGGTCATATTGAGGATTCATTTGTTTCTGGCTGCTGAAGATGCAACGTTGTACTGTGTGTCTATGTACAGGCAAAGCAAGGAATTGTTTTAGCTCCCTACCTGATTGTGCAGAATTATTGCAGACTGTGTGTTTTTATCATACTTTTCAGAGCAGCTGTCTCATGCTTTTTTTAGGAAAAGGAGAAATTTTATGGCTGTTTACAGCACTTGGGCTCTTATTCTCAAAAGAAGGTAAAAATTACGAAGTCTATCATACACAAGTCCAGAAAGAATGCCTCAGTGAAGTGAATTGTAACATTTCAAAGAAAAATGCTTCTGTATTGGAAAAACATGGTAGCTAAAACACAGACTGAGAGAGATATCAACAAAAATGGGAAAAGATCCATTCACTGTAACAAAACAGTGATCTCCAAGGGTGGTTTAAATATACATCACGGGTTGAGAGAAACTCAGAGTTATTTTGCTAAAACCCCTCAAACCCAGGAGCAACTGCACTTGCTAACACACTTGCTTTTTCTATGAGCAGAGGAGAAGTGCAAATTTTGGAGGAGTACTTGTTTCTTCCAAGCAGTTGCATCTTAAACTATAGAGAACACAGGGACAACACTCAGGCAGTTGAGTTGGGAGCACAAGGGAGTGACAATTGCTAAGATTTCTCCTGGAAAATGAAGCTGCCTTCTGCCAGTAGAGGCCAAAGGAAAGTACAGGGACATATCCAGTCTAGGAGGCTGTTCCTCTTCCTGTTGCTATTATCCTGAAGCATGTAAGGCACTGCCAAGAGCTAATCTAGATGTGGGTGAAGAATGACAGCCATGGAAGGTCCATGTGGCAGGGCCTGAAGATTTCTGTGGGTGTCTAACATTGATTTTTCTGATTTAATATACTTCCAGATAATGTCCCATATTAAAGTATTAAACAATGTCCTAGTCTGTGTGACTGGAATTTTTTTTTCCCATCTTCAAACTTTGAATCCTCAGTTAGGTATTTCAGATTTTCTTTTCTACCCTCTTAGTTGGTTTTTATATATACAATATGAATAATTTCCCATAAAAACTGAAAACTCTGTAGAGCTGAATTAATTTATCAGTCTTCTGAAGAAACTGGCCTATTGAAAGATTTCTTAATTATAATAATTTCATAATGCATGTTCATGTTGCTTTGGCAGAAAAGGGTTTTCTTTTGCCATAACATCTTTTATAAAAAATGGCTACAAGAAAACCAACCATTCACTGAATTTCATCTAATTCAAATCTATTTTTTGTACTCAAAAGGGTTTAATTTGTACCCTATACAGGAGTGAGATACCATGCTCACAGCTGTAACATGCTCCACTCCAGTGAGCTGGCAAATAGTCATTTAGGCAGGGCCAAAGGGCCAGGATCATACCCAAATGCACAGGAACAGGGAAGGCAATGAAGGAAGAGATTTGAGGAAGACAGGAGTTCAAAAGAATTAAAGAAGGGGTCACGTCACAGTCATCCTGTTGGTGACACAGAAGGGGCAGCAGGGGGCTCAGGCTTCTGCCTCTCACCTGACCAGGCTCATCACCCTTCCTTTAGGCAATCCTTCCTTTTAACTACATCCTCATGGTACAAAGGGAGAATGCAAACCAGAATCTTTAGCCTTTCTTTTTTTAAAAACCACAGGATGTTAAAAAGCTCTCCTCAGACAGCAGCACACACCTCTAGCCCTGGGGTTGCTGTTCTGTCCTTTTCCCTGACACTGTGCTGCTAATCTGAGCAAACATGCCATGTCATGGCAGGGCACCTGAACTACTTTAGTGCCAAGAAAGGCCTAAAGGCAGCAAAATTTACCCTTTTCTGTGCACATGGAGAGGATTTGCAATAGCAGCAGTGGAGCTGGTTTCTTCCAGGCTCAGCCCTGCTCCTCTCTCAGAGTGGAACAGCAGCAAGCAGGGGGAAGCTCAGCACAGGTGCAGCTCCCTTCCCTTTTGTTTGTCCTTACTGCTCAGATTGCCCCTTTTCTGAGCAAATAATGCTTTCCTAATGCTACATCTCTTTGGGTACACCTCCTGCATTATTAATATCAACTTACAAAGAAAATTAACTGGAGAATTTGCCTCTGCATTCCGTGTTAATCCCCAATAAGCTCACACCTCCTGACCTTGTTAGCCTGAGCTTTGAGCATCTAAAATAAAATCCTGCCTAGCAGGCCACTTGGGCTGTGTGGTTAATCTAGATCTCTCAGGTCAAAGGCTTAGATTCAGCTGGAGCACTGCTGCAGCATGTCTGAAACACTGCCCAGGTAAGGAGCTTTGGAAACCTGCACAAGGGGGTCAGAGGCAGAGTTTACAGCATCACATCTTATCAGGTTCTTCTCCAAGTGCCTCCAAGCAAAGAGCTATTGCACAGCCAGGCCCAGCAGGACCCTTACTCAAACAAGTGCTGGTGTCAGTAAAACCAGAGCTGGTTGAGAGCACTGATCTTCCATCACCTTCTCATCTCAGCCTCCCCACCCTTTCTTCCTTTCTTCTCCTAAAAGGGACTCATAAGTATCTAGGTTTGATGTTTGATTTTCTTGTTAGGGTTTTTTTGTTTGTTTGGGAGTTCATTTGGGGTTTTTTTGAGGTTTCATTTTGATTTGGGAGGGGGTTTTTTGTAGTTTTGGGATTCTTTGTTCTGTTAAAATCCACTGACATTTATATTTAATTACCTTCCACAGCAGATTGCTGTATCTGCTATATTTTCTACACAGCTGCACAGCTACAGTTATACTAAAGGCATCCTCTCTTACAGATGAAAGACTCAGAAACATCACCTCACACACTGCTCCTCACTGGGACAGTAGAAACAAGAAGCTTAGCAAACTTGAAACTTTATTTCAAGATTATTATAATTTTTAGGAGTCTACTATGTGAGCATCTAAATCCATTCATTATTCCTTATCTCAAATTCCTCATTATATTGCTTTGGGGATTTTCCACTGTTGTTAGTTGGAATAAGGCAATCATTCTGCTACACTTCTAAATAACTAACTTTTATTCACCTTTTGTAGAAGGAGTAGGGGTGCTAATTCTCCACACCTGATAGAAATCAAATTTCTGTCAACAACAATGGGGGTTATGACTGGGCTGTTGTATTGGCTTTTTAAAAAAGAAATTGATAAAATTCACTCATTAATGGAATCTCAGATTTAAACATTTGGGAGTTTGTTATCATTAAAGGCATATTCTCTCTTTTTCCCCAGGTGTCTTAAGGAATCATAAGGCAGAGACTGCTGCTTCAGTGGGAAGAGCAGGTGAAAGAGGGAAGGAAACACAGTGGTAGGTAAAGCTTTTCCTGCAGAGGGCTTGACAAACCACAAGAGAGAACTGAGAGAGAGGTTCAGGCATGCAAACAGCAAAACCAGTGCACAAGTTCCCTTTTGCAGCATTTCTGTCTTACAGCAGTTTAATGATGATCGTTGGTAGTGAGGGATGAAAGGTGTCCAAGTCATGAGGTGAAGCTGTGAAAATAACATCCAGTGTGTAAACATGCTCTATATTGGGAAACCCAGCTTATTCACAAAATGTGTGAGCAGAGTCCTCAATGACATTTAAAGGCAACAGATTTACAGTGGACCAAAAGGGCATTATTTTCCAACAGAGCAATCAGTAAAATTAATCTGCTTATTATGCAACTTGCAGTTTCACTGTGTTATTTCACTCCATGAGGCAAAAAGCTTTGTAAATTTGAAGAAAGGATTTTGCAGGCATATGCACAAGATTAACATTTGTTGACTATTATCCAGGAAAATATCTCAAAAGAAAATATCACCATTCTCAGGTTTTGGGACACAAGACTTTCTATCTTTGGAGGTCAATTCCCTTTATACTATTACCATATTACCACAATGGTTTATTTATGAACACAACTCATATATTTTCTAAAGGTGCAATCTTGATAAAATATCTGAGCAAAATGTTAACCTCAAAAAGAAAGCATTGTTGTGAAGACTATTTTCTGGGTATTGTTGAGCATCTGCCAGTTTATTGAGAAATATCTATATTTCACATTTTGGAGGCTTTTGTAACTTTTCTGAGCATTGACACAGAAACTGAAGATGTATTTTCTACATTTTGCTGTGACCAGTGAATGCTCACACAAGGCTTTGGAGACAGGGTGACCACACAATGACTCTTTCAGACAGGCTTCCTTAGCCTGTGTTTTTCAGGAGTGTGTCTCTTTATTTAAAACCTCTTTGTGTATCTCAAAATCTACCTGTGGATCAACAGTAAACATAACAGTGCAAGAACTAATCAAGGACTTAGTATTTTTGTGATTAAAGGCATTAGGTTTTAACCTTAGAGTTCAGTTATCATTATTATTTAAAGATCATTATTTTATACTAATAAAGTATATCTTTAATATAAACTGAGAAAAAGAAAAAAAAACAGTGGAAAAAACTCATGACTACTTTCTCCTTTTTTTTTTCCCCTGTATCCTTAGGTCATCAGTCCCCTGTGTATGTTTCTGTGTTTGGCTATATCAGTATTTGTAACTCTTTCAGTTCCATATCTTGTTTGCACAGGTGTCTGATCCAGCTGGAAGCAGGATAGATCAAACATTACAGGCTGGGCAACCCAAGCCTGGGAATCCTGGCTCACTCTTAACAACCATTTCTCTTAGTAGGCATTTACCTGAGCAGAGGGGAGCAGAGGTGCTCTCCAAATAACTGATGACCAGATGTACAAACAGCAGCATTTATCCCAGCACTCCACTTCTGATTTCTGGATATAATACCTTCTGCATCACCTATTCCCTACCTAATTACCCCAATGCTCAATGGCAGGTGGGAGCATATCTCAAAGGGTGAATTCTTTTGTGTTTGATACATCTGACTTCTAGTGGTAGGAGGCAGCTTTTAAAAAATTTATTTTCCCTTGGCTTCAAATAAAACTGTATTATAGCCACAGTTCTGAAAGCTACACCAATTTATAAGGCTTTTGGAACTACCAAAATGTTCTGGTATTGTAAAATTGTTTAGATGTGCTGATGCTGAAATATTTCATTGAATTATATAAAAATATTTTATTCTCTTAATGTGAAAACACTGTAACATAATCTTCAATCTTCAGTACATATGCTATTTAAAATCTTATGTTAATCCAATATAAAAAATTAATATGCATATAACAAAAAACAATTAATCAAAATGGTGTAGTCAAAATGATATGGTTTTACCTTAGCAAAAGAAAATGTTTTGACATAAGAGAAATAAAACAAGACAGCTGAAGTGATTTGTTTCAACCCCTTTTCAATGAAAATTTCATCAAAATTGACATATTCTCCAGGAACATTTTGACGCTGATGAAACAATGTGTCACAATGAAACACGGTCCTATTTACACTGGGTTTGTTTGCCTTAATTTTAAGAAAAAGGGAAAAAAACCTGCAAAGGTCTCGCTGCAATGACACTGCAGATTTTTCAGGCTGACTTTTACAGGTGCCTGGAGGTGCAAGCAATTAAAGTGTTTTTGTCCACTTACATCTTTAATTCTCTTTCCAAAAATAACCCAATAAAATTCCTGGTTTGTTCCTTAGGTGAAAATGACTAAAAAGATTTGTCATTCCCCATTCTTTGCAACAGTGAAAGCTCAGGAATAGCTGGAAGCACTTCATGACATCTCTCTCTTCTTGTCTTCTTTATTTTATGACTGGGGGTGATTTTCCCTCCTGCACATTTAGCCCTCACGCACCTTCTCCTCATTTCCATGGTACAAAAGCTTGGGCAAGCTCCCTTTTGCCTTCTCCTTGAGTATTCATAGGTCTAATTAAGTTAAATTCAGCTTGTCTGATTTGAGAAGTCTTATCAGGAATACTAAACCTGTGCAAATAATATGCATAGACTGAAGTATTCCTCCTGAATGCTAATTAACTCTCATATAAGGCTTCATACATAATCAAATGTCCAAATGCATCAGAAGCCTTACAGGGAAAGAAAATAAAAATAAAAACAAAAATAAAACAAAGACTAAAAGAAATGTTTTAGAAAAAATATCAAACAAAAACCCTTTGCTGATAATTCAGAGCAGCCCAATAACCCTGAGCACATTTCCTGATTGGTACTATGACACCACCTTCTGATTTTAACTGGGAGAAGAAGGATCCTAAGGCTCCACTTGGGCTGCAGAAACTGCAAGATGGTGAAGAAGGGATAAAAAAATCTAGGAGAGTCATTCAGCCTTCTTCATATTCTGCAACAATATTTCCAAATGAATCTTGAAGAAAGTCATGATTAATTTTGTTCAGCTCTTCTTAGCGTGGCTACACTCACATCTGTGTCTTCCCTTCAGAGCTTTCCATTTTTTTCTTCTGTAACTTCTTCCCTTAGATTGCAGCTGTCTCAGGGCACAGCTCTACCTTTGTGCAGACTTGCCCTCCCAATGTTCAGAGAGGAATCCAAGCAGCCTGGCTCAGACCCAAGGAGGAGGCTGAAGATCACAAAGCAGATCTGCTGGACTTGTCCACCTGGATGGCCTGCAGGGGCTCTGCTTGGCTGCCAGTGTGACTGATCTCACTGGACCTAAATATATGTGATGCACATGTCAAATCTGAGCCCCTCACCCAGGAGCTGCCCTCAGCCAAAAGCCAGAAAGGGCAGGAATCCATCCAGGAACCCCTCCAGGAATGCATCCAGGAATCCCTCCAGCCTGTTTCTGGCATCTGCACCTGGGGGAGCTGAGCTGTGCTTTGGGAGAGCCTCCTTCTCTCCTGTGACTGCATAATGCCATCAGTAGACACCCATGGTGTTCCTGCCTGAAATCAGGTGGGATGACTCCCTTCCCAGGTTCACCTTTGCAGGGTTTCCCTTTTCCACCGCTGGCCCTTGCTGTGCCCTGGGATGGCAGCACCCCCAGCAGCACTGCCTGCGTCTGCCAAGGTGCTCTGCCCCTGTGCCCGAGGGGTCCCTGGGGACCGGGGAAAGAGGGGAGCGTGTAAAACAGTCTCTGCCCACGGGGCCCCACCCAAATGAGCAGTCAGGACGCTGGTGGTGCAATGGAACAGTCCTGTTGGGTCCCAAACTTCCACATCCCAATGCACAAAAACCTGGAGCACAGAGATCTAGCAAGCGCCTCAGCCATTGTGCCAGGAATACCCAGCCCCTTCCTATGTGTGTTTCTCATTATTGTTCAATTTATTTCACTAAGTAGGTCAATTCTTCCTCTCCCTTAACACTCCATCTAATTCCAGTGACTCTACCATAAGAATTTAATTTGGGAATCTTTTGCTGCTATCAACCTTAATTTTTCCCTTCCACAGCTCTCAACTCTTATCCCTTCATCTTCTGACACAGTGAATTAGTTCTTCCTTTCCATCTTTTATATTGCTGTTCTGAATGGATCAGACTATGATCAAATCCTTTTCATCTTCCAATCTTGTCATAATTTCTTTTCTCTGAATTGGTATTTTCTTTGGGTTTCTTTTTTATTTTTTTATCAAACTATTTCTTTTGTCTCAAGCTCAGCATGGCAAAAAATAGTTTTGCAAGGCTACACAGAAGGTCACTGGTATCTCCACAGCTTTGTGTGAGATCTTTTTAAATGCATAATGCAAACTATACAACCTAGTTTGGCACTCCTGTGATCACTTATGTCCTCTCCCATTCTCAGGCACACAGCATCCAGTTCTCTTTTTTGATCTTCACCATCAACAAAAATTTTATTTATTGTAGTCCTACACTGTTATTGTTCCAGGTGTCCATTGCTGGATAGCAGAAAAGGACATGCTATGTCCTGTATCCACAGAACTTCTGCTTTTCTTTTGCTCTGCTGAAAAGTGCTACATTCATAGTCAAAGTCCTAAAAATTATGGTAGGAAAACGGAGAGAGAAGACTCACATTGCATCATGAGGTGCATTATTGTTTAGTTTTCATTGCTATAAACATTTCTGTTCTCAGATATTAAGAAAAAAAATCCTTCCTTTTGTTTTCTTTTCTGACTTTATCTGAGTGAATATTTTCACATCTACTGCTGTTAATCATGGAAAAAAGTACAGTTGTGTGTAGTGTGTAAAGATAAAACAGTTTCCTATGCATGAAAAACAGTATATTACCAGTATAAAACACATAGCAAAAGCTGACTGATGGAGACACTGATGGGAAGAATTTGAGTGATGTCCCTGCGTGTGTGACTAATGCATGGATGTGTTACATGGATGCAGTGGAAGGACAGATGGATGAGATAAATCAACAGACAGATGGATTGATGAATTGAGAGTAGCTGTAGTGAGGGGAAAGTCAGGTAAAAGGAATATTAGAGAGAAAGAGTGAGTGCAAGCATACTCGTGGAATTTCTTCTTCCAGAATGAGCCCTGATGGATCTCTTTGGGAATCAGCTTGCAGTGAAATTGTGCTCACTGCAGAGGTGAAAGGAAGATGAAAATAACCTTTGAACAGAGTGAATCCTAATTTAGAACTGAAAGCACAGAGAGTTATTAATGAGAGGAACAGTAGGACAAGATTAAATCTTAGCAGAAGACCTAGTCTGGCTTTAAACAAAGAAAATGTAGAATAAATTTGCACATAAAAATAGCTTTATTTTTCCTGATAATGAAACCTAAGACTTTGATGTAGCTTTAATTTAGCCTGTGTTTTCCTTAAACTCACACTTTCTAAATATCTGAATTTCACATTTTGGACCTTAATGACATGGAACCTTAGCAAGAATTGGGGCTTCCATGTACAAAAGTGATGCAGTGATCTGCCTGCACTAACAGCAAGGGTCCAATATGATGGTGTGTGCTTACCTCCCCTGTTGGCATTTGCTGTTGACAGTTTCCATTAGCAGAGCTAGATAGCTCAGGAAGCTGAAATTTGAATGTCTTCTCCTCCAAATTTCTGCTCTAAATCTCCCCAAGGAGGTAGTACTTATAACAGTAATAATTAATTCATTCCATTTTGGTCTTCAATACGTATTTGTACAATGTTCTGTGCATGCACACTGCACAAATATTTTTGGGAATTCAGCCTCCTATGTAAGGCATCCAGAGCATCTCCTCCTCAAGTTAGCCATGTGAAATAACAACTCCTCAGGACCAGCAGCTTCCCTGCACAGGGCCCTGCTGGCTGTTTTCATGTAAATCACCACCTCATTTATGCTACAGATAAGGCACAGCCTCAGTGTTTGGTAGGCAGCTACTCAGTTTGAGCACAGCTTCTCAGAAAAGATCAAAATAACTGATAAATGCACTCAACAGATTTTCATATACTTTAATTCAAAAATTATTCTACTGAAGCACATGTCTTCTGACCAGTATTCACCAGAAAAATTATGTGTTTTGGGTTGCCAAGGTGACTAACAACAACAGAAGTTAGAGGAAAATATTCTTTCTACTTGAATAAGGAAGACCTTTGAGAGAAAAATAAGCAATGGTAGAAATAACATTTTTCAGATGACTTCACTGAGCTTATACTCACAGTCACATTATTTCTGAGGCTATTAATTTCTACATCATTTTAAAACCTGATTGGTTGTGAGAAGCAACATTGCAGAAATGAACCATGGTACTTTCCATTATGTGCTCTCAGTATATCTTCTGAGTCATTTCTGATTAACTTGCTGGAAACATTACATTGTCAACAATTCAGACAAAACCAGCTGCATTATCTTTTTTGTCTTCTGAGCAATGCAACATCAATAGTGACCAGCTGACTTTGGATTCCTCTCTAATTTTTACTGCAATAGTGTGGTGGTACACTTTCCATAAACTTGGCAAGGTTACATTTTTGCCAGGCTGAAGAAATTAATTTTGAGCTGGAAACCAAAACATGGAGTTTACTGAGAAAGAATACAGAAAAAACACCAAGACCTTTTTTTTTTTTTTTTTCTGTTTACATTCCATGGTCTAAGGTTTTTGCTTTAATCCCATAGAAAGATGGGGAAGAGAGAGAGAGAGAGAAAAGAAAGATACAAACCTGTTTTCTAAATTTTCTCAAGTTATACATTAAATGCAATTTTTCTGATGACCAGTGGTAGTGCAGAGATATCTCTGACAACAGATATCATTTTCTCCTTCATCATTGAACAGCTACAACAAAGCTCTCAGCCTTGGCATCAACCCCTCTACTGAAAATGCCCTGTTCTTCTCAAAAAGAAGCCTTCCTCTTCCAAATAGCCAGAATCATTTTTCTTGCTTGCCTTTGTCCTGCCATGGAAGGACTTTCCATCCTGAGGGAATATCTGGGTTCTCCTAGTCCCATATATTTCCATCTGATTGCTGTTTACCCCCAGTCATACTTGGCCATGCTTAGGAATAATCTGTTAGCCAGGACATAGCCCACACAGACCAAGCACATCTCCCAGTTACCAATGAACAGCTGCTGGATATTAGCAATTCCCCCCACACGGCTAATCCTGAACAATGTGCCTAAAATATTACTAAAAATGCTCGAAATGCTTCTTTTATCTTGAGCCTCTCATGCCCCACAGATGAACTCCTTCTCCTTCCTGTTATGGTTTTCCTTTTGGTAGAGGAAGATGTCCACCATTTATTACATGTTGAACTTAAATCTAAAAACGATTAATAATATTTTTTCTTCCCTCTCAATATTTAATTTTTTGAGTTCTATAAAGAATCAGTATTCTCTTCAGGGATAAAAAAAACACATACATAGACACTCAAACATATACAAACAATAGGAGAAAATTTACCTAATCAAAGATCCAATTCCTCTTGTTATTTCAAAGACTACTACTTATGAAGAAAAATGCAGATAATTTCTAATTCTTCAGTCTCCCTGAAAATGGTGCTGCCTGCCCAACCTGGATTAATCTGCATATGGCTGTGATTCTGGTGCCATCAAATGGGTTGTTGAGGTTGGTAGAAGCAACAGTGGCACCTGGTCAACCTATGGTTTTAAAAATGAATGAGTGCCAGAACACTTGCACTTTATTGTACCTGCTAATTCCTCCTGGAAAATATCTTAATAAATTGATTGCATGTTTCAAGCAAACCTGTAATGAGAGGATTATTTACAAAGGCCACACAGAAGCTGTTGTTAAAAAGCAATCAGAAAGAGAGAGGAACAATGGCAGGAGGGCTCAGTGGGGAAACCTTAATGGTGGGGAGTTTAGGATTTGGTTTTTGTTATCTTGCTGACATTCTAATTAGAAACTATTTCTCCCACTTCATTACTGTCACACACTTTCTCTGAATTAGCTCTCACACTTGATTAAGGAGAAAGTCTCTCTTTCTTTTTACGTGCCAGGATGAGTCAGTGCCAATCTTTTTGCTTTTGTCTCTCGAGCCTGAACATGCAAAATCCTGGTGCTCAGATCTGGATTCTGCTGATGCTGGGTTTGAGAATGCCACGTGAGAGATTTTGCTGAGGCTACTGCCAGCAGCAGGGTCCAGCAGAGAAGCTGGCCCCAAGGCTTGTGGAATGGACCCTGCAATCCTGCAGGGAATGGAGGTGCTAGCCAGACCTCTGCAGACACAGAGCTGGCCTGTTAGTTGATGTAAGATGTTGACACTAGGGAGAAGCCAAGTAATTTATTCAGCCCAGTCCTGTTTTGAATGTTGAAAATTTTAAGAGGTAATTGGAATAAACTTTCCACTACACAAAAATGGTGCATTATACCAGAGTACCCCTCTCCCCAGCCCTTCTCCTCCCTGACTAGGAAATAGGTTTTAAAAGCAAACAAGAAATTAAGAATCTGGAGAATTTGAGGTGTGGAAAAAAAGGATTAAAAACCCTGAGTATGTGTAATTAGTTATAATTAATTAGCATATGTTTGCACAAAACGTAGTAAAGCCAAGCACTACTCAGCTGCTGCCATTCAGGGGAAGGATGTTCAAATGATTGGGAAGGCTGTGGGTTTAAGATAGCAGTGCTGGCATCTGAAGAACAGAAAATCCAAGGTGGAAGAAGAAGCATGCAGGATATGAGTAATGATCCTGATAGAAAACAGCAGAAGGTCTGGAGCCTGAAACCCTCATGGGTCCAAGCAGGCTCAAAGCTGCTTCCCTGGGCAGGGCTGTCACTTCTCTCCCCTTCAGTACTGCAGACAGATGGACAATGGCTGGTAGTTTACCCTGGGTCTGAATGCAGAATGGACAGAAAGGATTCTCAGAATTCTTCTCTATTAGTTTTCATAGGACTCAATACAAAAACTGTTCCAAAATGGTTTCACTTTTGCTTCAGAGCTCCTTAAAAAAAAAAAGAAAAACAAAACACGTGACCAAACCCAAAAGGTTTTAATTTAAAATGTTGTGTTAAAAGCTTGTGGGAACTGCAGATTAGTTTTGGGCTCTTTGTACCTGTACACAAGATTGGTGCATCTGCTCCAGCAATGTAGTGAGCAACCAATACCTCTTTTCTCTATGGGGGGAGTCTGCTGAGCACCACAGGAAAAATGCACAACCAACAGTCCCATTCAAAAGGCTGGAAGGGACCCTGAGGTCCACAGGTAAACTCTGGGTCATGACAACTCTCCTGTACAGATTTAGACAGTTTGTGTTAGGGTAATTCCCTAGAGAAATGGTAAGAAGACATTATCTGAATCACTTAAAAAGAGTCTGGGGTGAAGAGCTCTCTCTGTCACCACCAAAATTACTGTCAATCTGGCTCCTTTATTGCTATCAACTTCAAAGGTGGTGTCAAGTTGTTTGAGATGTGGGAAAAAAAAAAAAAAAAGGAAGAACCTCATAAAGCAAAGGGGAAGAAGTTGCATTTGCTGTGTGCAATAAAACTACACAGCAAAACTCGTTCTGTGTAGCACCTTTCAAAACAACTGTTTTATAAAATCACTTGGGATTAAAAACTGAGAGACAGAAGTGAATGTAGCATACAGGTTACTTTGAAACAGGCTGTAAAGTGAAAAATCAACACAGTTTTTTCACTTACAAGTATCATAAGAGAGTTGAAAAATGAAGAAGAAGAAACAAGCACGACAAGACACATTCCTAGCAGAGATGCAAACCACGATGAAGGGACAGGTATGTGAAGCAAGACAGGACCTTCTACGAGGTAGTAAAAATTACAGAGGACCTCACATTGAGAGCAGCCAGCCAGGAACAAGACAGTGAAAGAAGCCACAGTAAAAATAGAGAGAAGCCCAGGAGGGTGGCTGCAGCAGATCTCTGGAGGACACTTTTATTATCAACAGACAATGCTTCTTCCTGAGCCCAGGTTCCTTCTGGGCTATAGAAGCAAACTTGCCAGGTACTCAGATCAAAAGGATGATCAAAATCATCCATAGTCTTTTAGCAGCTGCTTGACAGAATCCTGGTGGACAAAATCTGTAGGTATCAGAGTCTTAGAAACAAAATCAAACCAGAAGTTGAACTAAATGAAGGAACCTGGTTCCTTTGATTCAGCTTCTCCCTCCAGTGTAGCTGTGAGCATATATCTCTGTTATTTTCCTACTTTTTTGTTCTTGCTTTTCTCTAAGGTAAAAACAAGTTTTACTCCAAGGCAAATATCACTCCCACTTGTACTAGTTCTTTTCTCACTAAGAGCATTCTTTACCACCAGCCTATAAATCCTCAGAAGATCTAAATGTAACAATCCTTATATCTGGCAGTTTTCTTGTAAAATGTACAGGCTTCTGGCAACTAATATAGTAGAAAATGATCATCATTGCTATACTTCTTAGTGTTATGGTATGTTAAACTACTGGTGTACTGATTCAAGAATAATGCCCTGAGCACATGGGTCAGTGCTGAGGCACTCTGATTTAGGGAAAAGCTGACTCCACTAAGGATCTGCATTACCATACAATAAGCCTTTACCTTTACTCCTGTTAGAATCTATCTACTTTTTTCCTGTGGTGCCTAGGCATCTCTTATGATACTAAATCTGCAGCAGTTTTTCAAATAAGCATGAACTCTAGCACTCTGCACAGAAAATTCTGTGTAGTCCCACAAACCACCATACAACATCCCTTCCTCCAGAAGCTGGAATACATTACAGGACATTAAGGCAAATCATTGCAAGTCCAAAGTCTTCCCTGACACTCCAACTGAAAATCCATTTAGTGGTCAGTGCAGTTCTCTGAGCACTGATAGAATCTGCTGGTTATGGAAAATGTTATTTTGATTTCTGCAGAGTTTCACTCCAGGCCAGAAGTTTCACAGTAGTTTCAGCAACACAGGAAAAGCAATAAATTAATCCACACTTGAGATAAAAAAGTTTTGGCTATCTGGGACCAGATTTCTTGCTGGAAAAAGCATGGCCCAGCTATTTTCTGAGTACTGAACAGAAACATAGTTCTGACAGAACATGGATTCCTGCCTAAAAAATAGCAAATGAACTGGCAGGGTTATGAAATGGAATGGGAAATGCAAATATGCCTCTCTAGACACATTATCTCCATTAGAAGTGGTAGAAATAAAAGTCTGCAGATTTCCAAGTTCTCAGGTAATACTGATATTCTCAATTTTCACTTGGAATTGTTCCACCCAAAATGATCCCATGAAACAACTTTCCACCATCCTCATAGAATGGAAGTTGGCTACAGTCAGAGATATGTTTACGATAGACACTAATTGTTCATTAATTGTGTGTGTGGGGTTGTTTGTTAGTTTGGTTTTGTGTTTGTGTTTTTTTCCTTTTTTAAGGAGCCCTTCATGTTCTAGGAAATTGTGGGGTTTTATATAATTATTTTCCTCAGCTGTTTTGAGTGCCTTTGTCTGGCTGTGTCTGTAGAAGCAGACTGTGAGCACCAGTGCTCTTTGCTTGTTTTGGGCACGTGTGGGAGAGACAGCAGCTGCCACATCCAGATCCCTGAGCTCTCTATTCAGTCACAGTGAGGGGGTCCTTGCACGAACACAAAGCCCCTGGTAGTGCTGCAGCACCACAGAGCTCCTTGTTGTCTTCTTCCAGCATGAGAGTGTTATGCCCCCCTTCCCTTGATGGGTTTAGGGGAAGGTTGCTTGATTCACTCTGGGCTGGGCACAGGAGAAACGACAAAATTCTCGGGAGGTTCAGTATCCAGGTGTTACTTGCAAACTTTTGAACATAAAGGTGGAATAAGGTACCTGACAAGTTTTAAAATTTAGCCATTTTGGTTAGAAATGTAACAATATGAAAGCATAAAAATAGCAGAGAAAAAATAGGAAAGGGAAGGGAAGGGAAGGGAAGGGAAGGGAAGGGAAGGGAAAAGGGAAAAGGGAAAAGGGAAAAGGGAAAAGGGAAAAGGGAAGAAAGAATAAGATAGAAAGGCATATAGTCACCACCCTTGGATCCAGTGATGAAATTATTACTGCATTTCCATTGATCAGTGATGATTGCAGTCTTGATCCATCAGGGGTGGGGAAGCCCACAAAACACAAATCCACTGGGTTATTAGATGCTCAGGATGGGTGGGAATGCCCAGGTGTCTTCCCTGGGATAGGAAGTTTTACACCGGGTGGTGAAATATTGTAGATCATGGAACACTTTGGGAGTCTTTGAGGCTTTCTAAGATTTGGCAGTTTCCTCTCACCTCAGTGTAGCTGAGCTAATTATGGCCCATTAAAAGGGATGAATACCTTCAGGCTTCCATGAGAATGTCCCAGCACTTCCCTGGAGGGTTTTCACAGCTGAGCCCCTGTGTGAGGACACTGGCAGGAGGAAAACACCACCCCAGCTCTCAGGATCAGCCTCTTCTGTTGTCGAGCTCAACACTCAGCTTGTGGCCACTGGTGATGGGTGTGCACCCCCCCTGTACCACCACCTGTGTGGAAATTGTTGGAATCGTTAACCATTAACATTCCAGTCTCTCGCAGCATGTCAGTGCAGACATTGCACATTCCCAGCATTCACACAGAGTGCTCCCTACTAAGAAGTCAGCTGATTGAAGAGGGCTCCTGAGCAGTGTGGAAACACAGCTTAAGGCAGTGCAAAGCTGTGTGCTGAGCCCAGATCTGCTGGGTTAGGTCGGTCTCTCAACAGATGCTGTCAACTCCTTGCAGCTGTACAAACACCAGAATAAGACACAGGTTGCACTTCCCCTCTCCCCAGGCCCATCCAAGCATGAGATTAGCCATTCAGTTATGTCCAGAAAGATTAAAAAGCTGCTAGGAGAGGAACAGGGTCATGATCAATGGCACAAAGCCTAGCTGGAGGACAGTAATATGCAGTAGAGCCCAGGGGTCGTTATGAGTCTGATCCTCTTTAACATCATCATTAATGGTTTGGATGATGGGTTAGAGTGTACCCTCAGCAAGTTTGCTAATGATGTGAAATTATATCCCAAGCCTCTCCAAGCAGATGAGAAATTACCCAATATTCCCTCCAGTAAGTTCTCCATCAGCCAGAGGCTTTATCAGAATTTTTAAGTCCCTCTTTCCAACTGCTGAACAAGGTAAAACTTCCTATTACACTGAGTATAGAGAAGTTATGTGTCGAGGCTGTGATTCATCAAGTCTTTATTGATCCAACCCACACAGTTTAGTTCTTAGAGAGAAAAGCAGAATAAAGCCCAAATTCCATAATCTTCATTGGGCAGATATAGTTCTTGTAAAGAAGTCACAGTTGGTACAAAGAATTATATTTTTATGTGCTTCTATGAATAGAAATAACTCATTAGAATTTTAAATATTCCTTGCTCCAAACCCCAAAATTAGATTTGTTAGATTAATTTTTTTAAAGACAATCCAAGCATTCCCCAAGCAAACACCTTTACTAGGTGATACATTCCATTATGCCTCATTCTCTCATCTTTTGGCATAAATCAATGCAGATCTGCAGTTTATTTCAGTTTTCTTCTTGCACCCAGCAACTACTGTCTCATTTGTCCCCTTGCTATGGGCTGGGAAGCTTTAGCTGTCACCCTCCAAATTCATAAAGAGTAAATATACTCAAACTCAACTAACAACCTTCTTTCTTCAGTATTTAAAGACCTTACCAAGCAATCTTAATTTCTTCTGGGTACACACCAATTATATCTTTTGATGTGTTTTCAATCACAACTATAGCATTGTTTGTTGGTGCACTGCATATTTCTTTGGTAAATAAAGATGAGTGTGCACTTGCAAATATGAGCACAGACACTGGATGTGGATGTGTTCACATTTCTTAGAGCTTGCAGATACACACACCTGTCCAAGCAGGGCTGTATCTGCCTACAAATCTGCATTACCAAAGTGACCAAGAGCTTGGGGTTACATTTGTTTTTACTCCTGTTGAAAGTACCTCAAAATTCTGGTCTGTGGTCCTTTAAACATCTGACTGCTGTCTGATTCTTCAAGGATGGCACTCAAAGGTCAAACAGGGAGCAATAGATGTTTAAATATGAATATTTGTTTATTCAAAGGCACACATACATGTGTGTGTGACACAATGATGTGTGTGTGTCCATACACCTGCACAAAAACTTGTGAATACTCCTGTGTGTGTAACAGCAATCCTGTAGCAACTCAGTCTTTTAGCTGGAATCTTGGAAGCTCCATAGGAAGACAAATACATTTTGCTTCAATACCATTTATTTTCCCCATTTTAATGATATTAGTTGTGACTTGAGAACCACATAGTAAAACAGAGACAGGCCTTGAAATACTGATCTCAAAACTCCTACATTAAAGCTGTGTGTGACTCCACAACACAGCTAGATGGACTAATATGTAAAATAATCAATAATTATTGTTTCAGATTTACATTAGCATAGAGGGAACACATATAAAGTCGTGGAATTTAAACACTCCAGTTTTTTAAAGTTGGTGTCTTGCTGTCACCACACCCCAACTGCCATGGCTGCCCATATGAAGATGCCACTGAATCATTTTTATTCTCTTTGCATTCATCCATGTTGAAAGTTATTCCTTTAGGGACACCTGCAACTTCTCTCTTCTCTGATAATGCACAGCATGTGTGGTTTTGAGAGCTATTTATGTAATATTTCCATTAACAAGCTGTAATTAAACCATCTAATTAAAAAAGCAGTAATCTATTTAACAGGGGGTTATTTTTTTAAAGAAAGCCTAACAGAACTGTGATTAAGTTCCTCTGCTAGATGAGCATTACGGTTTCTCATAAAGCTCTTAATTACTCAACCCAAAATGTCAAATAAATTAAATTAAAGACATAATTTTATTTTTCTGAAAAGAAAAATAATAACACACACTAGAGTAAAAAGCTGCTCCAAAATATCCATTAATATAGTGGAGATTGTTTTTAATGTGTTGTGCATTTCAGCCTAGACAAAAGCTGATTAGTGATGTAAAGTATAGTGAATAAAATCTTGTACTTATTAGACAAATATATAGCTAATTGTACTTTTTATTCCCAAGATATGCCTACTATTAGAGAACAGGAGCAGCCCTTTGGGGCCACAGCAGTGGTACCCCTCATCCCAGCAGCTTTTCCCTCTGTCCCCTTGTGTTTGCTCAGCACCCACCTTTGCTGGATGGGATGTTAGAGTGTACATTTTGCCTGTTAAATTTAGTGTCCATTTCCAGCCTGCTGGTGCTGTCTGCCTCTTCAAGCTTCTGGGCAAGCCACTTCCAAAGGTTTCCTATACACTGTGTGAAGAGCTGCTTCCTGTTTTACATGCTTTAAGCTGTTGTCCTATTAGTTTTTATCAAATGCTCATTAGTTCTGTTCTTGCAGGATTTAGAGGAAAACAATTCTGTGTTCACTTTATCTTCACTCTGTATCTTATCATAACTTTCCTGGAATTCTTCATTTTATTTTGCTCTATTTTAGTTGCCAGTTACTTTACCTAAACATGATCGTTCTCATAAAAATTTCCCAGCCCTCCCTCCCACACATTCTAAGACAAATATTTCTGAAGGCAAAAGTCAGCCAGCAAAAATGGGCTGCAATTTCTAGAGAATGAAATTATGTCTTCTTCTCTGGCTAAAAAATAAATAAACTTGCACTCTACTGAGACACCTTGGAACCTCTTTGAAGAGTTAAGTAGGAATTCTCTGCCTTGTAGGACATGTACCTGACACCTGCCTAAATCAGACCTGTCATGCTCAGTCCTGATGTGATGGAGCCCAGTGCTTACATTTGCACAGAATCTTCCACTCCCTCCTGCTCCAGGGGCTCCTTGTGTGGCATTCTCTCAAAAGGGCCAGGCGCACACTGGCACTGGGGGTGCTGCAATTAAGGTGGAGCATTTTGGCTGCTGCAAGCCATGGGCACAAGAGCTGAAATCCACTGGACCCCCCTGAATTTTTAAGTTTGCCCCTGCTCTTACACAGGTGCAGCGTGATGGAGAAGGAGGGATCAGCTTCCTCCAAATGCAAACAGGAAAAGGGGGAAAGATGAAGAGAGAGAAGATATGAAGAAGGGATTTGCAGAAGCAAAACTCAAACCTGCTGTTCAAGCATGTTTGTGGACCTGCTTGGTTTGGACCTGTGTCTTTTGCCATGAATGGTTTTGCCTCTGCCAAGCCCAACAAGAACAAACAGGGTAGGGCAAACGAGGGTGTTGTTGTTTAGTTTGAACACAGAGCAGCGATATGTGAAATGAATTTCTGTGTACTTAATCTTAGCCAAATGAGGTTGTCAGGCATTTGTTTCTCCAACCTGAATCAGCACTTTTTACCAAGAGGGAAATGTTCCCTGGGTGTAAAGCACAAGTGAGTGAAATGAAAAACCATGGGCTCCAATATTTATCATTTTCTCTCTCATTAGGATTCCTTGTTCAAAAGCCAGAACATGCTGCCTGTGCCTCCCCCATCTCTATAAGCTGCCTTGCTCCCTTGCTGCTCTTCCCACAGGCACAGCTAAAAGCAGCCATTTGAGGCTGTCAGGTGGGAGTGCTGCAGTGAACAGGGAGGAGGAGGGGGTGCGAGGGCTGCCCTGTGACACGCACCCAAACTTCCAGGAGCTGCTGCTCCTGGAAACAGGGAGTGGGCTGGAGGTGAAACCACCAGCTCCCCAGTGGTTCCAGAGGTTTTAGGCTGACCTGCAAGGGTGTGAAAACACCTCTGTCTCCTGAGCAGCACCCACCTATTAGTCAAGACAAACAGGACAACTCATGTTAACCACAGCTCAAAGTGAGGAAGTCAGGGGTCAGGTATGGATGCTGAGCTTTTAATTGCAGGAATCTGGTATTAAGGATGCAAAAAGCAATGCTTGACAGATCCTAGTTCTCAGTTACAGCACAACAACACCCTGTTAACAGGACTGATTAATTAAATTCTTTGTGGGATCCCAGGGAGATCCCATCACTTTAAGAGCCAACAGTGCAATGTTTGATTTACTCTATTAAACTTTTTTGGAGTTGGGAGATTGGGTGGGTTTTGTTTGATTTTTTTTGTTTGGTTTACTGTTGTTGTATCAGTCAATGAAAATATGTCAACAGAGTCTCACATCAAAGAGAATATCAAGGGGGAAAATGCCCATGCAGCCAGCTTGTTGTTTCCAAAGCTTATTCCATACTCAGTATGTGTGTGCATGGGGGAAAAAGAAATGGCAGGGAAGAAGTTTTACATGGGAAGCAAAAGTTACATAAATGTAGAGAAAAGATGAGAAATAATGAAGCTTTTTATCCTACCACAAAATGTCAAAAATCCTCATAGAAAGCTGAGGTGAATTTGTGACTGGTAATAATACCACTGTATTGGTCAATGTAAATTCTTCTTTTAAGTTATATTGTTATTGCTGTTATTAAACACACAGGAAACAGGAAATTGAACAGGTCATATACAGAAATGGAAGTGGGTTTTTTTAAGTTCATCATGCAAAATA
>VXBS01001945.1:395262-410290 GCA_013400255.1 Sitta europaea
AGAGGAGAGGAGAGGAGAGGAGAGGAGAGGAGAGGAGAGGAGAGGAGATCAAAACAGGAAAACTATCCATAGCTGTGGAGAAAAACAGTCTTGTGATTTGAAGGGGATATTTTTCTTCTTTTTTTTCCTTGAGTCTCTGGGGTTTTTTATGTTGTTAAGATATGATAGTTTCTTACATTAGTACAGCATAATGTATAGTAACCCTATTATACACTGTTTCATTACTTTACAACACAGTATGCTTTTTAAAGACAGATTTTTAAGCTAACTTATTAAATGCATGTGTTGTGGTTGGCATTATCTCTTCAAAGGAAATTAAACCCTATATCTGAATTTCAACTACTTCTTTGCAAAAAGATAAAAATCAATCCAATTCTACTTCTAGAAAGACTGGACAAATCCAAATACATGTTGTCGTCACAGATTTAAGCTTTAAGCTAACCAAAATCTCTTGATGTGAAATGGTAAGAACCAGTGTTTTGTTCCCATCAGGTTTTGAGGAACAAGACATTTGTGTCACGATGAGATGTTTTTAATCCCACCTAAAACCTTGACAGAAAAATGCACTGAACACTGAGGGTTCTGTTTGCCAGGCATAAGGGATGAGGGGAAGAAAATCAAGAGGAAAAGACATGGACTTTTTTTTGGGAAAAAAGGAGGAGAGACTATCAAGCATGCACAGTGACTTGTTTTTTTGGAAAGCACTCCTTTTACAAGGCACTAGATGTATAACACCAGGGAAAGCATACCAAGATGCAGGAATCAGAGCAGCAACTTCCTCCTCTTTATTTTCTCTGAGCTGCCACAATAGAGTTTTATATCTGAACTCTACTAAATGAAAAATCCATTTCCTCTTAGATTAATGACACAGAGAACACTTTGGGCTGGAACCTAAAACCTAAATAGGACTTTATTCCAGTTGAACTCAGGAAGAATAATCACAACAGCATCAGAGCTAATAACATTCTGAGCACACCAATGTTTTTGTCTATGTGGGATTTGTGTTAGTGACTCTGCTCCCATTGCTATTCTGGGATGTGGGGTGCTGCAAAGAATGACAAAAGTGCCTTTATTTGGTTATGTTGGAGGTACTAGATCTTTCATAAGCACATGATGTCTAGAGCAAGGAAGCTTTTAGGGTAAGAGTGACTCTTCTGCAGCGTCTGCGCAGGGTCTGGCACAGTGGAGCCAAAGCCCAATGAGATTGCTTGGAGCTGTAGGAATTCTGCACTGAGTGGTACGTGGGATGTGTGAGTGGCACCCACAACGTTCTTCAAATGCAGATTGATCACTAAGTTTCATTAGTGTTAATGGTTGCTACCTACAGAGAATAATTTATGCCCCCAATCCAAATGACTTTTTTTTTTGGAGCACTGAAAAATAATAATGAAGTAAAGATCTGAGGTAAAATACAGTAGCAAGTTTGTGACCCACGTGTGTTTTCTATCACAAACTCCTTGAGATTTTCCACACAAAATGACAGTTGTCTTGGCAGATGACAAATTCTTAAAGCTGACAAAGTCTGGTACACCAAACGTGGAAAATAAAAATACTTGCCAGGCTTCAAAGCTAACCACATCATACCACATTTCAATATTTCTCCTGGGTCCATAGCTGAACAATATGTTCTGTATTCAGCCATCATACAAAGGGTCCTGTGTTTGAACCTGAATTTTGTCATAGATGAGAAATGTGAGGCCAATAATCATATTACTTAAAAATATGCATAATTGGTGGCAGAAGGATCAGTGTATTATTTTCTATTACCTGTTTTGGGATTCCCACCCATACTGTCATGAAACATACGTTACTCAGCTGAGTACAGAATGTGTTAAAAATGCTTGAAGGCATTAAGGAACTAAGGGAAGACAACAAAGCCCACACCTTTATCAAAACAACACAATTAAGCAGATTTGGCTTACAGAATTATGTTACTTTGCATTTTGAATTATTTTTAAAGATCCTCTCCTGTCTAAGGTGAGCATGAGTTGGTAAGTTAATGGTCATTTCACACTTTTAGCATGGGAATAACAACACAATGACACATTTTAGTCAGAAAATTGCTGTGTATCTTTGACAGTCTAAAGGCTTAGGAAAGATGCATTTTCCACAACTGCCCAAAACATCTGTAAAGTGTCAGTTCTTTAGAAGGTCCTGTTACCTTCAGTAAACATGAGCTATGCTCTTAAAGGACTAGGACTATCTGATTTTTCTACTGCAATGAAGATGATGTGTCTCCTTACTTGCACACTGATCAGTTAGGCTCACATTTTAATGACAGACATAAATGTATCTCTAACGAGTTCCTCTCACAAGAATTACGTAGGGAGTCTCCCTGAAAGTTAGTTAAATGAGCCTGTTATAAACCTGGAACACAAGCAACTCCCTGCATACATTTACAAGCACTGATTCCAAAAGGTTAAAAATAAGGCAGATGGATATGATGGTGTGTGAAGTCAGAAAATCCAAGGTTTGGTTCCAAAAGCAGTTAAAAGTCTGAGCCTTTCCTCAGTCCTGAAGCAGGCTGCCTTGACTGACGCAAACCACCTGCTGCTTCAGTTCAAGCCAAAAATAGTCCAAGAACAGCACTTATGTCTCTTTTGCTCTGCTTCTGCTCTTCATTTCATTGAGAATCCAAAAGCAAAGATGTAGAGGCAAAAAAATAATGCACCACCACGACTTCTCCCATTTAAACAAATAAATGTCAGCCACTGGAAGAAGTTGGAGCAGTGTCCAATTCTCAGTTATGGTCAAATGTTTTCAGTGCTCATTTTGTGCTGAGATTCCTTCACTTGGAGGAGTATTTTTGCAATACCAGGAAAAATTTTATTTTCTGTCCTCTCAGTGCAAAAGCCCTTCCTGCATCCTTAAGCATCTGGTTTCACACTGTGCAACTTTTGTTCCTGTGGATGCCCTCCTTTCATGTGGACTGCTTGAAGCAAGTGCAGAGGAATAGAAAAACCTCAAACTAAAGAAAAATATATACATTTTTCTCATATTTCTCTCCTTTTTCTGTATTATACTGCTGAGGCTTTATTTACTCATCAGGAAGAGCAAGGATGATCTCCCATGACCTTGGGTAAGTAACTACTGAAAATATGTGTACACAGCATAAAGCAGAGCTGTTCAGGTGCCAAGCTAGGTCTGACTAAATGGAAATGGATGGTGTAACCATACCCTGAACATCCATTGATCATGGTCCCTGGTGGTGCATGATACTGAATGAGATTAGCACCTCAGGCCCCTTGCCGAAGGGAAGTTCCCCAGGAACAGAGCTAACCTTTCTCAGGCAGTTTCACCTCTTGCACAGAGCTGGTTTGCCAATACAGGTAAGGTTTTCTACTTTCTACATCTTACTCCTCCTCAGCGTGGTGCTGTGTCTCCCTCTGATGGCATCTGGGCCACACTTCCAGGCTGATGAACATGATAAAATCTTGTGTAACAGAGGGTGTCTTTTTAGCTCAGCTAATGAATTTATTTAGGTCAGAGGTCTCAGGCTTAAAAACTTCAGTTCCATCAAAATGTGATTTTCTCTTTAGCCTTCTAATGAATCGAGTCTTAGGGACAATTTGTTAGACTGGAGCAGTTCTCAGCCACAACTGAACTCAATTCATACTTGCAACACCACAAGAACAGTCACAGAGGAGAGATTTAACAATCAGTACTTGCTAGAAAAGCTGTAAGGACTTTAGCTATTTCAAAGTGCGTTAACATCAGTCTACTCTGCACATTCAGTTTGTGTGAAGGCTGTAAACCAGCTACAGGGATCTATAATTTCTGCAAGTTCCTCACAACTTGCCAGTAGACTTGGAGTTCTGAACCCTTGCTGGCTGTCTGCAGCTCGTGTCTGGCACCCTGAGGACCCTGAGGAGGCTTTGCAGCCACCACATGCTGCTTTACTGTCCTTCAAAAGCTGCACCTTACTGATTGACTTAGCTTTGAACCCCCATCCACAAATGATTGCAAAAGATTTTTCCAACACTAGCAATTACAGGAACTCTCTAACAATATTTTTTGGCCTGTTATTTTATTTAAAATGCAAGTAATTGCTTTCTCTCTCTTTGCTCAATCCAGCCTGTCTAAGAACTCTTGAACCTGTTTATTAGGGTAAAAAAAATAAAAGTGCGCATTTGATGGTCACAGGAAGATTTCAAAATAAAGTGAAACACCTTAAAAGGATCATCTGAAGGTCCACTCAAATATTCTTCCATTGTTAATACTTCAAATTAGAACAAGATAGAAAATTCCCACTAGTGACTCAGTACTCACTAGGCATTGAGTGGGTTTGTGCTGAAAAAAAAAGGAATGTTGAGAACCAGACTCCTTTCTTCCCCTCACAAGCAACAATTATCTGTTTACATAAGGTTAAAAATGCTGTCTTCTCATTGTATTCCAGTACAGCGTTTTAGCAAAATGCTCAAGGCATTAAGAACTATTAAATGGTAAAAATCCTCCTGTAATGAAAACACTCAGTGATCTGGGATCGGGGATAAGAATAAAGCAAACATTTCTTGTTACAAGACTCATCATCTGTATGACCTGTGTCCTAGTTTAGGGCAAATCTGGGAGAAAATCTCCAAAGGGAGATCCCTCCAGAGAGCAAACCCACACGGGCCCTCCCCCCAGCTGGTTCGGGAATGATTCTTCAGAGAGAAGTGGAAAGAACCTGTTTATTCAACAGGCACAGCACCCCCCAGCACACAAAATGAACAATACCCGATGACAACACTTTCACCGCTCTGAAAAAAGATGACAAATTCAGAAAGTCTCTCTTGGGGGTGGTCGCTCTGTGGTCGCTCCCTCCGGCGCTGGGGATGGCTGCTGCCGGCCACACAGTGTTCTCAGGTCCAGTCCGGAGCAGGTTTCAGTAGTTACAAAAGGAAAAATAAGGAAAAAACAAAGCAAGAGCAAAGCAAAGCAAGAGCAGGAGCAAAAGCAGAAGCCAGAGCTAAAGCCAAGCAAAAAAGAGCTCAGCAAAAACAAAAGCCACAATATGTACTGCCCTGTCTCTGTGTCCCGCCAGTCGTGGGGGGAGCAGGCTGATAACAAAACCAAAACAAAACACTTTTCTTTCAGAGACAGTCTCACAGGCACAGAACATAACATCCAACACAGCAGAACACACAAATGGGGATACAAACATCACCCTAGGACAACCTGGATAAAGTAAAAATAAAAAGCTATAGAAAAATGTGATTAAAACCAGCAGCACTGACATCAATTCAGTAAAGTCACTTTGGTTTGTAATGTTTTAGTGTGTTACACTGAGCTTCAGGAAGAACAGCAACATCTTAGACTTACTGCCTCTAGGTTTGAAACCTTTCCATCATATTTGAATCCATTTTATTTTTCAGGAACAAAACAACCAAAACGTAATGCTATAACACAAAAGACTGATATTAGTAAGAGAAGATTGGAATAATAAAAATGCCTCTGCAGGAGCCAAGACTAGTGCCTGTTGATTCAGCCCAGGGCACTGATATAAAAATTCATATGAAACTGTCTAATCAGAAGTAAAAGTTCCTTTTGCAGAGCATTCTTTTTGTTTCTCTAAGCCCTCTGTCCATGGAAGGGTAAATGCGTGGTGCTAATGATTAAATCCAGGGTGAGTTCAGCCTCTTCGTTTGTGTCTCTGCCAAAATTTCCTAGAGAAAGTTTTCAAAGTTCACGTGTAAGGATTACTGCAAGCATGTGAAAATCTGTTTTTCTTTTACACTTTGCACAGTCCCCATAAAATTAGTGCATTATTAACCTTTTAAAAAGAACTCAAGTGGGTTATGTTTTTATATTTTTCAGGTGGAATAAGCTTTTTCTGCCCCTAATGTGAGGTAAAATTTGTCCTATAGGTGAACCTTGCTGCAGTGAGAGCAGAGCCAGGCTTCAGCTAACAAACTTTTTGGGGGGCTGTGGATCTGGGGCATGCTTAGCACAGGTTTCAGAATGGGGTTCTGGCCAATCCAAGGATGGGCTGATCAAACCCTGTGATTAGAGGCTCACATCAGTCTGACCACCTCTGTGTGCCTGGCACAGAGCACTGCTCTCTACACAGCACTGGACATGTTCCATATCTTCAGATGGAATTTGTTCCAACTAAGGTAAGATTTAGCACTTGGTTTGAGATCTGACTTAACAAGACTGTGGGCTCTTAGTGGGTGAAACTGCTTAACTGGCAATTAAATTAAATTGTTTAACTGGCAATGGTTAGCCCAGTGCATCTCTCCTAAGGCATGGGGGTTCAGTGTTGGAGGGATAAAAACCAAGACCTGGATTCCCCTCCTGGCTGGGCTACCAGTCTGGATAGTCTTCTAGACATACCTGAGACTCAGCTAATGGCAGTATTTGTATAAGACTTCCACTGGCAGGTTTAATTTCTGAATGTCTGTGTGATGATTAGACACTGATATTTGGGAATGTAGGACGTGGAAGCTAGAACAGACAGATATAATGAACCCGTCTTGATGGGGCAATAGTAAAATTCATTTATGTCTTCCAATCATTTGCTTCTGAAAAAGAAGAAAATAATGGAGTCTTAGGTAGGATATGACCAAAGATTTTTTTTTCCTTGCAAGTTAGCTTTAGCCAGGCTAGCAATATCTATCTGGTTAACATTCTGCATAGAAAGCTAAAGTACACATATCAGTGAAACGAAATACTATGAGAGTCAGAGCACCTTGTCAATTGGGATCAGCCAGTTTAGTTTGCTCAGTTTAATGGAAAAGTTCTGAAAATCTTACAGTGGGTGGCTGTGAGTCAAAACAGAGCCAAAGAAAAGGGACTCCTCCAGACCAATTTTTAAGACTGAATTAAAAATGGGATCCTTTGGACAAAATTCTAGCAAAGGCTTTCAGACAGGGGAGTATGGGAAATTATACCGTCAAACTAGAGCTCAAACTGGTGTGCTTATAACATAACACATCCTCTGGTTTTTAGTGGGAACAGTTTACACCAGCATCTGAAGAGAATGTGTCCCTGTTGTATCTCACAAAGTGGTTTTGTTAAAAACTGTACCAGAAGTCTTGTAAATCCACACAAAGGATGTAACTTTCCCATGATCCCCTGTGCTCCTTTACCTGATACTACCTGTCCTGGAGTTAGCTCCTATTGGGCAGCAGACCCCTCCCCTTTCCCCTCCCCTTTTCCAAGGAGATAAAACCCTCTGACCATGCGGTCAGGGTCTCTCTCTCTCTCTCTCTCTCTTACTTCCTCATCAGGTCCACATGGAATAAACTGTACCTGGAGAAAGAGAGCGCCTTTTTAGTCTTTTATCTTTTGTCCTCGCCACTCAGTTCCCCCCCTGAGGGACTGGAGCTAGCCCGGCAAGGACCCTCAGAGGGGTTGAAACAGTGGCATGTCCCCAGTGGAGACCATGGGAGTTCACCATTCCCTCAGAGCACCAACATATTAAAATTCATCCTGTTGCTTTTCCTGCTCTCTTTCATGCACAGGCACAAGCACAAAAATATGTTTTAAGCAACGCACATAATTACCTCAGCTTTTGGAAACAAGCTGTAGGATAACACAGGGTAGAAATGGCTTCTGACAAAGCCTGCCTTTAACAGCAGAGCTGCTAAGAATTGCACTGTACACAGGGGTCATTAAGCCACCAGAAGGTGTCCATCTGAGTAGGACTCTGCAGACTTACACATTTGGAAAGAGAAATATGCAGAAGCTGTCTTAGAGGAAAAAGAAAACATGCCTGGGAAATATATTGTGAAAACTTACTACTGGTCCTCCAGGCTGCATAGCCCAGGGCCTGGGGTTGCTGTAGCATAAGAGGGCTTTGCTGCTTTCACAGGTAATGATTTAGATAATTTCCAGTCTGGATATAAACCCTTGAGTTACTGTGTATTGTCACAGTGTCAGTGCCTTAACCAGTCCTCCCACTTGTGCTTTATAGATTGTACAAGAACAGGATTGCATTGGTCTGCTTCAAACCTCTGAGCAGTTAATCTAACTGAGGGGTTTAAGGTTTTAGCAGGTCCTTCCAATGGCTGTCGTGCTAGTGTGCAGTTAACCTTTATTGCCATGAGGGCCCTATTAAAAATGAGCAACATTCAGCTCCTTTAAGGAAAGAAAGATTGTGCTTGCAGATGTGTTGATACACTTGACATATGCCCTGTGATTGCAGGGGCTCTCAGGCACCAAAAGAGTGCTGTTTTCACAAAGCTTCAATTTTTGTTTATACAATATATACACATGCTTGTCATGGTAATTTGTGCATGGCACTCCTAACCTGAGTGATGAAAATGCAGAGAGAGAGAGAGAGAGATTGATCGAGGCAGAAAGACTGCACCATGCATAACACTGCATGTGGAAAACCCATACTTACAAGCACAGCCTATGTAAAAACAGTTTTCTTTGGCTTGCTCCAATTAGAACATCCACAAACATTTTCCATTGTTGCTATCATCACAACAGTTTGAACACACAGAATAGAGCCATTTGTAAGGATATGCAATTATATTTGTGAATGAAAGCATTGAATTTGGTTCATTTAGACTAGGAGATGCACATTTTGTATTGCTGTTCACCATTCAGAAAGCAGAAAGGCAATTGCACAACTGTAGATTTTGTAGTTGTTACCACTGACAAGTGAACATCCAGAAATCCATACCCAAGACAAGGGATTTTTCACTCTGCTCATTTTAAAAAAACTTTTCCATCCTCTGCTCTGTGAGCAGAAAGAGTGCAATGGCTCCATCTACTTTGTAGGCTGAGTCTGGGAGTGACCTTAACCTCAGCTCATTTCCTGACACCTCCTGATCTCTCATTTCCATATTTATAATAAAACCAGGAAACATGAACAAACTAGTGTAAGGAGATCCACCTGAAAGATTGTTTTTATTTTTCCACTTTACATCCCATCTCCCAGCCTTACTGCTGTTGTCTCACTGCATCACTTGGGAAGATACTCAAGTCAATGCAGAATCTGTGGTTGTGGCATAGGGCAAAACCCTATTACCTTACCATGCACTTAACCTGACAACCTTTGACAGGTGAAGTGAAAAAGGCTGAATAATATCATTCACAGACAGCAAATTCTGACTATTGTATGAACAGAGATGGTTCAAAATTAGTATGTCTTGTAACCATAAAATATCTGATTTTTTATGAAAAATAATAACTTATGCAATGTGAGAATGAGTTCAAGAGGAAAAACACTGTCTAGGTGCAGAGTCAACTAGAGGAATCCAAAACTGTTTAACAATCCAAATCACCTTCTAAAATTGATGCAAAAAGCCATTATTTCAAAGTAGCTCAACCTGGGCATTGCAGCAGTTCTGTCATCTCCCAGTCTCACACAGGCAGGTCTCACGGGTTTATATTTCTGGCTACCAGCAACCAATTCACTCAAAGGCACTGGAACCTCATTTCCAGAGGAATACTTTGGAGTGTTCACATTCAGGAAGCATTCAGACAAAAAGTCTGGCAGGGTTTAATGATTCTGCAACAAATCCATGGGAAGGTCACAGGCATTTGACCTTTTGATGACTGATTGATCCATGGATCCCCCATACTGATCACAACTGGTCTAAGGAATCTCTCTGCTGATTGCAAGACTGAGGCAAATGATGTAGAAAAGTATTAGAGAACATGAGCTGACAAATGCTATTTTTGCTTCTCCTCTACCCCAGATCCACTTGGGATAACAACACTGAGTCATATCCTTTGCTTTATTTAAACCCTGCGACACTTGCATGCTTTTCCTCGTAGCCCAGTGTATGGAGGACAAGATTTGCATAAATATAAACCCAAGCAGTCAGATCCCTGACAGGTAGTGAAACACAAAGCCCTGTTTGCTCGAGGAGTCCCTGAAGCAGTGAGGCTGTGACCCTGCTCTCATTCTTTTCTACATCTGCCCCACGCAGCTGAGAGAAATCGCTGCAGAAACGTAGCTAAGTATTTTTGGTCTGAACAAACTCTAGATGAAGTTTTTGTTTGACCAGTTTCTGTGAAAACCTAGAAGCATATCTAATTCTTGCTGAACAGATTTTGGAACCTGATTTTAAACTCTGACTTTTAAGACTCTGCCCATTCTGATCTGTAACACTTGTCCTGCTTCTTCCATGGAGCCTTCCAGAAGGCAGAATTTCCCCAGAATGGGTTCAAGTGCAGTTTACCTAAAACAACACTTTGGTGACCTAATCTGAAAATGAATGTAAATAAATTGCTAAATAGAAATGTCCTAGTGTACTGCTGAGAAATGTACTGACCATCCAGATGTTCCAGATTACAGCAAAGGATTGCACACAGAGACAGACACATACACACACACCCTGCAAAATTTGGTTACTGAACAAAAGAAACAGAAGAAAAATCAATAGCATTGGGAAATTCCTTAGGGTTTTGGGCTAATTTAAAGTATAATCCTCAGAGTTTTACCTTGAATATAATGCAAATGCCTATTTAATTTCAGTGAAAAATTTTCTTTGTTTGTTGATTGGCAATTTATTTTTCCAGTAATTTAAATTATTTTAGACTTTTCTAAAACTTAACGATAGTGTTCAAAGTAAAAAGAAAAATAATTAATATGAAAATTACAAAATGAAACATCTTATTTTTTCTGTTCTTGATTTTTAATCACTAATTTGACTCAAATCATCAGAGCATTTTGATATCCCTGAAATCTCTCTCTAATTATTTTGGCAATTTACAACCGAGCAAAACTTTTCAAATATTCTTTTAATGATTCATTGTATTTGTTCTTGAACATGAACAGAGGAGCACTTGTGCTCACAAGAAAGCTGGAGTATCACATGAATGTGCTACTTCTGTGGGAGCTGCCACCACAACCATTGCTTGGGATGAAACAAGAAGCCTGCAGTAAAAATCCAACATGACTGCAGTGATCATTCACCAAACAGGAACGAGCTGGTGAGAAATATGCTGCTGAAACATCTGCACACCAGCCATTGATTTGATCATTTCAAACAATGAGAAAAGCCTGTCTGTAAACACACACTAAAAAGAGTGCCCAATCCATCAAATAAATTGTTTGCTGCAGATGGTCCTTCCAGCTCCATCTATAGGTGTGTAAATAGAAACAGATGACCATATAATCATGACATGCAGACATACTGAGTTATGTGGTGTAGCAGTTTACCTCCAAACAGTGGGATCCAGAATCCACAAGTGAGCCAGAAGTGCCCATAGAAATCTTACTGCTCCTGGAGAGGTTTTCTGCAGGGCTTTTTCTCATCCTGGGGGTCTAATATTGACTTGCAGCTTTGGGAGGTGCAACACAAAAGGATAAAGAGCCAGACAAAGGAAAGAGGAAGTCTGTTATGATTGTGGATTCTGAGAAACAAAAAAATAAAACAGGCTCTGGAGATGACATTGAAACATCAAACAATAACATCCAATATTAATCTTAAGAGACAGAGAGCTAAAGAATCTGAGCTGAAGAACCACTTCAGGAAGCCATTGCATGTGGTGCTTCAGGTTACCTGTGAGCACAAACCCCCTGTGAGTGAGAACAAAATATAAACCCAGCAATAAACCTTACAAAATCTACCATGTTAATCCACTTGTAATTTCGTGCACCTCCTCATGATGAAGTCAAACAAAAGGTGGGAAGTGAGAGAGAAAGGAATAAAGAATATAAAAGAAGGATTTGAAAGCTGACTGGTTTTTTGCTATTACCACTTATTGCATAATCACTATTGGCACTGAATTCAGTATCTCAAGGTCCCACTGTGTTGGCTCTGCTGTGAATGCCCAGGAGCCACCACAAAATGACTACAAAAATGTGAAAAACTGCAGCAAATGGACATTTTTCAGAACAGAACATTTGAATGGTCACGAAAAATTTAAGATTCAGGGTGACTATAAGTAAGAAGTAAAGCCCAAAGTTGTCAGTGAAGCCCATGACAGCAGACATGGCCCTGGGCTGGTCTGAGGTTCCCTTGTTTTCCTGTATTTACTGCAACGGAGTAACTAGGACCCCAGCTGGGCCATGAGGAGAAAAACTGCTTACAGTTTGGAAGAGATTTAATGGATCTAGGGGATCGACCACCCTATCTCCAGAGCTGGAGGCACTCACTGTCTCACTGACGTGTGGACGGCTGGGGGAAGCAGGCAGTGCAGCATGTCTGCCACTGAAACCAGTGTGCAGGCTGGGGACACTGCTCCCAACAGGGCTTGGTCCTCAGAGCCCACCAGCCACTCTATGGGAGCTTTTATTCCATCTGCAGTCAGAATAATGCAGGCAGCTCGTGCTGCAGTGACCATGCCACAAGTATGCAGAACAGAGGATTGGATTACTTTAATGTGCTCTCTGTGCAGGTGCACTTCCAAAATATTCATCCTGAAGCCAGCACAGCATGTGCAGCCTGACAGACTGCACACTGGGAGCAGTTTGGACCTCCCTCTCTCCACTACTCTGATAAACTCCCAGGTGGAATTCAAGCTGGTGGTTTTAACCTACACAGCCATCACCGCCTTGAGACCTTTTCAGCTTATTAAACCCTCCCTCTGTCCCTGTCAGATGCTGATGCTGTCTCTCATGGAACCTGTGCCCACGTGGTGTGCCAGACTCCTGTTTTTGTTATCATTCCATGCAAGCTATCAATTTTCTTCTTCCTGTACAGCTACACTGAGCAGCAGTAGATCTATTCACTAGTACACCCCTTATTTAGCCTGTGACTTGTAAGTGATTGTTAAGGTGCTTGAGGCACCAAAGGAGTATCTACAAGTACATCCTAAAAAGAGCAAAAAAATGAATAAAAGAACAGTCGTCTGCTGCATTTGCAGTTAATTATCTACGAGCCTACTTTCCTCTCCCCAGCACCCACTGGAGGACTGAGCACACACGCCAGACGCCAGGCATCTGTGCTCAGTGTGGCACCGAGGAGGTTCAGCAACACGTGTTCAGCACTTCACTGTGCTCCCTTCATCTACCACCCATCATGCTCGAAAATTTAACAGTAAGCATCTAATGAGGCAGAGACATTGACTCCCTCAACCATCCTCTGATATATCCCCCAGCACGCTCTTTCTGCTCATCTGCCTTCTGTATGATTTGCTGTCACTTAGCAAACTAGATTCCTCCTCAGAATTTCCTCAGAGGTTTCCTATGGGCTGCACCACTTCCTCTGTGATGCCGGTTTTCCAGTGGCTCTGCCCCAGGCTCCCTTCATTCCCTCCCAGTGGGAGCCTGATGACAGCCACGGAGCTGAAGGTTACAAAGAGAAACCCACAAAATCTACTTGTTTGCAGGCACCTATTTTGTAATGCTGTGTAAAGACCAGACTTTTGCATTGAGTGAGCTGATGCCTTTTAACAGAACAAGGAGAGTATTTAGACCAGTAATTAAAATATTAAACTGAGAAGTGTTTTTAAAATGAGATGTAGAAAGAATGCTTTCTTTTACAGCCATTGTAAATCCCTGTTCCCTGGATATTCTGGTTTCATAAGAATGACAGCTCAATATCTCCCTTTCCATGCATTCTGAGTTGTGGGCAGGCCTGGCAGATGCCTTGTCTGCACATTAGGATACAGTGCACTGCCTTTCCTGTGGATCTTACCAGAACAATCAGTAGCCTGGAGACCTCCAACCAGCTGGTTATTCAGCTGTCTAATAACTGTCATATTACTTCCTGCTAGAGGAGAAAGGGAGCTGAGGAAGACAGAGTGAGACTAATTAAAAAGAAAAACTCAAAATATTTTGCTTTTAACTTCCCTCATCCTAGTAATTCTACTTTCTAAATTACTGCAAGATAATGGAAAAAAGCCAGAAAGCAACTGGGGGCAAATGGTGAAATGGCATCAGAAATCTATTCACTGTCCATCTCTTCCACATCTTTTATTACAGTCAACAACATTACTAAAGTATTTTCAATCCTTCATGAAGTCATTTTCCAAAAATAGGTGAGTAGCAGTAAAAGAAACCGAGAGCTGCTCTCCTCTCAAAGGTCCACAAAAGGCTACACTCGGAAAAGAGGAAAATTACATTAGAGAGGAGAGTGCCCTGGAGTGAAGAGAGAAGCACTTATTTCCACTTCAGGTTTGGAAAGGGAAGGATTGCATTTAAGGACATGTGGGGCTGCCAAGTTTTGGGCTGTGGCTGAAATATAAAATTTAATAGCAAATAGAGTCTCTTTTTTTTTTTTTAAGGATGAATTATGAGAGGTTCATTTTGGGTTCAATAGCACATTTTGTTCAAAGAGAAAATAAAATATTTAGAAATGCTTTAATTAAGCAAAGGGAGAGAATCAGAAAGTGAATGAAAAGGAGGCAGTGCAGTTCAACATGGTTGCTATGCCACTGCACAGAAGTGGGGTGGAAGACTCCTCTAACAAAGTCCAAAACAAGAATTTTAACCAATGACTCTTAGTCATGGGAGCTTGTCTTTTGACAAGCTGTTGTCCTTTGAAGATGATGTAGCAGTTCTTTAAATGTTCACTGGCACAGAGAGCAGAAACCGTGTAGATGAGTCTGATGTCCTGGCTGAAGTCAGTTTTTCACTCTGTGTCTGTTAATATTTAAGTCAGACACAAAGTGTTTCTCCTTTGAACTTCAAAAGAACAGTTCAAGTCAGAGCCAGCAGTAGGGGTTGAGATGTGAACAGCTCTTACCACCCCAACAGCCTACCCAGATACCTTGTTAAGGGACAAAGAACAGTTCCTCCAACCTCACTGGTGTGAATGACACTTGTATCCATAAACTGCTTCTTGGTCCAAAATTACATAGTGAAGTCCGGCTGAATTTGTTAATAATTGTAAATAGACTGAAATGAACTTTAAAAAAAACCCAACAAAACCAAACAGTCTCTTTGTTTGTTTGCCTGTGTGTGTCTGTGTGTTTGTGTGTACACACTCACACATAGTTGTGCACCAACAATTATATTGAAATCCTCAGATAACAGTTAGATCAGATGCTGATTGCATTCTAAAGTGAAAAGCCAATTCAGGCCTAATTAAATGTCAGGATGATATCTGCTCCAAGGTGATTTCAGATGATGACCTAAGAACCAGATACTTAAAAACTTTAGTAGTCAGCATGGGGCTAAAAAAAAAAAAAAATAAAA
>VXBS01001945.1:412900-430542 GCA_013400255.1 Sitta europaea
TTTTTTTTAGTTGGGAAAATTTGTTCATGCTCATTATTTCAGTAATTCTCAATATTGTAAAAGAAAACTCAAGTTGCTTTAACTTCTGGTCTGGTGGTGTTGGAAATTTCAGACTGAAGAAAACCCCAATAGATTTCTTAGAAATTTTGTGACAAAGAAGAAAGAACATGTTCTGAAAAAGATGGAGACCTGAAATACCAGTGGTTTACAATCATATCCTAAATCTTATCAGTGACAAATTTCACTATCTTTTTCCTCCCTGTAACTCAGAGCCAATCCATATATGAGAAAAAGAACTGCAAACTACCTGGCTCATGTATCATCAGCAGGACTGTTAACTGGGATTCCACTGCAATGCCAAATTCCACCATCAGACCTGAGAAAATGAGCATTGATGGAGAACAGAGGATGCAACTTCATATTCCTAGTGAAGAGAGTGAAAAGTTGCTTTCTCAGCTCTGATGCAAGGAGCCCTGAGGTCGATGTCTATCCAGGAGGCTGACCTTGGAACATCTTAATATTTCTGATAGGGTGAAACACAAACCAGGAATCTGCTTTTCTTTTCTCTGTGGCAAATAAATGCAAGCACACTGTCATCTAATTGAGCTCTGCTGCCAGGAACAGCAGTGAGGGCACTGGGTGATCCTTTCATTAGTTCATATGGCTCAGCTTGTCAGGGTACAAACAGTGCAAAAACAGAACATATGCTCTACTTTCTATTTCTCCTACTCAGGATAATTCTGTCTGTCTGCTAACTGACAGAATTAATAGTTGTACAGTAGTTATTGCTGTTGAAATAGTAATAGAGTAGGTTCTTGGTAAGGTCTCATAGTTCTTTATTTAAACAAGAAATTGCTGAGTAGAAACAAATATGACAACACAAATTTGAAGACAGGCACAGTCAACAAGATTGCTGAAGGAATTAAGAGAGAGTTAACAGGGTTTTAGTGGATTTCTATACATCTTGCCTCTATGCAGTATTTGTCCCAGCCACTAAAATGGTAAGATCTTCAATTGCAGATTCTTTTATATAGAAACATATATAGGAAAAGAATTGAGATGTAGCTAAAGACCCTGACTGCTTTGCCCAACACAGATGGTTTAAGAATGCAAAAGGAAACAAGGTCATGCCACCTTTGGGAGTACTGCCAAACCTAAAAGCTAAAAACATATGAATTTGTCATTAAAAATTCTTTTGCTCAGAAAAAGATCCAGTTTGGGCCATTAAGTCTTTAAGAGACCACACACTAGTGTCTTGACACACAAAGATTAGTTTAGGTATGACCTGAGGAGCCTCACAAAAGCTACTGAGAGGGGAGCACTGAAAGCAGAAAGGTGCTCAGCACTGATGCTGCTTTGAAATCTGTGTGAAGCTCAGGACCAAAGCCAATGGTGAGGCCCTGCCTGTGGACCTCAAGTAGATGCAAGTGCACAAGGACTGAGGTGTATTGGCTGGGAAGGACAGACTGCAGCACTTGTCAGCCCAGCACTGAGATCAGGTGCAACTATTTAACAAACAGAGGAAACTGTTAAAAATTTTATCTTCCCAGGGGAATTGTCCTGAATCTTGTACCCATGGTATGGGACATTCTGTTTTACATCTTGTATCCCAGGCTTAACAAGGAAAACACCCTTCTGTGAGATGCTGCTTAACCAGTCAACACAGGCAGCATAGTAATGAGATTAATTAGAACACCTTATGCTACATAGGTTTCTCAAGAAAAAGCCATGGCTGAAACACAGCAGCTGCTGGTAAAACAGAGCCTGACTCTTTGAGAAATGTATCTGAAGGAGAATGACGTGCAGAGATAAAAAAAGCTCTGGTAACTGATCTTTACACTGAGAAAGCATAAGACTGCCAAAACTGTTTAGGTGTTTTCATGTTGTTATCACAACTCATACTGATAATCAGCGAGACACACTCCTTGGACTTGGTGGTCTGTCATTCTAACCTAGGTCATTCTTGTTTTGTGTATCTTGATATCACATTTAAGCACATTTTTTCTTGTTTTTTAACATATTTAGCTGAGACAATTACTTATGTGCCTCATTTTGCTGACATGAACCTTCTTCTCTCTTTGCTTCCAGACAGAAACACTGGCATCACTAGGGCAGACTGCCCAGCCTGGCCAGGAAGCCTAACAGGCAAAACAGCACTCACAAAAAACAACAGCCCTCCCCAGTCCAATGTGGGGAAAAGAAAAAAGACTGTTGACAAGCCTTCTAGATCTAGAATCACTCCAATTACATGAAAATCTGCTAGGGACTTGGTGGCATATGGACTGGGTAGTGGCTTACAGAACCCTCTTCTGAAGAATGTTGGGTAAAAGAGTAAGAGCATGATTCATCCTGGTTTCTACTTAAAGTCACATGCAGAAGACACAAATAGAACTCAGGATGGAAAATAGCTATTGCATACACAGCTGTTTTTCTCAGTAGAAACACAGTAGGAAATAAAAGAACAACATCCAACCCTAAAGTGTGAAAACCCATGAGCATTCCCCAGAATTTAAC
Organism: Sitta europaea; assembly: GCA_013400255.1. NCBI lineage: Eukaryota > Metazoa > Chordata > Aves > Passeriformes > Sittidae > Sitta > Sitta europaea. The sequence goes on from VXBS01001945.1 coordinate 415,415, forward strand.
CCCAGCCTTGCAATCCAGGTAGAGGCATGAAAGGAAATACACTAAAGAAATCAAAGTGCAAGAACACTGTGTGTTGCCCTACAAAATCACAAGGTAATGTAGTAGGAACTCTTCCCTCTGGGACATTTAAAAGGCTGCTGGTAAACTTTCCTGCCTGTGTCCATCACTGGGACACTGAAGGTTTCAGCCCTCCTGTCATGCCTGGGAGATGACAGTGCAGGTTGCCCAAAGAGGATCCCATGGAATGGGTGGCAAATCAGATCTCCCTCACTGGAGGATGCCTGCAGGGATTGCATAACTCAGAACTTCCTATGTTTTTCTGGGAAAGCTGCCTTCTTTGTCTTTTGTATTTGATAAGCATGGACATGTTCCTGGGACAATGACAGCAAGGCAGCCTTTCCACACTTTGAGGGACTGCTCAATCTTGGCATGGTGCAGATTCACCACTTGATCAAAATCCACAGCTGCTCCAAGGGGTCTGGTGGGAAAGTGGAGGGAAATGTGCTTCTTACAGCTATGACCCAAAAAACAAGTTACTATGGAGTCTGCTGGGACAAAATGACAAACACATCTTGAAGATCACACTCCCTCCAGGACATCAGGTATAATCAGAGGGAAGCAAGAGACCAGAGCTCCTGAGAGGCAGTGAACAGCTTTCTTGGCATTGTGAAACTCACAGAACAGTATGGAAACACATTAATCTTAAATGTCCACATTCACTACAGAAAAACAAGTAGAAGCAGTTGCTATGCTACAAGTGTGCATTGCATGTGTACACTTGTGCCAGGGGTGAGATGCATTGATTGTTTGGGGTTTTTTTAATTTATGAAATCAAGTACTTTTTATATAATATAATTGAGTAAAAAGTCATTATGCATGAAGTTGTAACATATATATTTCCATGATTTAAGGTAAATGAGTTTTAATGATGGGCCAGCCATCAGAATGTTGAGCATCATGAATAATCAGTCCAGCAATTATCCTTCACCTACTGAATACATTTTGCTTTTCAGTTTGGTAAATAAAAAGGAAAGGACAGTGTTTGGGGAACAGTGTAACAGATAAGTAAATGTATGAGCCACTAAAACTATGCACACACTATGGCAGTGATCATTCATGTGTGCTGAACAAGAAATAATTTTCTATGCACAGTACAAAAAACTTTGTTAGTCTACACATTGCAAAATGATAAAATTATGATAAAAGCAGAGAAAAAGTGTTAAAAGTCTCTAGCCATGAACAAGCTTTTAGAAGAATATTGCTGTGCAGCACAGCCAGCAGATGAATCTCCACCTTACCAGAGTGCTTTACCCAACTTGGGGAGTAGGAACAAAAGAGTTTTTCCATGTCAAAGGTAAAAAAGAAAGAAAAAATTTTGGCAAGCTTAAGCCTATGTTGTTGTTGTGGTTGTGAACTATCATGGGGCTTGGATACAAGCATTATTTTAGATGAATCTACCAACATTTTCTGCAGAAATAATTCATCGTATGGGCTGTGTGACTGTTATCTGCTGTAACCACTGCTTACAGGAAAACACTGCCAGCAAACCATTCCTCAGATTGGGAGAGCAATTGTCTGCAATGTGTGCCACTGGGTCTGACCTCCAGCCTGCCAACCTGTGTCACCAAAGAGGTGGAAAGCTTTAATAAATCATATCTGAGATGCATGTTAACCAAGTACAAAAATACCTACTGTATCTAACTCAAATATTCATAGATTCAGAGAGATTAAGGCCATAAAGGGCAATATCTCAGCTTGCCTGACCTCCTGCATATCACAGGCCATTCAATTTCACCCAGTCACCCCTGTGTTAAGCCAAATTACTCAAGTTTGATTGAAGCATATATTACAGGAAGACATCAGTCTTGATCTGAACATATTGGTAAAAAGGAAAAGCATTGCTCCTTTTGTAATTTTTTCCACTGGTTAATGCCCCGTACTTTCAGTTTTCCCTAATTTCTCATTTAAATTTTTCTGTTTTCTGTTTCCAGACAATGGTTCTTGTAACACTTTTTTGCCTAAGCTATGTGCCTTCTCAAACCCATATTTCCCTCCACAAAGACAGGATATTTAATAAATTCACATTCCTTTCTGCTTCTTAACAAGCTAAACTGATCCAGCTCTTCCCTCGCAGCATTTTCTCCAACCCTCAAGTAGCATTTGTAGCTCATTTATATGCTCTCCAAAATAGTTGTGACCATGATTCGATCATCCATCTCATCAAGGCCACACTTGGGAATTAATCTTCCCCCTGCTTTGCCTTTCATACAGCAAAGATCTCATTACTTCTCCCCTCCACAGCAGCACACTGGATATTTCCGTCTGCCAAGGATCCGAGCTCCTCCCGGGGTGGCCGCTGTCCATGGTGCTGCTGTCCCTGCCCCTCAGAGCCACGGAACCGTTTAGGTTGGAAAAAAAACATTTGTCATCGAGTCTAACCACAAACCTAACACTGCTATGCCCAACACCAAATGCTAATTTATTCTGGGCTTTCACTTGATCCCATACAGCAGTAGCATCATCTGTGGAAGAGAAAGGAGGTGGCAAACGCTCCATGGCGTCATTTATGCAAGAGCAAATGTTCTTAGTAAAGACTGTAAGTCAAACTCATTCTTCTGCAGAGGTGTTTCAACGCCCCTGGATATAAAAGTCTGAGCAAAAGTTGATTACAAGAAGGCCCCACTTACTTCCTTGGAAGTGAATGAGGTGAAATCTGCATGTTAAGAAATGGTAGCTTCAGGGAATGCCTTGGAAGACTTAAATTCTTACATTATGAAGATTTTTTCTTGGTCTGGGAATATTCCCACCTGATCCAATGGAATCTGATCTCTCTGTGTGGCTATCATGTCATCATTTTTACTACGCCACTCATCTCTTACAAGTTGTTTTTCTGGGGTTTTTTTAAATTATTTACTGTCACATGGCTGATAACAAATGTTGAAAAGGACTAGGTTTGATATTGATGCTTCTTGTATCCTGTTTAGAAACAATCTCATTCAATGTTTCCTTGCTGACAGCTAGCATTTGAAATTGTCAGATGGCCAGCTTTGATCTATTCAATGTTAACTTTATGATACTGCATAGCTCTTTTCATTAAAACAATTTCATGTGATACTGAATCAAATGCCATACAAAAGTCTATTATGTTTGAGCAGTTACTCACATCGACTAAACTTATAATTCCATCAAAGGATGAAAATGGGTTTTCTTGACAAGATCTATTTTTCATGAAAAAAAAATATTGGGTAGTATTAATTCTATTACCACACTTAATCTTGCATCAACTGATTTCTGTATCAATTTCTTTTGTTCTTTTTGGGGTTTTGTTTGTTGGTTTTTGTTTTGTTTTTTTTTTTTTACCAGGGAGTCTTATAAGGATAATTGTGCTATGCTTATCTTAGCAATCACCTGTGCCCTTTCCTATCACTGGGATGCTGCTAACAAATGTCCACACTTTGTGAATTGCAGTGGCATTCTTATATGCAGAAAAAAAAGTGGTGTCATGGAGTCAGGAAGCTCCTTGGGCAGCTTCTCTGGGATTCTTTGGTAGAAGTTATTACCATTGCTGCTTACAAAGTTAATCTTCCACACAATTTTCACCCCTCCTTAGATGTCTACACAGGTGGATGTGAATAGCAGGACATCACGGTGACAGCCTGGATAACTCTCAGCAGTGCTCTTTGTTGCAAGTTGGCCCCACAAAATCACCTTGGCTACATCACAGAGTGCAGTGGGAAAGGTGTATGTTTTTCCATGATTTGCATAGTGGTATGCTGAGAAAAACTAGCAGCAGAAATCTGTGAAAATCCTCACACAAACTGAGATATGCTGGTAGCCAGGGTGGCAGAATGAGACCTGTGCTTGGAGAGAACACAAGGAGACCATGGACTGTTTCTCCCTTCCATGTAAAGACTTTGTCTAATTTTGACAGCAAGGAAACAAAGCTGCAAACACCACCCGGGGTAATGTGGGGTAATTTGTGGATCAAAATTCCCCCCCTTATCATTAATTTTCTGAGAAATCACACAAGTGTAATTAAACCACACAAGTGGTGTGGTTTAAGACCATCTGGAAATTAAGCCTGAAGCAGCTGTTTCCCCCTCCCCACTCCCTCAGCTGAGAGAGACAAAAGGCAGAGATCCTGGCTTGAGATGACAACAGTTTACTGGAAATAAAAAAATAAACAGTAACAGCAACAATATTAATGACAAAAGTGTACAAAATGAGGATGATTTACATATGAGAAATGCTCACTGGTCTGACCTGGCATTGGCACTGTGCAGCCCCCAAGACAGAGAACAAAATGGCCACTGGACCCTCCATGCACATGTTTTCTTCCCCAAGCCCAAGACAACAGAAAACAGTGGCCAACAGACAGTTTGCACCCACATTTTCCCCCAAGACAATGAAAAAAGCCCTGCTTCACAAACCCTCCAGCTGGCAGCAGTGGGATCCCACCATGCTCCATTTGCTGCCTGCTCCACCAGACAAGGAACAAAATGTTGGCTGAACCTCCTGCCTGCCACCTTTTTCTTCCACCCAAAGTCATGGTGGAAGGACTCTTCTTCTCAGCAGTGAGAATCCCCATAGCAGTGATTAGGATGATATAGAATAGCCTAGACATGTTTGCACATCCAAGCTTCACCCCCCACCATGGTTATTGTGAAAAAATAACCATGTCCTTGGCTGAAAGTAGGACACCCTCCTGGCACTGCAAAATGAGAATACATTGATGGAAGAAAATTCCTAACCTGTAGGGTTTTCTTAATGAACAATTAATAAATGGAAACAAACTAATTCCCAGCAGGTTTTCCCAGAAGGAGAAATTGTACTTGCCATCATGAAGATGCACATCCCAGCCATGACACCTCCTATGAACTTGGTGCAGAGGCACACAATACTAACTTTCTTCCCCCAGATATTTTTCAAAGTAGCTCCAGTTGGTGTACTGAAATAACTTAAGGCACAAGCTGGTGTGAAAATTCCAGTCTATCACCCAAAAGAGCAGGGTTCTGCATCCCCAGCTTCTCCCCTTGCAATTCAGCAACCACTGAAAAAAGATGCCTGTGAGTTGCCCAGAGACACTACAGAGGCCATGCTCACAGGTTCTGGGCTACTGCTCTCTCTGCAACCTCTGGTCATCTTTGGACTCATAGTTCTTGTGATAGCTGAATTCATCAAGACATCAAGTTCTTGAATGTCTGAAGAAATTATATTGTGGCATCAATTATCTCTGTGCCTGAGCTCGTGCAGGAAGATTGATGTCCAACTGAAATCGCAGTCACAGAACGTGAGCACAGAAACCCATAGAAATAGCATATATAACTTTTTCTAAATCAAATATCCTGTAATTCACTCCCACCACTGCACAAAGTCGTTGAAGCCCTTATTAAGATGAGGAATAAATAAGGATTTGATTTTGCAGATATGGAATTAAACAGTAGAAAGTATTTGTGATGTCTATGATGTCACATAAGGAATTTTCTTCAGAGTTTGGATTTTGATTTCCTCAGCCATGGATCACAGGAGTGACAAGTTCTTCTCTTTGTGGTTCTTCAGGTCCTCTGCAGACTATGGAAGCTGTGGCCAAGAATCCATGTTCACATCAGAGTAGTGCTTAGATCTAATGACTGGATTTAAGCCTTTTGGAACAGAGGAACTGGCTGAATTCTACACAGAATTTCAGTTATCAAATCTGAAATATCAGTTATCTGTCTGAGCGCTTGGAGCAAAAATATCTTCTACCATACGATGGACAACTGCATCTCCACCTTAACAAAACAAACTAAATCTGGAAAAAGAGGTTACAACTCAAAGAAGGCTGAAATATTTCTAGTCACAAAAATTGCAGTGGACCCAGTTTTTTCTTCTGAAGCATGAGAGCAGAACTGAATGTCTAACAGATAAGGGAGAGATTTATTTCTTTCTTCCCCTGCTTTCTCAGGCTGTCAGAAAAAAGCAGGCTCAGTATGGAAGTAAGTCAGGTTTTGTCTACAATCCAACAACTGGGTAATGTTGAGCATTAAACAAACCTGAGAATATTTTCTTGTCAGATGTTGGTTTCAGCCTTTTCTAGGACCAGCACTATAATTTTCTTCAGTTTACCTTCCTTTTCTACTGTCATGACCCAAGCAAGACATCACTGAATTATGAAAGACTGCTATTTTGTTTTCTTTTTAAAGACAACATAATGTCACTTTCTGCTGTAAAATGCTCTGTGGGCAGCTAGGCAGAAAAGTTCTATTGCAGTTTTATTGAGATATATTAAATAAATTTAATATCCAGCCAGCTGATTGAGGCAGAGACTCCCTGTAGATATTTTGGTTGTACATTAGGAAAGTTGTCACAAGTAATTTGGACTGGAGCGAGGAGTTATAGACTGCCAAATGTTGATTAATTAAGCCCATGTTTGGATTAGTTCTGCTAGATTGTTTCATTAGGGAAGATGACTGAAAATTTGGAATAAAGTAACCAGGGGGAATCCAGGAAGAATTTACATGCATTTGAGACCTCCAGCAAAGAGTAGGAGCTGGGACTGAACTTTATGTGCTCTATGATATTTCATGGTACTCCTTGCTCCTTTGTGACCAGGGAAGAAATGGGCACCAGGAGAATTGAATGGTGTTGGCTGTGGCAGAGAATGATTTCATTAGAATTATTCTCAACAGCCAAAGGATGGAGTCCCTTCCTTCTCATATGACTTTTCATCTTTAAGACAAACTTCCAGTTTATTTCAGATGCCTAATACCAGCCTAAAGGTGAGAATATATGATCATAAAAGTAATGGCAGTAAAATTATTGCTTATTTTAATTACAGTTTTGCTGCCAATGGGTTCTTAACCTACAGAGTGTTGTGGAAGAAAACACCTCAATAAGGGGACCTCCTGCATTGGGAAATCCTTTACTTATTTTCTTAGACTTGTAAATGCACTGTCATGAGGCTTCACTTAACTTAGCTGCATCCCAAAAATAATGAGATAGTGGATTGAAAAAAAATGCGCTATGCCAAATTAAATGAAAAGAGAAAAATTATTTGAGTTTCAGCTGAACCAAACTGGTACTTATTTAATATAAATAAAGTATCATTTCTGAGCAACCTATAAAGAGAAAAGCATCTTCTTTATCAAAGGCCATTTAGCTTCAAGGCCAAGGAGAAAGAGGTGGGGATCAGGATTGACCTGGCCTGACTCAGCGACCCTGACATGGGCAGAGAGAACACCTGCAGGAAGACTGACACCAAATTCAAATCTCAGGCAAGAAAAGCAAGAGAGGCAGTAGCTGAATGTAATTGTCTCAGCTGGATAAGGTGACACTGCAGGTGCCCAGCACACTGTGCACAGAGCTGGAAGATCCTGAAACAGAGAATCACATTACTCTGCCACTGGAACTGTAATGAGAAGCTGGTGCTTGTACCACAGGTGATGTTACAGTACAGAAAGTGAACAGTCCTGATTTCAGCTGGGATTGAGTTGATTTTTTTCTTAATAAGTGGTTCAGCACTGTGTTTTGGATTTAACAAGAGAACAATATTGATAACACACTGATGTTTTCATTTTTGCTAAAGTGCTTACTCTAAATCAAAGATTTTTCTGTTTCCCCATGCATAAGAAGCTGTCAGGAAGCACAGCCAGGACAGCTAACCCAAACTGGCCAGAGGGATATTCCACACCACAGAACATCATGCCCAGTGTATAAACTGGGGGCAGATGGCCAAGAGGGGCTGATCACTGCTTGGGGACAGGCTCAGCATCACTGAGCAATTGTGGTGAGCACTCATATTGTGCATGACTTGTTTTCCTTGTGTTTATTCCCCTCCCCCTTTCCTCTCCAATACTACAATGTTTTGTTGATGGTATTATTCAGTTTTACCTTATTTGAAATATTAAACTTCTCTTAACTCGGATTTTTTCTGATTCTCCTCCCCATCCCTCCAGGGGAGGGGGAAGGTGAGCAAGGCAAGGTGGCTGCGTGGTGCTTCCTTGCCAGCTGGGATTAAACCATGACATGAACTCATCACGCTTGTCATGATTCATAACACAAATCATCCTGCCTTATCCTAAATACATTTCACAGCTGTTGTGGTCCTGCTCAGCCTTGAGAAGAAACAGCCACAGCTGAAGAGGGTGCTGGGTTAACTCCAATAGCACCACTGAGCAACCTAAAGAAGGCAAGGCACCCAAATTCTATCTGGCCCCAAAACATTGTCCTCAGGCCTTGATGGGTGAGATACTTCAGAGGTTCTCAGAAGTTTTAACCTTGTGAAAAATTAAGGCAAAATAAATAACTGGACTATTTGGTTATTTTTGCATCAAAATGAAGGAGAAGAAGTCAGGTTAGCAAGCTATTCACTTTCTGAAAAATACAACTCCTTTCAGGTAATCAGTTCAGACAGCCAAAGTTCCTAGTCACCATGGAGAATATAGGTCCTATTATTCTTTCTTCCAAGCTTTTATTTAGCTGTAGTTTAGGAAACCTGGTCATTGAAACATTAAAAGATATTTTTGACCATAGTTTTAGCTACTGTCAGCTCTATTTATATTTTCCCTGCTAAGTCCATTGTCATCCATCCATCTTCCATGGAGAAGAATCACATAGAGCTCAGGAATGTTCACAGGGGTTGGAAAAAGAAAATAAAACCACCTGCATCCTCACCTTTGAAATGAGAACTGTGAGACTAAAAACAGCAAAACAAACCAACACATGATTACTCTTTTTCTTGGCTAGTGCAAATTTCTTTAATTTATGGAAAATCTAAGTAAATGGACAGAGAAAGATTTTGATATTTTCATTTACTCTGTTCACCTGTCTCATTGCTCCTACACTAAGCATAACCCTTCTGTGTTATTTTTGTGCAAATTTGCCACAAAGATCCAGATTTATCTCTGAGGTTACTTCAAGAGAAATACCTCTCTTGGTAAAATTACACTAGCAATTATGTCAGTTAATTCAGCTCAGCCCCTAGGTAGAAAATATGCAAATGTTTCAGAAGTAACAAGAAGTAATTGCAGGTCTCTATATTAATTGTTTATCCCCCTGGTCACTTCTGTCCCCATCATTTCCCACTTCTCTGAGTTTCCCTGATCCCACCCCCTCTTCTTCCAGCCCCAGGACACCCAGCCTCCTGCACTCCCCTCAGCCTGGGCTCTTCTGGGTGACCTCACCTCGTGGCAAGTCAGCAAGAGTGGTTCAGGACTGCAACAGGAGGTTCCTGACATGTCAGGAGACAGAACTGCTCAACACTTCTGGTTTCATTTAACACCCCACAGCAACATGGAGGCCTTCCCACAATTTCATTAATGTGTGAGAATGTATTAAAAGTCCATCTCACTTCACTTTATACCTCATCTATTGCCATAAATTACATTTTTTTACCTACATGGGTTAAAACTTACAGTACCTGGTATTATAAATCTCTATTTTTCCTCTCTTCTTAAAGGCCTTAGGCTTTACATGCTACACTGTATTTATCCATCTTCTAAATAATTATAATAAAAAAGTTAATTGCTTTTTGTCAAAATTGCCAAATTTTTGTATTTGTTGAATGTAAATACTTTTTTTTCTGCTTAATAGGTGCTGTCAGATTAAATCATCTGCACAGCCACACACTTATAAACTGACAGTTTTCTATAAGTACTGAAATGCTGTAATTATCACTCATGCGACTCATCAGAATTTGAAAATAGGTGAAACAATGAAAAAGGCCAAGAACTTAACCCTTAATCCTACCCACCTCAAAATATGCACCAACCACCCTTCTTAGAATGCTCCCAACCACTCTAGAGGGTGACTTGATGCCACAAACCTGCCATATTTGTGCACAACAACAAAAACATAGTGGGAAGCAGGTTATTTTTAGGCAGAAAAATAACCTGACAGCAGGCAAGTAATTCTGGATGCAAACCATCAGCTATATATCAGAAAAAACCTCATTATTCTGAACAATTTTTAAAAATCTATCCAAAAAATTGCTGCATTTTCTGTTAATGTTGTGTCTAACATATCGTAAATTTTGCCTTTTTTACCTCCTTTGAGGTCAAACTGGAGCTGCAGCAGATACACTCCAAGGGAAACAGCCCAAAGTGTGAAGGGCACAGCAAGGATGAACTGTCCCTGAGGGCAGAAGAGGGAGCTGCACTTTTCAAGACACCTGCCTTCCCTGTCACAGAGGTTGGCATACCCACACCCTGAGCACGAGCTTTCTGGTGTGGAAAATTGCAATGCACCTTTGAAATTGTGGCTCACTTGTTGCCAGGGATGGATTCACCAAAGTGTTTAAATGTGGTCAGGACCACTACTTTTCCATCTGAGATTAGCCAAAGATCTTCTGTTCTCTTATGTTTGTGTTATCCACTCCACCTGAGGAATTCTAAAATCCTAAAAAATCCCACAAACCAGCACAGTCAGTTTTGAGGAGGACAGCTATCAGCCAAACTTGATTCTAGACTGTTCCTAGACAAGACAACAGTCAGATCTCCAGTCTCAGTGGTAAAACCAAAAACAGTCACATGAAAAAAACCTCAGTAGATGACCTCTTTTTCTAGTGTATGGATGATAAAGCAGTGGGAATAGTTGCCTGAAATACCAGGAAATGCTGAAGCAACACTTCAGAACTTGTCCAGTCTTTTAAGGCAATCTAAAAAATTTGTGTGAAATCACAACCTTACACTGGACCTCAGCCCCAATTAGCATTATTGCCCCAGTCTGAGATGAAAGTTTGACATCAAGAATGTCAAGGGCTCAGTGAATACAGGGCTTGGCTTACCTACGTGGGTCTGCAAAGAGATGATCATTAATTTCCTCTTAGCTGCATATCCAAAAAATCTCCAGCCTGACTGCTTTGATCATACAAAATTTTTTTAGTTCCCCTTTGCCAGACGTTTGCAAGGACTAGAAAGAAGTGTGGATCCTAAAAGAGAGCAAGCCTTATAGGTCTGCAGCATCTTTATCCCTTCTTTTTGCTATTTTAGTGTTTTATTAACTGCAGTGATAAAGCTGTTTGGAAGGATAGAGAATGCTCATAAACATCTCTCCCTTCCCCAATCCCAGTGTTACCTTGGGGATCCTCTCCAGTGGTGCTTCAGCACATGGTGTTGCTGTGTGACAGTGTGGAGTGGTGAGAGAAGGCTGAAAGAAAGCACCAAAGGAGACAGGACCTGCTGCAAGTGCTTGTAATGTATAGAGGTGAACACAGGGAAAATGAAGCTGGACATCTGTGCACGTGTCCAGCTCATGTGCCCAGTGCTGCTGAGGAGAACTCATCAACAGGGCTTGCAGTACAGGCCACCTGTTAAAAAGTCTGGGTTGGAACTGGCTCTTAGGGACAGTGATGGAACACCCACTACTGGGATATTTAAGGCCAGAATAAACCAAACACTGAAAACAATACTGTGGGGTTCCTCTCCTGCTCCAGCTCAGGGCAAAGCAGAATCAATGACATTTCAGGGGCTCTTTTTTTATTCTCTCTTTCGATTTCAAACAAGAATACTGAGAGATAAGCATACATTCACATTCCTTGCACATTCAAGAGCTGCATATCCATGAACTGCATGTTGCAGCTGTATTTCTATGGCTTTGGGAGTAACCTGCCTCTGAAAGCAGTTGGCAGCAGTCGAAGGTGATGCTGGGGAATGCAAGCATTACCAAGTGCAAATGGACTTGTAACCACCACAAAACAAACTATTGAGGGTGAAGCCTGAAAGAATGAAATTATTTGTGCTTCTAGACAAAATAAACTCTTTATTCCTATTATTTCACCATTCTGGGAGTAGCAAGAAGGAAATCAGCACTTTTTTGCCAATTATCATCCTTTACAGCCAGGTATAGATAAGAGGTGCTCTATATGAAAAATAAGTCAGGAGCAGGGAGGGACCTGGGAGATTTTGTTCCACTCAGGTTAATATTTATTAAAAATAGCTTAAGGCTTCATAGTTGGGATATTCACTCATTCAATATCATGAACTCACAGTACTCCAGAATGTAATGATGGAAATAGCATGCAGAAGACTGCAAATGCCATTTAGGAATGAATTTGATTTCTGATACTGTTGTGCAAATTCTTGGGTTTTCCTGTTTTCTGTAAATCCCAAAACATAAGGCAATTTGCATTGCTAAGTCAAACATTTGCTTCATTTTCATTGAACTGAAAAGCTGATCTAAGAAACTAATTAAAGGCAGAACCAAGTCAATGTTTTTATTTCCTTCGGAGATTTTTTTAACATTTACAGTAAAAAATAGAAGAAAATATTACCAGTCATTCTAAATGCAAATGTCAGAAAGTTTACTTTTTAAAACGTAAAAAAAATAGGTGTCAAGTGTTTCTATTGACACAGCAAAAATTAAAGAAAGTAAATTGGCAAAAGCTTGCTCTAAAATAAAAATATTTGGGTAAAAAGAATTCACAGCAAAAAAGTTACCTAGCATCCATTTGATTCTCTAGGATCTGTCAAGTCTTGAAACAGCAGAATTCCTTTTCATTCAGACTGCCCCTTTTTTTTTCTCAAAAGCTGCAAATTCCACTGCCAAGTATAGATGAAATGTCAGACTGGCACCGTCTGTCTCTGAAACCTGAAAGACAAGGTACTTCAAACTTACAAGGACAAACCCTTGCTCCAGCACTCTAAGGTCTCAATATTTAGGAAAATATTAACACTGGGTTTGGTGAAGCTGGAGCAGTAGGGACAAGAAAATTACACGTTAGAGGTGTTTGGCCCCCAAAACTTTAATTATTATCACTGTTACAGAACATACCTTGAGTCAAGGATGCAGGCACGTGTAATTTGAGCTGCCTTTGGGGCAAATTCCCAGGATCAGGAACTGGTACATACATGGTATTCCTGCCCAAGCCTTTCCCTCAAGCTGCATTGTCAAGCCCCGTGGAAGGGGCTGGCTGCAGCGGGGCAGGAGGACAGCACTCTGCCGGGCAGGGGCTGCAGTGCCCCGGCCTTTGACTACTGCAGGAGGGCTGGCAGCAGCCGGGGCTAGCCCTGGGCTGCTGCCTCCCTGCCCCAGCCCTCCCAGCTGCCCAGGAAAAGCTGGCTCTGCCCTTGGTTCCTCACGGCACAGGCTCTGGCTGACTGCTGCAGGTTCACTTACACAAACCCCAGAGAAGCCACGGGCTCTGGCCTGGGTCATTCCCAGGGTGAGAACTCTGTGGAGCACTTGCTGCTGCTGCTCTCCTGCCTCAACAAAACCCAGTGCGCTCTGGCCAGGACTCGGGCTTCTTATTCACAAAGTATTAACTATTTTTTGCATCTCTGTCTGCAGCCATCTTCATTTTGACATAATTACCTCAATAGCCCCCTGAATTCCCACGTGCTTTCAATTGAAGTTATTGTTTTCTTCCTATAATAGTTTTGTTGTTTTGTTATGCCTCAGAGATGACAATATGTCACTGGTGGCTGAGTGATTCCATTATAGACAATCTGCAAAGAGCTTAGGGTCCCTTCAAGATGAAAGATGCCATCTAAAAATAGGTTATATATATTTTAGTAATATGCACTAAAGTGCAAATTTGCTTTGCAAGGAACACTTAAGGTTTCCAGCAAACTACATGGAGTTAATAAATAGACAGTCAGCAGTGGCAATCTCATACCATGCTTATATTCAGAGCCTCCAACTTCTCCCAGGAAACCGCACTTTATCAGACAAAAAGCCTTGCCTGCTGCAGTGCCTCACTGTTATTGTAATGCTATTGACATCCTGCCTCTCCTGTTGCACTCAAACCTTATTATCAGCAGTGTAGTTTTAACATTCCCCAACCACAGCAGAGAAAATTAGTCCTTGTTTGTGAATCGATCATTCCTTCAGAGCTGCACACCACCACTGTCATCACACTGCTCTGGGGAAAGAGCTCAGCATCAGGAGAGAGATTTAACTGATAAATATACATAGCTATATAATGGTGATAATATTAAATATAATAATATATTTAACTATAATTATGTTTAACTGCTTGCAGTAATCCAAACAAGCTTTTGCTTCTTTGCTTCATTGGCTCTTTCCCAGCACTTGAAAGCAAGAGACCTCCTGACCTGACCATGTGCCTGTGGGGTTTGTGCTAATAATCCCATGGTGATGCAGTGGCTCTGAAGGATCCCTTAACTGGTTTATTCTCCTGCTCTCCTCACCTCTCTTTTATCAGTGTCTTACCCTTGCCCTTCTGTTCGGAGACCTGGGCTCCTTCCAAAGCCTGTTTAGAAGTATGGTCCACATCACTGGGATAAAAGCTGGCAGCTGCCAGTCCCTGGATAGCAAAATTCAAAGCTGGAAAAAAATAAATTAAAAGCACTTCTTCCTCCCAAGCCAGACAGCTGCTCAGTCAGCACACATGGAGGTGGATTCTTGGATGAATAGGGAACTTAACATCTCAGATTCCAAGCCTTGGAGAGCAGAAGAAACAACTGTGGTGGTTGCAGTGAGGGAAATCTGTTCTAATCTCATGATGTGATTTAGACATGGCCATTAATGCCTGATTTAGTGGCCAGGCAAAGCACTGGACAGATGGTGAGTTTGTTTAAGGGAGAGAAAAGTTTGATGGAAATTTAATTGTACAACTCTGGGAATAGCAGAGGGTAAGGACAATGTTTGGAGCTTTTAAATTTATTTACTATTGGTGTGAAATTTAAATGTAAGGTATCTAGTTCTCACCTGAGAATCTCACCTTCCTCAGTGTAGCTAGTGCCAGGTTGCACTTTTGGTGATTTTTTAAATCTTTCAATTGGAATTTTTAGAACTCAGGAAGAAGACAGCTTCTTTTGTTTTCCTTGCATGTATTTTAACACATATTTCTCAACACACCAGCAAACTCTTTGCTCCAAGATCAAAGTATGCACAGACCTCACAACTACACATGAGCTTCTGTGTAACTTTGGACTGAAATGTATTTATCTGAGGTACAGAAGACTTTTTTCATGCCAGCTAGCAGGAGGTGACTGTAACACATGTAGAGAAGCAGCTCCTCTTCCTCAGGCAGGAGAGACGGACCCGCATTGCCCTGGGTGTCTTTGGTTGCAAAGAACAGAGATCACAAATCAGAGGAAACTGCTCAGGCAAGCAGAGCAAATGGTCAGCTTTCAGCTAGGGGTGCCCCTAGCCAAAATGCATGATTTACTGTGGGGGTGCGTCGGCTA
>VXBS01001946.1:306-21838 GCA_013400255.1 Sitta europaea
AAACAAAAAATAAAGGAGAGGTATGTTAAGGAAATTTTTGGAAAGTAAAGAACAGACAGAAAATAAAAAAACAAATAACTGTTAAGGGGAAAGGTGGAAATAAAGAAGACCAGTCAAAATTAAACTTAGGAAGTTCAGAGGATGGGAACAAAAACAAGTAACATTCAGTATATCAGGGCTTATGTACTAAATGTTATAGTTTCATCAATTCCCCAGAGCTGTTAAAAGCTATATTTGTATATAGAGCACTTTAAAAGTCACAAAAGGAAATAGGAAAATAACTAAATCTGCTAGCTTTCCTGGTTGGGTTTTTTTTTTTTTATAAGATAAATGCTGCTAACAGAGCTCTTTGTGAGGGTTCAAAATCAATACATAACTCCCTGTCATTTTTTTATTACAATGTTTCTCTCCTATTTTGAATGCTTTCCTAAAAAAATGCTTTAATGTTTTTTGGTTTGGAGTTTTTCTTTTACAGAACATTTTAAAATTTTGTCTTCTTAAATTTCACCAGAGACTTGCAAAGCTCTCCCTCCCCTGTTTTCTCCAATAATGTGATGTGATGTGATTAACATGGGTATCAAGGAAGCTGTCACCAGGTGGAAGAAAGAGATGTAAGGTGCCACTTGGTTTTCTTAGCTTGTGACCATTGCTCACATGACAGTGAAAAACAGAACTACATCTTTGACACAATATAATTAGGAACTTTGCATTTCACCAGGTCAGGAAAAAAGACAAAAGAACAGTACTTGTTTTGCAGCCCCAGTAATTAGTCCTGGAGGATTTCTCCAACAGCTATTGTTGGCAAAGAGAGCCTATAGAAAGAGCCACCACTCTTCCTGTATATGCTGGCTGAGGAGCCTGCTTCCTGCTTGAAATTCAAATGAGCACAGCTCTGACCTTTACTGTCACATTTTTCATTTCATCAACAGTTTACAAGGCCTCTCCACCATGCAGGTCATGTTTTAGTTTAAACAGAGATACTCTCATAGGTGTTAGATGCAAGTTAATGATTATACTGATATCATTCTAATTAGGCTCTGTTGTTACATGCTGCCCTTTGGGGGCTGCTGCTGTTGTCACATAAAGTATTTTGTAGAAAAATAATTGGCCTGAGATCTTCTTTACTCTTTTTTTTTTACTTTTTACATGATTCCGTATTTGATCATAAGAATCACTGCACAAAACTTTAAGCAATGTCTCCGACCTATCATCTCATGTTCCAAAAAATGAAGGGGAAGCAGGAAGACTTAAGAGATGCATGACATGTCTGAAATTTATTAACTATGATCTGAGGAGGGAAACGTGTGTTCTTGTAACTTCCTAACCTACCATCTTGCCATTTCTTTAAGAACCTAGCTCACACTGCAGCCGGGAAAGGTTTGTGGACCAGGAAGGCACTGCTATGCGTCATGCACTATTGGGACGACTGGGATTAGGGAAAGCAGGAGGGAATTTGAGTCTACTGAAGAATTGAGAAATAGGACAGAGAAGAGTACAGCAAGTAGCAAATGAAGAAATGCATATGGGCTAGAGAAGGTTTCACTTCAACCTTTTACATTTAGCAAGGGACATTAATATATATGTTAGAGTGCTAGAAGGGAATCTCAGCCACTACTTCTCTCTCAAACACATCCGCTTTCGAAAGATGTCATGTAAATGCCACTCTTTTCTGTGTAGCTTCACATTTTTAAAATGTGAATTTGTTTTGGATGGAGAGGAAAAAAACTAAAGAAAAAAAAGGAAAAAATAAAAAAGATAAATCCTAGAACCTGAATTGTAGAAACACAAATCACCCTGTTACTAGAGTGATATCCAAAAATATAGAAGCTTTAAATTAATCAATCTAAAGTTCAGATAAACTCCCTGAAGATATTCAAGGCTCTTTCAATACAAGACAGACTTCTTCCTTCATTAACTGTTGTTTTCTCTCTTCTTATTTTTGAAATGGTCTTTTTTGTGATGGGCAACTGAATTTATAATCAAAATGTTGCTAGTTCAGGCTGTTGAATTGTAGTCTTTTTTCTACTAGCTACAATGTCAACTGCATAGTTATCAGGACAAATCCTGCAGTATTTGTAACGCAATAAATCCATAATCACTGTATTTTTGGGAACAGATTTCCAGTTTGTACTCCAGGTACACAGTAGACTTGGCCCATTACCTGCAAGTATCTTCTTGGCTGCTACCAGGCTACAGCCATGGCAATACATTAATAATACCATTATCACTGCCTAAATGAAGCATCAATAATTCAATTCCCATTTAAAAAAACAGGAAATTATTCATGCCATCAGCCCTCACCATCAATAACAGAAGTAAACTTAACTATCTCATTATCCAATTGCAATGTGTGCAAACAGAACTGCCCTTTGTTGACAATAAATATTTGATAAGTGAGGAAACAGGAAGGATAAACCAAGGATGTATGGAGTGGCTGCTTTATAGTTACCACAAGAATTGACCCAGATGGCAATGGTTTACCCTGTTTGTACCTCAATTTATTTTTTTTAGATCTTAACAAGAAACTGATCCCAGCTGGGCTGGATGTTAACCATGGGTGCAAACCATCTGTTCTCTTCCAGTCTTTGTTTACGGTATTAAGTCAAGCTAAATACCCAGGTTCCTATCAATTTCTGTAATTCTCACATTGTTTTCTTTTAAATTAGCAATAAAGTGTTAACTGCAGGGATCAATTAACAATATACTAATAACAAAATATTTACTTGTTAAGGGTGCTTGAGCATGCTGTTTTACCTGTTCAAGAAAAGCTGTTGCTAATTTTAGTGTAGCTTTAGCTTTATATTTACCAGTGAAATGTAAGCAATCTATTCCTACAGAGCAGAGTTTGGCAGAATGTAGTATCTTTTACATAGTAATTATAAAACTTGCAAAGAAATTAGGAATCAGCTTTTGGAAACATCAACTAACATAGGAATCAGACATCCAGGATCTAAACGTCAGCTTTTCTCCCACTTGGAAGGTGTTTTAAGTTTCACTACTTTCCTCTGAATAGTCACCACCGCTTCACTCAGAGGACAATGATTCCTAGAAATATGTCACAATTTATTACTGAACTAAAACCACCTGGATGTTACTTCAGGCAACAGATGCTGGTAAGGTACACAACTAGCATAATTCTCCAGGAGATCAGTCAATTCTCACACTGGGCAATAGCACATCTCCAGTGAGATCAAAGAGCATCTTTCACATGGCTGACTGCAAAGCCTAAGCTAAGCCAGACCTGCTGCTGGGGCATGACACCATCCTTTGCCTCCAAGAGCCTCAAAAATGGTCCAAGTATCTTGTGACAAAAGCATCCAAATTCATAAAACCATCTGCAGTCCAAAAGATGAGCCAGTATTGTTTTACTTCACATGTATCAAGGGTGCTTTGCAAAAGTGAGAGGACAAGAAAAAGATATCAGTGATAAAAGGGTTAAAAAAACAGAAAAGGGATTTATAGTAATCATTTTGCAGGGAGTAAAGTTAAGTTGTTTCCAAAGGAACAATGCATGGTCAGTGTCTGACTGCACCTCATGAAGCCTAGATAACTCTTACGGAAGAGGTCAGCCTGACACAGAGAACTTGTAGCATGCCCTGTGAAAACAGCTGAGAACCTTTATAACAGCAGAGCTTAAGCATGTACTGTCCACCAGACACATTCTCTGGATGGTGTTATTGTGCTGATAAAATTGTTTACTGAAAGAACAAACCAAACATTTTTAAACATTTAAACATAATTCATTTATGAAATATTAATCATTAAAAAAATTCCATTATAAAATTGTAAATAAAATAAAAACAAATAATTGAATGCAAACAAAAGAGAAAATTATAAAGAAAAAAAAAAAAAAAAGATGAGAGGTTCCAGCAGGCTGTCCCTGCGAAAATGCACAGCAGTGAGTGGAAAATATTCATCTATTACCACACCTACAGCATTATACCCACCAGCAAAAAAAAACACAGCAGCTTGCAAGCACTAACACTTCTTGGCCACCACCCTACCACACACTGACCAAGCAGTATATGTAGCTCTTATAGGAGTCAGTGTTAGGTACAAGAACTTCTGGAAGAAATCAGAAGTCCTGAAGTTGTTTGGTCAGTACTGGTTGACACAAATCAGCGTCCTCAGTCTGGTCCAATATGGCTCTTCACTTTCATGATCATATTTTGTTACAGAAGAGCTAGCTGCATTGTAATTTCCCTTCCTCTAACCCTCATTTTCTGGATGTCTTTCTTCAGAAATTTCTTTCAATTTCATCTTAAAAATCTAGTGAAGAGAATAGGAGTGTGCATGAGGCCTGCTCTGAGAATTCCTAAGAAATAGTGAGTGGGAAACAGAGCAAGAGACACAGGGGAAACAATAGGTGGGGACCAGAAGGTAAAATGCCTTATTTCAAGAATAAATGGAATTTTCATATTTCTATAATACTTTTATTAACTCTATTGTCTGAAAATATTTTTATGAGCAATAGGAACATACACTAGTCTTCACAATGGGAATTAGGAGAGAATTGCTTGAGACGACATTAAATGATGAGCAAGTCACCCATATAATATCTAGTATTGAATACTTAATACAGATATTGCCAGTTCTATTGTAAATAAAGAGACTGAATAAGTCAGATGACAGAAACTGGACTGAAGTGTGGTGCAGGCAGGCTGCCCTCCTTTAAAAGATGCTAAAACCAAAAAGTTGATCCAAGAACATTAAAGAATATGTCAAAACATTAGAAAGAAAAGCAAATTTGTCAAGGTCATGGTCTGAGTCATCCGTCTCAATTCTGTTGACAGATTAACATGTGTAGCTACAAACAATGGCGTCCTTTGCAAAGAACACAGTGCTCCATATCTATTCTGCGTAGATACAGCATTTCTGAAAAGGGCCAGACCTTTCCAGATTAACAGCAGAAGGTGTTTGGTATATTGGATATATATTATATGACAACCCTGTTTTTGTTGCAGCTCTTGGGGGTGTAGGCCTAGCTGTTCAAAATTACTATTTTTGAGATATCAGCTTTATTTTGGGAAATATTTGTGTGTCCCTAATAAGTTTTTTGCTAGAATATCTTTTTTTTGTATGTATCTTTTTCTCACAATAAAAAATGTTAATTTGTTTAAAAAGTTAAATAAAATCTCCAATATTTTCAGCATTTATCACTCCTAGAAGTACATAATTGTACAACTATTAATTTTGTTTAAAATCTTGAAAGGAAGTTAAATTCTCAAATTGGAAATAATAATATTTTTAATTATTTTTCTTTTTTTCTTATTTCTTCTGTTCTATAATTTATTCTGGGTCTTTGAAAAATGTAGTTTATGGGTAATCTCTTTGGTTAGCACCAATTTCCTTTTGATCAAACTTGTCCTACCCACCACCTCCATGTATATCTCTCTCTTCCCACTCGTGACAAAGTCAAGCACTGACTTAGGCAGCCTTGGCAAGCTGCTGATGCTGTGGATTAATGTGTTCTGCCTTGAGTGAAATCAAGTTCTCTGCCCTTTGGGGATAGCACAGCTATCAGGTTTAATTTCATTTTCTGATATTTTAGCAGTCATGTCAGGACTGCTGCGGACAAGTGAAAATGAAACACCTTTTTGACAACAGTCTTCAGCACATCCCAGGAAAGGACACGAATATAGTTTTATATGAGAAAGAGGAAGTCTGAGGCTATCAAACACGTAGATGATAGGACTAAATCAAACATCAAAGTGATAGATCTCAAATATAACTGGATGTGTACTTGATAGATTTCACTGTGTTTCCTTTTATTATTTTCCACTTTTGCTACATTCTATGGGACAATTTAATTCAGTGGATTTGTCCAGAAGTGAAATTCATATATCTGATCCATCAAAGCAAAAAAATGTTATAGAACACATACCTTTATACTTTTTTTCCAAAGGGGGTGAACATTTTCTATTTTATCCTTTGTCTGATAAAAGTTCAGAGGTTTCTGAATATATAATTACATGCCAAAATGTGAAACTATTTAGAGTAACCAGTGAGAACTCGTCCTTTGCAAGTGGATTGAGACTCTGAGATCAATTTTTTTTTGTCTCAAAAAGCCTCTACACCTTTACTCTGAAATACACATTAACACAGTGAGTTTCATCCCACAAGTGCATGAACTTCCTCCCCAGTCACAACACACTATTAAAATTAACTAATAAAAAGCAGATGTAAGATCATTATCTGTAATGAGTGCTTTCAACACTCACTACCCACTAGCATCTGATGAAAACATGCAAAGCAGACTGTGAAACAAAATTATGCAAAAGTGACAGTAGTAAGCAGATTTTAGACTTCTGCATTTTCTGACAAGTGAACCATTGACTGTAACTGATTGTTTTAATAGGTTTGAAAACCAAATGCATTAAATTCAGGGGCAAAACACTTGATGATCTCACTAAAGTTTGCATAAGACTGCTCTGTATGAATAAAGTTAGAGGTCTTAAGTCTGTAAAATACTGTAGAATTCTTTTGGAGATATGCATGAAGGACTGAGAGTAAAGACTGCACAACCATCATTCTCAGATTTGGGGGAGGGGGTCAGAGGGGTGGAGCGGGGGGATTAAAAAGAATAACAAGGTGCCAGATATAAAATTGAGATGTACTTATGCAATCAATCACAGTACATGAATGATCCTAGCAGAAAACTTCTGTAGGCTGCTATCTATCTATGTGTCTGGAAGAAATCCTCAGAAGGCTTAATAGCTGTGTCCGAGTTAAATGATAGGAGTAGAAGGCAAAGGTTCAGCTGTAAAACAGATCTCTATGCTATAAATCATAACTTCTCCTAGGAATACAAATAATACAAAATAATTATATAAAAGTACATGTAAATGAAAAAAATATTTTAAATAAATACACATATTACTAAGCTGCTCTTCATGTAGTTCAAAGCTTCTATTGACTACTATAGTGACTTGGTAGTGTGACAACTGAAACCAGGATACAAATGAACTGGGAGATCATTGTCAGCTATTAATGCCCTGCACCTGTGAAATGTAGAGGTATAGCTTCCTGTAAAAATTTCCATTTCTTGGACTGACAGGCTGTACAGATTGGACTGAGAGAGGTACTGGGTTTGGAAGGTCAGATTTGCTGTGATATGTATTTTCCTCATGGTAACAATGGAGGGAGGGCTGCAATGAGGTGTTGTAGTGTCCCCAGCACAAAAATTTGATGCCCAATTAGGTTTAGAAATAGTGACAAAGAGTTGATGCCCAATTAGGTTTAGATAAAGCTCTTCTCTGTAAACCTCAATTACTTGTGATGCCTTATGACATTCAGCGTTTACAAAGTATAATTACACAATAGTGTCTGACATTTAACGTCTATGGATAATTTAAAAGACTTCTACTTCAAAAGGGCTGCTCATGAGCAACAGTAATCACTTCAATTAGCTTGGCAACATTACAATGTAACAAGACCATTTGACTGCCTATTAGGACCAGCCAAGCTCTTCAAGTGTGTTAATTTAGCAGTCATTGCTAATTTCTGGGCTTTGCTGCATTTGCATAGGAAAACATAGCCCTGTTAGCCAGAAAGGGAGTTTCATTCCTGCGGCAACTTCCTATTCTTAGTGAGGTTTTTGTGCTGTTGTTGTTTTCAGCCAGAAACATACTTCAAATAGCGAACTATTGAGAGAAAGAGGGGTTTGTTTCACCAAGGGTCTTTTTCAGGATCTAGGTCTTAATTATTAATATAGTTTTTAAGCTGGTGTTTGGGGTTTTTTAAGCTGCTCAAGACAAGAGATCCCTGGATTAAAAAAGAAGGGGGGAAAAAAATCCCCTATTTGTTCTATGACTCCTTTATACAGTATTAAGGATTTATTCTGGGATAACTATCAGTATCTTCAGGTTTTTCCCAGAGCTCACTGAGGCTTTGTTTAAATTTACTGGCCAGTCAAGTTATTATGGGGACCGGAACCAGATAGGATATCACATCATCATAGATGGTCCTCTATTTTCAAGTACTTTATATATAGCATGAGATTCTACAGAAGCAGGAAACCTCTAAAGAGTAGAAGAGTTGTCCAGGGACAAATCTTATCAGTTTAATAATTCCCTTTAAGGTATTGGGACTAATCAAAGGAAGTGGAAAGATGAGTTATTTGTGCCTCTGCCTGAATGTAGACTGGGATGGCTATGAGCAACAAGAAAAAGCTGAAAGTTTAGATCCTATAAAAGAAGAGTTCCCAAATAAATTTTTTTAAAATAGTTTTGCAAAATGCAAAACCAAACAATGTGAGGGCTAGTCCTCCTCAGGAAAAATCTTAGCACAGATGCTGCAATGCACATGAATATAAATATATAAATATAAACCCATTTTTTAATTGGAAGACTTAAGCAACGAGTGGTCAGCATGTGTAGGCCTGCCATAAACTCAAATGTGTCTTGTTTATGGCTTAAGGAAGATTTCATAATGTCATTGTTGCCTTCCATTTCAGTGATGTTCCCTTTTTAAAACACTACTGAGGCATTGTTTCTGTAAGGGATTATAAATATAGCCTTTACTTACAATGCTTAGTATTTCTACAGTGCAGATGATGAAATTAACTCAAATGCAGTAAAGCAAATACCTACAAGAATGTTTCTGACAAAGGGATAGCCAAAAGAAAGAGCACCCTCCCTCATCTAAGTCTAACAGAGTTTTAGTGACTTTACCCTAGTGGCAACAGTAGTCCAAAATATACTTACAACACCTAAATAGCATTGAAATCTGATCTCTTGGGTAGTACCAGGGAATTGCAGTGGAGACTAGGCTGAATACGAGCCAAAAATATGCTTTCACCACAAAATAAAGACAAACCTCATAGAGACTACTTTTGGACTTTGGCCAGAAGATGGGCGAAAATTATTATACTTTTTCTTTGGTGCTTTGGCATGGTTTGACGCTGGCACAAAGCTAATGCCCCCATGAAAATACACTGTCCCTGGTATCTGTTGTGAGATGTGACCAAAAACAGAACAAAGCAGGTTCTAACTTCAGAACAAAAGGGAGAAAAAACTTTTATTACTTACAATATATAAAGAAAATACACACAAAAGGGGATGAAAACCTTAAAAACACTCCTCCTCCCCCCACCCAAAATCTCAGCACAACACAGTAAGACAAGACTTAAATTCCTAATCAAATTACCATCTCTCAAATAATTCTTCTTCAGTCCATTACCACCATTCTGATAGTCAATACTCAGTTCATTAAGGAGAGATAGGAGTCCTTCTTGCACCATATCGTGACCTCCCCTTCCATGTGCAGTGCTCTCACCACTGTCGCATGGACCAGAACTGTTTCTAGGGTTTCTTCTTTAAAGATGCTTTGGTCAGTTCCAAAAAGGACAGTCTCAAATTTCGGGACACCAGTCCCCCCCAGTTTCNTCTGCTTTAACCCCCTGTGTTCTCAGAGGCAGATCTTTGTCCCCAGTGGCCAAACCAGATGCCAGTATTCAAACCTGAGCATCCATTGGCTTGACCACTGAATCCGAAAAAAAAAAAAAACTCACTTCCGTTTCAAACCACCACGTGCTTCTAATTTGATACCAGCAATATTGGGTTCATCTTTGGTACCATTTTCATGCATATTTTAAATCAGTGATTATATTTTTAAGAAAACAATCTTGAATAAAAATGCTGAAGTGACACGATCTTTTTATCTGTGTATCCCTGTTCTGGAATGCTTACAAACCCCTCTTAATTTCCCCATATGACTTCTTGAACTTTCTGCTCCAAGCTAATGTATATCAAATGTATATGACAAAGTTTTTCTATGTCTCTCTAATAGGAGCAACGAAGATCACAAAAAAAAATGCGTGTGAAAGTCATTTAGTTTCCACAGGTTTCTCTGAAGAAAAGAGCCTACCACTTTAATGCATCAGTAACCATTCCTTATAGTCAGAGGGGAATAACACTACTAATGAGCTAAGTACTTGATGACTTGAAGGTTGAAGGACTGAAAGGTGCATCATTATACTGCTTTTTTTAGAAAATGAGGTGAGTTCAAAATCCTGACTATGTGTTAATATGTGCAAGCAATTACCTCCATATAATAATACAGAAATAAGGGGAAGTGTAAGTTAAAATTGCCTTGAAGTGTCAAGGTAGAGAACCCAAGCAGAATTTGGTGAAAGAAAAAGTTTCATGCAACATTTTCCCATCATATTAATTTACCTCCTTGACCAGAATAAAATTGAGCTCTGTGTGTTTGTACATTTCAAGAAGCTTACATTATTTCTATCTTATTTTCAAAGATATCAGAAAAGTTTAACAAAAGTTCCAAATGCATTACAGGTGCAGAGTACATAAAAATTACATAATATCATAATACAGGTAAAGGAAGATTTAATTTATGGATACCATGACTTCTTGACACATGTAATCTTGCATCAGTATAACATTTTTACAATTTCCCAGAAATGCTAGTCACCAGCAACTCCCAGGTCCAGCTTTACAATACAGTATTAATATAAGCTTAGTGCAATAACAGACAGTATGATTCTGGGAAATCCTTCCATATAAAGGAAGTTCTCTGGCTTTTCAGAGCTGCAGAAACACTTCCTCTTTGTTATTCTACCTTCAGCATCATAGGTAAGATATGCAAGCAGAGAAGGGAACATGACTAGATCTCTGCTCATGCTACAGTGATCTCTTTCCTGACTATTCAATAAATCCATAAATACACACAGAGAAACAGCTTTTGTAAATTATAAAAGATGCCACCCCTGATCTTGCCTAGGTTGGAACAGGAAAAGAATATAAGTGGACATTTTCTTCCAGTTCTCTAGTGTAACAACAATGACATCCTGCACAAATTGCAAGAGCAACTCTGACAAACACCAAAACCACCAAGAGGATTTCCGACCAAATTTTCAACCTCCACTTCCTTCATCTATTCTTTTGCAAAGTAAAATAATTCAAAGGCAGAAAATACAGCAAAATGAAAAAACATATAAGCAGTTTTATTGTACTTTTCACAGAAACAATCAGACCAATATATTTTATTTCTTTAATCCATGAAGAAAAGAAAAAGAGAATGAGAGAGAGAAATTTATTATATAACATAGGCAAGAAATCAGATTGATGCATTTATAAGGAGGAAAGAAAATACTAGCAAAAGCCTGATTCATCAGCCAACTTCTAGGAGAAAAGGGCACATGACATATTTGTTCAATATTGGAAAATCTTCTTTAATTTACCCACTGTAACAACTTCCTCAAACTTGCATCTTTTATAAGAGACAAGGCTCATCAGAACATCATTTTACAAATTCTTCTATGGCCTTTCTGATGTTATTTCTTACAACAAACTGGCCAGTATATGATTACTCTTTACAGCATAATTTTCATGGAGTCATATCCTCATTTCAAGGTCATGCTCACTGTGCTCTCCTGAGGTAATTTGTTTGGTGTAGAAGGGACCTCTGTTTTTCTTGTGGTCCTTGTGTTCACACTACCAGAACCTCATCTCATTGATGTAGCAGCTTTCTCATTCTGCAGCAATTTCCAGCCTGACTTCTCAAAGCTCTCTGTGGACTGCATGAACTTCTGCCACCTTACCTCTTCCTGACCTTCAGAAGTGGGTGAATCAGAAGAGCCAGAACAGTATGCAGATTGGGGCTGCAGTATAACACCTGAAAGAGAACTGAGAAATTAATCTGGACCACTAAAGTCTTATGCTTTGTTGAACAGAATGGAAGAGATTTTGATGAATCTCTGTACTCAATGAACTTTTTCTTTCCAGCTCATGCCATGGGTGAAGGTGGTTCACTGCATATTATGTTCAAATGTTTTGAGTGTCCATAAAAAAAGGATTCCTAAAGACCAGAGGAACAGGGAGCAAAGGGAGCAAGAAAGCCAAAACAGCCACAGTAGCAATAACAATGTGACTCTGAAAAAACTGACAGAGATCAGGCTTTGGGACTGAACAATGTCTAGGAAGGTGAGAAAGTGGTAAAGGAAAGAGCCATAAGCTCTTTCTGTGCAGCTCCTACTTTACTGAGGGAAACAGAACTTCTGTGTTCATTTCAAGTATGCATATGTAGTATGCAAAAGTATCTGACTCTACCTGGAGTTTCTCCTATTAGTGCTTTTCCCAAAGACTAACCTTTAGCTATTCAGAAAGCAACCACAGTCCAATGTAAATCATTGTATCACTAAAGATTTTAGGACAAGAAAAATTCTTCTCTCCTATTTTCTTGGGATTGAACGGGATTTATGTTAGAGGGGAAGACTAACATCTTGGCCCAAACTAAACACTTCTCCTGTTACTCTCTCCAGACAGCCATTACTTTCTCTTTCTCTTTCTCTTTCTCTTTCTCTTTCTCTTTCTCTTTCTCTTTCTCTTTTTTTTCCTTACTCCTATCACTCCAGCTGAAGGGGCTCAGACTTTGGCACTTGAGAGTCACAGACTCCTCTTCAGGACTTCATGACTGTGCCTCCTAAGGAAACTTAATTTTCTCCTCATTGTACCTAATTCCTCACCTAGTCACCAGAACCATCCACACATCTCATACAATATGATCTTACAAGCATGTAAGAGGAAGATGATTGCATATTATATCTAAGGGAAGGAGATAGCAATCCTAATTTTCATTTTTTTTCTTCTATTCTCTCCCTAAGAGTAGAGCCATTTCCTTCTGCAGACAGGGTGAAGAGGAAAGGTAACCTAAACCAACACACATACTCTGACTATCCCCATGTACTGCCCTTTTACTCAGTGTAACCGGATGTAACATTTATTCCTCTTGCACAGGTCCAAACACCAAAATATTCAAGGGGCCCTGAATCACAGTGGAAACATTTTTGTGAAGGACACTGCCATATTTCTTATCCTGAGCAGCCTTAACTGTCCAGCATGGGCCTAAAGAGGAGAGTTATTTTTAAATAGGCAATTGGCACCAGCTGACTGATTGCTCTAGGGTCATATCTAACACCTGGCTGGTCTGATAAAATGTGAATTTCTACATCCATAAAATCAGCACCAAGAACGATGGCAGTGAACAGTACTGCTAAACAAAATTTTCTATCTCTCTGTAGAGTCATCCTCTACATGGTTATGGGTAGCCCAGTAAAAGGTCATGTGGAAGATTATACCACGTCCTCTCATCCAAAGACAAGACCACATGACTACAAAACTAGGTGTGAAACAAAACCTCTCAACTTGGTAACAGCCAGTGTTCATTTACTGGCTTCCACTCTGTTAAAGCCTTTTCAGCAGCAGACTGGAGAGAAAAGCTGTCTTGTTCTTGCCTGCAGGGGTGTTTTGATGAGCTGAAACTTTATCTACACTGACAAGACAGTAGTGAGCAAGTGTCAGAGCATTTTTATTCAGATCTTGACCACACCTTTGCAATGCTTCCTGCACCTCTAGGGACTACAACAGGGGGGAAAAAAACCCACCCAGATAATAAAACACACTACTCTGACTTTTCACCCAACTTTGGTTAAACCTCTAGCAGCCAGGATATACCATTAGATTAGTCTGATTATATGATCTCCCACCTCTCAGAAAGAAAGATCTGAACCAAAAGTTCCATACATATCTCGGGAGGTGGTTGAAGGGGATGGTGCTTGGGTGCCAGAGCCAGAGGGAGAGAATACAGCCTATAGTGCCAGTCCTCTCCAAACAAGAAATAGTCAAGCAAGGAATAAAATACATGTGAAGGGAAATGATTTGATTTAATCACCAGAAGTAAGTTGTAAAATCACTTCTTCTCTTCATGTCAGATGAAATATTCAATGATTCTCAAGACCTCTCCTGTTCTTTCAGCTGAGGAGACACAGGGCATCTTTGTCAGTAGAGGCAGCTGCTCAGGAGGCTGAGGCAGACCTGCCATCTGTCCACAGCTGATCAGCTCAACTTGGATGTGGGTGAGTATGCCCTCAAAGACTGGGAGAGGTGAGAAATACGTGCACTGACTTTACACCAAGCAAACCTGAACCACGTTTTAAGAGACAAGACACAGTACAGACAAGTACAAAACTGAGAAGTACTTTACAGTCAGTGAGCAAAAACCTGTAAGAATGAAGTTCCTACCATAAATGCTAGCAATCTCTGCTCCAGTCCTTGTTGAAAGGACTGGCAATTCAAGGAAAACTGACTTAATACAATTGTAACAATTTACCCAAAAAAAGAAAGCACTACCAGAGCAAATCAGTACTTCATTATATTCCTATTCTTCCAAGCTCACCTTACTCAAAAGAAAAGCAGCACACAATGAGCTCATTTTTAATTTCTAGCCTTCACTCAAGAGACCAGCCACAAAGGATCTTATGATGTGCATCATTTAAGCATTAACATAAGATGCCCCAGTACATCTGACATGTGTGTTGCAGATGGCATTTTTTGTCTCACTACATAAGCCACTGCACACAAGCTAAGATATTTCAAGAGATTTCAAATCTCTTAATAAATTGGCATTGTCAAAATGTTATTTTTAAATAGTAAAAGTATATTCTCTATTTCAATATTCTAACTATATCCTAAAGATACACAAAATCGTTAAGAATACACTGTGCTGCATAACCTAGCACAAGATTATTATGCAATATCAAAATGTGTCTCACAAAAAGAAGCTGAAGTCTTTTAAACTGATCCTCATTGAAAACATTAATAAATAGTCACAACTAGGGTCCATTCCAGCAGTCCTGCTATGAGATTGATATTTCGTGTGTTAATGCACATTTTTTGGTCTTATGACAATGGTAAGAAATCACAAAAACTTAATTTAACCTAACAATCAAAAAATATTTTTAGCAGCATAGAGTCATATTTAAAATAATGCTGATTTTAAAGTTCCTCTTACACTAGCTATTCCAGAGGCAAGTGCCTGTCTGAGGCTTCTCTTTGTCTTCCTCCTGCTACCAAGACCCAGTATTCTTGCCCCATGTTCTCCTCCTGTAAAAATCCGGAATTATACTCTGTCCCTAGCTACTGGGAAAAAAAGAGCTTCAGTGCTTTAACCCTCAGTGATGTTTGTCTATATTGGACAGCTGGTGCCCTGTTTAAGAAATGAACAGTCTCATTCTTGACTAATTAGTTGATAACTGAAATTCAGTGTTGGAGACCTCTAAAGATAAACCCTTCCTATATACATATACAAACACATGGATTGATGAAAACTCCAAGATCAGTTGGAAAGGAAAGGCCTTGGATTCATTCTGGATGGTTTCTGTAAAATGTGAATTCAAGGGTAAGAATCAAAAGATCTGGAAATCAGGTCAGTGGCAAGCTCCTGGTGTCCAACTGAAAGACAAGAATTTGAGAGTGTGTTTTCAGGAAATAAGCCAGACTTCACAGCCCAGTCACAGCACTCCCAACCAGAGGGAGAATCCTGACCCGTCTGAGGCATGTGTTGTCCAGCTGGGTCAGAACACACAGTCCAAGTAATGTGTTATCCTGCTCCTGACTCTTAAGCAGCACTAAAAGTAATGCATGTCCTATTCTTTAGTTGTCTAATATTAGAACTGGGAAGTTTTCACATTAATAGTTCTTCTGAAGTATGCACTATCATTAGTTGTTGCAATTCTCAATATCCTTGTTAGCTATCAGTGTCCTACCCATTTTTCTCATTCATATTAACTTTAGTTTCAACATCATCTTTACAGCAAGGAGTTCGGAGTTTTAATTAACATGGTATGAAAAGACATTTCCTTCCCTTTGTTGTGAACCCACAGTAGAATTCAGCTGTAATGAGTCAACTCTTAAACTACTTTTCCTAAAATGCTAGATTTTGTCTTCATTCCAAATATACAATTCTAGAATCAACTTCAGACACATGGATCTCAAATCCAATTAATCCCTATTCAATTACTATAGTCAAGAGATTAAAAGGAAATTCTTTGTCCTCTTTCTGATTTTACCACTCAGACAGAAAGACCAATGGACTTTAGAGTGATTTCTCCCTTGGATTTTGCATCCACTTTTCCATTCCCACAGCTTTACCCAGGCCAAAAATACAGAGGGAAACAAAAGTGACATTTTTCCTGAGTTCGGCCAGTCAACTCCAGAACAGCTTATAACAAAAGAGACACTGTTTGGCTATGTAGACTAGACACTATTTATCTCATTAGAGAGCTTTTCTGATTTAGATTATGCAAGGCACAAGAAATAAAGCCAGTACAACTGCAGGCAAGGATCAGAATTGTCCCAATAAACATCCCATCTAACGGCTGTTTAGATCTAGATCTAAACATTTCTATGTGTCCATGTGTACAGTATCTCCTGCAGACTTCCCACTCCCATCTGTCAGAAATGAGAAGCTTGACTCAGCCAATATATCAAGCAGTAATTCAATTTATTAATTAATATGGTAAAGTATGAGCAAACACAGTGCTGGGTACAGTTGGACAAGATTTCCCCTCTCGACTGCACACTGATTGCTGGGCTTGCTGATATTTATTGAGATATCCATAGGTTTTACTCAGCCTCAGTTTCTATTTTCAATTCCTGCATCACAATTCTATACTCTATTGCTATCCATTCCTCCCAGGAGAAATATCTTAGGAAATATATCCAGTTTTCTTTTACTCTATTGTGATCCATTCCTCCTAGGATATATCTTAGAATGTGTTTTTCCAGATGGTGTGGTCAAGCTTCCTCTTTACTCTTTTGTGATCTATTCCTCCTAGGATGTAGATCCTCATTTTTCATGATGGTCTCACCATTTTGTTAGGAGCTTGAGATAAGTTCACATCCCTCTTTTGTTTACTCTAAAGCTACAGTTTAAAAATCCTTAAGACAAAGCAATATTCTAAAGTTATAATTCAAAGATTCTCAGTACAAAACAGCCTAAGGCTTTATCAAAAAGCGACATCCTAAAGTTATAATTCAAATACTCTCACTACAAAACAATTTCAGATTTATAATATATTTCGAACACATGACTGGTTCAAAGGCCTTCTTCCATGCTTTCTTTTCCTGGTTGTTTACTATAATTCATCTTTATAACTGTCCTATGGCAGTGTCCCACACAATTATAATTATACAAGTTACATTTATTTACCTGACACAAAACACAACTTTGTATTTTACACACCAGGCAAAAGCCTGTTAGGCTGGTAGCATTTTTACTACTTTCTTTGCAGCAGTCATACTTCCCTTGCTGAATTCCTGGACTAAGTGTATTTTAGTCAAAAGTGTAGGAGTAAATAAAAACATGGGGATTTTTCTTCCTTCTTTATGTTTATACCACCATTTTCACATGCTGATTATTGTTGCTAAATTAAGTGCTACCAAGTCTTGCTGTTTAATCACACCTGGATGTTAAGGCACAGAATCCTTGATCAGCCAGATCTAAAGCATCTCATTTGGCTGACCCAGATTATTAGTAATAATGTGTAAGTTTAATTACAGTATTACGTACATTTTATAGGCAGAGATTCTGCCTTACTCTGCCTCATCCAGAGCTGTAAATCCTTCAAGAAACTCCACGTGTGTACATATGTATAGTGTGTTTGTACACAAAAACACAAGTGAACTCAATCAATAGCCCTGTAACTTCAGAAGGTATCTAGCCACCACAGGCAACAACCTCCTGTCAAAGGGGGAAGAAATATACAGAGTATATTTCAGGTGCAGAGTAAACCATGCAAGTCAAGAAGAGCACAGTAAGGAAGCTCAGGAGGAGCAGCCCAAGAGCCACAACAGAAGGGAGCCCTGACCTGCTACCATCTTCTGGACACCCCAGCAAATTCATCTTGTTGCCTCCAACGATAGCCCAAAGTGAGGGGCACAAAGTGGTTTCTCAAGCATCGCATCAAGCAATATTACCAGCTCTGTTGCACAGACAAAAAATTAACATGCATGCTCCCCAGCCTGCCCCAGGCAGATAAACCTGCCGCCTGTCAGCTTGCATCCTCGTGGGCAGGAGATAGCAGCTGGGGCAGCCGCCAGTACATGCTGCCTGACAGCACCCTCTCCAGAGGCCTGATATTATTACAGACCGCACCTCTCTCTCCACATGCTGAATTAACTTGTTCTGACTGTGTGACAGCTCTGACAACTGCCCGCACAGATGCAAGAAGCCGGGGTCACATGCTTTTGCGTGCATGGCCACCAATGGTCACCAGCCATGCCACTAAAACCAGACAAAACCTTGTCAAGGGAGATAAACTCCTCCAGAGGCAGAGGTAAGCGACTCAACTCATGGCATAACTTGTGAGGGTTTTGATCAAGTTCAAGGACAGTATCCTCTGACAGGGGAGCTGGGTGTAGGTGGGAAGAAACACACACATACTGGAACACACGCATGCATGCACACATGTAAAGAAAAAAGCAAAGACAGACAAGTTCAGCTGGTGGAGCACAGGCAGGAAAGATGGTGGGGCATAGCTTGCTGTCAGCAATCTCATGATAAAAGGGGCAATGGAAAAAGCTTCCAATTCTCCCTGCAAAATGACATCAAAAGAGAAGAAAAATCAAAGCATGTCCTCACACTTTGAGGTTCTGGAGTTCTGGATGTGCCCAAAAATTAAGTTAGGGAGCAGAGAAAGTGAGTTTGCAAAGAAAAATGCCCTGTTAAATTTAGCAGTTAGGTTCTGCTGCAGAAGATATGCCTTCTTATGGCACACCTGGCATAACCTGGTAAACCTAGCTGAAAATTTGCTTACACTTTTTTTCTTCACCTTTCTTCATAAGCCTTTAGCCTAAACATGAAGCCTACAGGCAATTGCGCCGACAGTATTTTCAAAGAGCTCCTACAGAGTAGTCCCTGCTCTGCATCTCGGCGAGCTGTACTCCAAGATAAGGAAAGAGTGGTAAGGCTAAAAAACCCATCGTTTGCTATCTTCTTTTTATTTGAACTACAGAAAATTTCCACTCCACTTGTTCTTCACCCTAAAATACCAAGGAAATATGTTCACTCTGTATTATTTGCTACAAAAATACTAGGTGTCTGAGAGATACAAGGTTTCTTACTATTCAAATTAAAATACTCAGCTTACCAAGCATGTTTGATCAGTATATATGGAAAGCAGTCACAGGAAATAATGTACACTTTAGAAGTAATATTTAGTCAAGATATGGTCTCTCTGCTTCATATTTCTGCCATCACAAAAAGAAGACTCCCTACAGTATAAACACCTATGTAAACAGAAGCTTCTACTGCTTTATATTACCAGGATAGCACAAAACAACTGGAATATGCTGCTTTGGCCCACTGACTTTGCCAGCAAAGAGAAAATGGAGGCTTTCAATGGATAGCATGTTATTTTACAAAAAACTTTTTCTGAGCTCTGCAAACAGAACCTAACCATGAGAAGGGTGTTAGCACCATCCAGAGTGAATGAAACAATATGTCTCCATCCCATCAGTATTAAAAAAAAAAGTATAAATGGACACTAACATGTTAAAAAAGCAACCTTTGATGCAATTACCCTGTAAACATCAAGGAAGTGTGTCACTTAGAATTGGTTGTAGGAAAGGATTTCTATGCCTTTTGTACCAGCCAGCAGTAAAGAAATGTTACCCCTTTTTTTTTTTTATATAGCTCCTG
Organism: Sitta europaea; assembly: GCA_013400255.1. Classification (NCBI taxonomy): domain Eukaryota; kingdom Metazoa; phylum Chordata; class Aves; order Passeriformes; family Sittidae; genus Sitta; species Sitta europaea. The sequence goes on from VXBS01001946.1 coordinate 19,804, forward strand.
AATGGAAACAGTTGCTGGTCTTATTTCCAAAAATAAAAATAGGAAAATCAACTCAGTTGGCATATATTTTAACATTAACAGGTTCCTGACTACAACTCCAACCTAGAAGCAATGACAGTGGGATGGCACAGGTTTATTTTGCGTTTGTCTCTACCACAGTTTTTTCTGCAAACCTCCAAAATAAGAAAACTTTCAAAGCTTTATCTTCCATAAAATATAAAAATGTCATTGAGCAAGCAATAAGCCACTTCCTGCTTATTTTAAAAAACATATTTGGCAACAGAAACCTTGTACTTTCCTGAAATTAGTGGAATTTTTCTTTGCCAGTTGGTGGTTTTTTAAAAGTTTAGCATGTGAGGAAGCAAACTAACATTAGCATCATCCTGGAGTAAAATATTTTCAGGATAATGCTAAAGATAGTATAGCACATTGTTATAAATGGAATTGCAAAATTGAATTAATGTCAAAAAGCAATTTATTAGAAACAAACGATCCCAATTACCAACAGCGAGAAAAACCAACAATAAAGAGGGACAGCGCAGTGCTGGGTGGAGTGGGGTCTGCTCCCAGAGGTACAGGTTTCCCAAATCCACACGGAAGAGCTGAGGCTTGCAGGTTTTATAGGACTTTTTGTGTCTCGAGGCAAAACCAGGTGTGGAGTACAGTCCAACAAAGAGTCTACATATAGTGTTGAATAGATTTCCTGGGTCCATTGAGCTATGTCGATAGCGATCTGGGGTGCATCTTTCACTTGCTGATTACTCCCGATGGTCCTTGATTACATCATTGGGTGGACTCCGGGGTGTGAGTGTCCAAGCCAGGTGTGCCGTTGATCGATATTTCAACCGGCCACCTTCTTTGTTTCACTTGATGGTCGTCTCCTGTGCTTTGTCTTGGACTGGTAAGCAGCGAAAGCTGTTGCAATCGCCTGACTCGGGACAGAATTCTTTTTAACAGACTACATTTTTATTTCTTTATACTATTGCTAATACCATTTCTATTTCATATTTCTTTTCACAAATTTTTACCAATGCTTTATTTATCACACACAGTAACTTATAACAGTATGAACCAAAATCCAGACACAAATGTCCCAAAGACCTGAAGAGTTTTTTTTCTGCTGGAGCTCAATATGTGTGATCTTACAGGAAGATCTTAAGGGAGTGTCTTGGTTTGAAAGACAGGTGTCTGTTAGGGAAGGTAGGAGCCTCCCTTGGAATGGGGAATGTAAACCCACTCTCTCCATATTGTTAAAAAACTGATATTAAGGGGCTCTCACACAAAGATATGAGGATAGGAATAACGGCTCTTTACTAGTGTGTATAACAAACAAGATAAACAAAATACCAACAATAACTATGGCATTACCATCAAACAGAACCAGCCACAGTTTTCTCGGCCACTGGCACATCCCCCTTTGGTGCCATCACAAGCAAAAGTCACAGAGTGCTGGACAAAATGTACCAGAAGTTCTGCGGCAGTTGCTGGAGCTGTGAAAATGTTCCGGCAAGGCAGGGGGTGCAGGACATGGCATGGAGAAATCCAGAGCAAACAGAGGAACAGCAGGCGTGGGGCAGCAGTGGCCCGGCTGCCAGCAGGGCAGGGAGGGGTGAGGTTCAGAATTCCTGGGGCACACATGAACATGTGATGGTATGTCCCTCAGGGCTGAGTTCCAGTGCCGGAGAAATGTCCTCCCATTAAAAGAACGACAGCCTGACTGTTCCCTTTGATGCCAAAAAAAAGTGAGAGCAGCTGGGCCAGCCCCCATCCTTTACCTGCCTCCAATTGTCCAAATGCCAACGGTCCCTCTAAGAGGAAAAACTCCCAAAGAGAAAAGTGTGGCCAGATGCCACCCACCTCCCACGACTTCAGCCACTTCTTTTGTCTTTCTTAAGTACTCATAAGTAACCATAAGTATCCAGTAATTAGCTTCTTAGCAACTTCTGGGAAAAAATTTTGTAAGAAAGAAACCCAACCCCAAACACTATCCACCCCGAATTTTTTCCCATACCAACATGTTATATCAAATTTAAAC
>VXBS01001946.1:22243-34303 GCA_013400255.1 Sitta europaea
GAGACTCTAGACAGAAAACACTGGACTACATGAATATTTAAAGCTGTCCCAGACATGTTCGATTCTCCAACCACGGACTAATGGATATTCGGAAGAAGGACAAAGAGACAACGAATACCTTGCCCCGGGCAAGAAATACTGTATAAAAACCACACCCGCAGAGACAATGGAGGTGATTCGATGGGACTGGAATCTTGGTTCACCCAGCATCAACCCCGGGCTCGAGGCTGTATCTTTGTTTGTGGCTATCAGCAATCAAATTTTGGTCTCAAAAAAAAAAAATTTAAAAATTCATTTTTATTAAATCGGTTTTATCATTTTAATATCTATAACAACCCTAAAACAAGGTCCCCCTGAGGTATACATCAGGTCTCTCCATCCCTTTGCATCACCCACCAGGTGCAGCCTGGATGCAACCACAGATGAGGTTGTCTTTGCTGGAGGCAGAAATAACCCAAACAGTTTTTCCTAGCATACCTCTTGCATGTACCACTGGAACCTTATCTCCATCTGTTTTTCCCAAGGCCTCAGATTGGGCAGGGCCTGCTTAGTTAGTAAAACCTCAGGTTTTCATGAACCATGTGGCCTTTGCTAAATTCACCTCCCAGTTCTTGAAAGTCCCCCCACCCAGTGCCTTCAAGGTGGTTATCCAAGTCAACCTCACCTTATCTCTGAACGTTAAATAGACTAGGACTATCAGCAACACTTGGTTAGTATCTAGAGGAAATTTAAACACTTCAAAAGCTGGTGGGGTAGGCACAAAAAATTGGTTGAATGGTTGGGAGAAAGCTTCCCCTGCTTCATTTCCTCACAGTAGGTACCATTCTTAAAGTAACCCCAAAAACATACACTTAGTGTGTGATAGCCATGTATCCACGTGCTCGCCCTCCAGAGGAAGTTAAAAATCCATGAATTCCTCACCTTATCAACCCACAAAATAAACTGGATAGCAGCCACAGTAGCTTTAGTTATGGGGCCCATGTTTAGATAAGGGGCTGCAAAGGAGAGAAATACAGCCATGACCACGTGCCATCCAAACCAGGGTACACTGGACAACACGGTTCCACCTAATGAAGTTCTTAAATTCAGCACAGGGAGCAATCCCCTGTTCCCTAGCAAGTGGCAACTTCAGGCTAAAGGCTAGCCTTAACTTAGAATGAAGGAAAAGAAAATGAGAATTAAACTGCTTTCTTATATATTTTCATTCTATTCATTCACAGGAAGCCTGTGATTTTCAGAGGAAAGTCTGATGAGTGGTGAGTCAAGAGTTCCAGAAGTAGAAGATCCTGTTAGCGTAATTTTTTTTCACTTCTTCCTCTAGGGATTTTCTTCCATAGGCTTAATGAATTGTCATTCATATTTTTGAGCCACTTCTCATTCATCATGCCTATCCAAGAGAAAAAGCATAATTTTCCATTGACCTCTTTGATTTTAACAATTTTCAGACTTCTTCTAGATTACAATATTCCTTTTTATTTTGAGAGGGAAAAAAATAATCAAGGTTATGTGCCTCAGGGTCATGTAATGAAAATCCTTTAAGGCATGGGAACACAAGCATATCTGACTGAGAACAGTGTAACCAAAACCAACTCGTTAATATTTTCTATCAGTTTATCAGTTTGAAACAATCATGATACTCCTGATCTTTATTTAGTACAGAAGTGGTACAGAGTGTCTGGTCTGTAGGAGAGGTTTAGCACATCATGTTTCATATAGGGAGAGTTGTTCTTAGAGATATATATCTTTTTTGTCTCTCTTAGTGATTAGTTGGGGATTGATCTATCTAACGCTTCAGATTCAAAAATAACTTGAGATTTTTACCCACAAAAGGAACAGTCTCTCTGTCACCAAACAGTGACTAATTATCAGGTTATTGTTATCTTTAATTATCAACTGTCAATAATGTAAGTCCAATAACTAATAATAAATAAATACATATAAAAAATGCATCCTTAATGTCTAATGCTGAAACTATGAGAGAACTCCAATCAGCAACCTTCTCCCACCTGTCATGGTTGAATACACCTCTTGCATTTTTGTGTTTGCAACTTTGGAGGCAGTTGACTGAAGCAATTGAGAATTGCTGTACCAATAGTACCAAGCAATACAGTGTGAACTGGAGTATTAACCTCCTAACAGGACATTGTTAGCACATGTTAATAAGTATGATAAGTTCAGTGCTTTTGTAAACATCGTCTTCTTATTCCTAAGTAGCTGGTAGACAAATACACTGCAAAATAAGTCAATCATTAAAAAAAAAATCTGAGAGGATGTCTGGATGCCAGTGGCAGGAGTAATACTACCCAGATTCTCCACTTTATCTGGGGGTAGCACAGCTCTCCTAGAATATGACTGCTCCTTGCAGCTTGAAGAATGAAAAATCCCAATTCCATTTTCATTTCCATTTCTCATTGCTCTGCTTCTGGCTGAGATGGAGTTCATTTTCTTCAGAGCAGCCCAGAAAGTGCTGCTTTTCTGATTTGTGCTGAAAACAATCCTGATAACACACCAGTGCTTCAGCTTCTGGCAAATGGTGCTTGCACAGTGCCGAGGCTTTCTCTGTTTATCATCCTCCCTGTGCCTTCCAAATGAGCAGGATCCGAGTGGGCAAATGCCTAGGAGGGGTCACAGATGACACAGTTGACCCCAGTGCACAAGGAGATGCCCCATGGTGCTCAGCAAGAACAGTTCCAAGAGGGAGGTGGGAGGAACAGTTGGGTGGGCTCATGGCACCTGTGTTCCCAACACAGTGTTAGGTGTGCTGAGGCTGATGGCTGGAGCCAACCCACCACATATGTGTATTTGTACTGTTTCCTTTCATCAGAAGTTCCTAATAACTATAGAAATCACTTAGAACAAAACAAAGATAACCATTTTGGTTCCAATATATTATTTTGCATCTCTTTTAAAATTCGTATCTATGTAGTGGAACTCTGAACATATATCTGTCACTCACAGTCAAAAATGCTTCTCACATTCTGCTTAACTGGACACTGTTTTCTTAATATTTTTTAATTCAAACATCATAGTATGAATTATTGTCCAGAAAAATCATCAATAAGGCAACTTACGTTCTTGACACAGTATATGGAAGGCTTACAGCATTGTGTCTTTCTATTTGTGTCCTGGATTAATTCATAGGAAATGTGGAGAAGACACCACAGTTAATTATTATGTTTATCCTGGTTTCCAGCATGAGGGAAAGCATCCCAGACTTTGAACTTACCCAAAGTGCTTCTATGTCCACATAACCCTCAGGCTTTGCTTTCATTCCATGAACATACTTCATAACATGCCTTCCACATCCAACCATGTTCATTTTGCAAATAAATTTTACATAAAATGGCCTTTTTTAATACAGAAATATTCACCTCATGCAGGTAATGGTACACAATTACACAACCACAATTATACTCTTAGGACCGTACACAGTGTTGAATGTAGATGCTTTAATCGTACTAATTTTGTAGTGTGTGTAGTTTATGTGATTGTTTTGGTTCGCCAATTTGAGATTTTCTGGCCGAGAGCAAAGCAAGCTTAAAAGTATAAAGAAAATTTTATTAACAGAACTAAAAGAAGAACAATAAGAATTAGAATAAAACCTTCAGAACACTTCTCCTCCCCCCACACCATCTTTCCTTCCCACTGACAAAGTACAGAAGCAACATCCAGAATTCTCAGTCAGTTTTCCACCTCTAGAACAGTCTTTCTTCAGTTCACTTAGGGAGAGAAGCATTCTTGTTGTCCTATAGAGAATTCTCTACAGGAAAACAATTCTCTCATGCCTTCAATTCCCACGAAGAGCAGCCACCCTGGAATCTGCATTTGTGAAATTCCTCGCATTTTCACAGCCTTCTCACAGCTGGGCTTCTGGGTCATGTCAACTTCCGGGTACTATTTTAAGGATGAACTGTTCAAAAGTAGAGGTTCTCTTTTTCCCTCGAAGCAAAGGGTTTCTCATCACTCTTATTTCTCTCTGTTCAACTTCTCATGGGATCACAACTACTTAATGTCTACTTACTCAGCATGGATGCCTTTGCTCAGGTCAACAATTTAAGCATTCCACCTCACCATACTTTTTTCATGATTTAAAGGGCATATTTAAGTGCATTGTAGCCATCATCATAGCTTACAAGAGAATTTCAGCCTAAAAATAAGGCATATCCTTATACTCCTCGCATCTGGGACCTTACTCCTTCTTGACTGACCTTGGTGATGAGGTGCTGGAGCTGGCTAGCTCTTCCACAGCCCCACGCGAGAGTGGGACATGCCTCTGGAGTGGATGACCAGAGACGTGACTTAAAGCTGAATGCTCTGTGGCACAAAGTGGCTGTCAGTTGCACAAAGTGGAGGCAAGGATTGAAGAGGGAACCTTTTTTGTGGGCTCCAAGGAGACATTTACTCCATGGAGGGTCCGGGAACAAAACACAAGGGACAGGTATGTGCAAGGGATTTTATACAGGGGAGGTTTCAGGAGCAGACAGAAATCTTCAACCAATAAGGAAAAGAATGGGGAGGAGCACAAGGCGGGATTTTACTTTACATCAACCAGTGAGGGAGACAATGGGGGGAGAGGAGGTCACATGGGTCAACAGGGCACCCAGGTGTTGGGGATTTCTGAAGCACTGCCAGCTTCAGTGAAACTTGCAAGTGACCTGCAGATGCAGAATTCAACAGATGCTTTTAAGGTGGCCGACGATAATGGCAAAAAGGATGGGTCTCAATGTAGAAATCCAAGAGCACTTTATTGGCTCTTATAAATAAAAAACTCAATGTTCAAATTATATGTTATTGTTCAAATACCAGTTTTAAGTTCCTGTTATATGTTCTTGTTCCAATGTTATTGTTCCAATCCCAGTTCAAGTCCCTGTTATATGTTCTTGTAAGAGTTCTTACTGATTCCATCCTTACATTTGTATCCCCACCCCTTATCCCCTTTCCAACTCNTAAGGAAACAGGGGGTTGAACAGGGCTGAACCAAGCCACTTTGAGTGGCACCAAATACAACAACCAATAAGGTTCAACATATGAACTTGTGCTTACAAAGACCTTATGACAGATGGCACTTCCCCCTTTGGGCTCAGGGGAGTGTCTCTCCCGAATTGAATTTTTCCTTTCCAGGGCTGAATTTTTTTTCCGTTTGGTCCTCTACAGATTTCCAAAGGGGAGGTACAGCCAGGGGATTGGCATAAGGGAGGATTGACATCTAAGGAAGGAATTTTATGGAATAATGGGCAGGTACAGGGGCAGATTGACAACAGAGGTAGGAGGACAAAGAAGATTTTACAAGAAGGGTAGGAGGGCACAACTTAGACCAAACTGTTAACATGAGGGACAACAGAATGAACCATTTACAAAAGAACATACCACAACACCGGTATTTTCAGGTTGTTTCTCTATGTGTCTTCATTCCTCTTACTTCTCTCACTTGAAAGAGGATTTAAGGTCATGCAGGCCTCCTCTGTGCACTGAAAGAGTTACTATCTCACCAGGGACTTGCAGAGGGAAGGGCAGTGGTCGGCCAAAGCAGTCACAGTTCAGGCCATGCTGGGGACATTGCCCTTCCCTCCCCATGCCTGGGAGCAGCCAGGGCCCGGCACAGCCCCTGCCAGGCTGTGTGGGCGGTGGCAGAACGTGCCTGGCGGTCCTGTAGCTGCTCCCAGAACTTGGCAGACCCCATCTCGGCCTGGCTTGTCAGCGGGACAGGGCTCATGTCGCCAAGATGTCAACAGCTGCATCCCAGCCCAACCATGGCCAGGGCCGCAGCCTCCCCTCGCCCACCCAGCCCCACCATGAGGGCCACGCCAGAGCAGGGCCAGCCAGCACCCTGCTAGCGCTTCCAAGCCAGAAGCCAGAAAACAAACATTCATGGGAGTTTTGGTTTAAAATGTGTATTTACAAAGGCGAGCCGAATCTTTCATTGGTTTAATCACATGTCAGTATTTAAAACTGGCTACTGACTGGGTTTTCTGTCAGGTCCACAGGAAGCTAAAAAGGCTCTTAACAGGGAACTACTCCATGCCAAAATATAAATCAATGCCAAACCAGGATGGGTTCAAAACAAGATAGGTTTGAAATGTTACTTTGAACCTGTGCAAGTGAGAGTGTTTCTCCATGAGCAGTTCCTGCAGAGCAAGACTGGGCTGCTGTGCTTCAGCTGCTCACCATGGAGATCCCTCTGTGACAGTTTCTGAGAGGATAGAGCAGTACTTTTTACAGACTAAAGTTCATCTTCTTGCTTTTCTGCACTGCTGCAAAATGATTTAGCCAGAATAAGTCCTACAGATACTAAAAGGCCAAATAACATTAATAGTTGGTGTACCTACTTAGTTGTTTGCATCTTGCCATATAGTAAACCTCTGGATTATGTTACACTGTTAATTTGCTTCAGATCTTCTAACCCAAAAGGGTGTTTCCCAGGTGCCCTATTAAAAGAACATCACAAGTCTTTTTTCCTTTGTAAAAGGGCAATCTCGCCAAGGGTTAATTCTCTTTGTTATCTCAATGAGGCACAACCTGAAAACCGCAGCCAAGGTGTCCACAGCTGCAGTATTTTGGCAATAATTCTTTTGAAGCATATTTACAGTATGAATACTTAGTATGGTAATATGTGACTACCGTGTTGTAATCTGAACTAACCTAATCAATATGGATGTACTTCATATTGAGTTCATTTTGTAATTGTACTTGCCAACAGAGGGTGTTATGAATATAGACTATAAAATAATTAAGAAACATATACAAATAATACTTTAGACATTTTTACTCATACTAAAGACTCCTAAACATCTGTGTTTCATTGGATTACAAGCTTATATATATATTTCAGGGTTCCCATCAGGACACATAAATCTAAAAAGAAGCCATAATTCCTAACTTAATTATCCCTATTAATGGAATTCTCTAGACTTCAATCACTGTGGAGCTTTATGGTGAACTTCTGAATATCAAAATTTCTTTTGCACAGCTGAGACTTATTCAGAATCTGGCCTTGATGAGACTCATTTCAGTTTCTTAGGCATTAGAATTTCAGATCATTAAAAGAGAAAGTGTATTGAAAAAGAAAGTAATTGTTATACCATTAAATGCTGGCATAAAGAATTCGTAACATGAAATATGTAAGTTTGTTGTTGTTATAAACTGTCACAGAATAATACCACAATTTCCAAGTGAACTTAATATTTAGTGGCATCCAAGCTATTTGAGGCTCAATAAGTACAAGTGCAAGCTTAATATAATAAAATAAATGGTTGTCGTGGTTTAAACCCAGCTGGAGATTAAGCTCTACACAGCCATTTGCTCAGACCCCCTGTCTCCCCACACACCCCAGTGGAATGGGGAGAATAATCAAAATACAAGTTGATTGTTGAGATAAGAACAATTTAATAATTGAAAATAAAGTAAAATACAATAGTAACAATAAATTATGATAATGATTATAATAAAAAAGAACCAAAAAAGTGTTACACAATGCAGTTGTTAACCACACACTGACTGATGCCAGATCCTACTCCCCAACTCAGATCAGCCTGCCTGTCCAGGTAACTCCCCCAGTTTACCCACTAGGCCTGACATTCTATGGCGTGGAATATCCATCCCTTTGGGGAGTTTGGGTCACCTGTCCTTGCTGTGCTCCTTCCCAGTTTGTTTTGTGTATATCCTCGGTGGCAGAGCATGAGACAAGGAAAAACAAGTCCTTGACTCAGGATAAACACAGCTTAGCAAAACCCAAAACATCAGTGTGTTATCAACACCATTCTCATTCTGATTTCAAAACACAGCATTTTAGCAGCTGCTGAGAAGAATTTAACACTATTCTGGCTAAGACCAGCAAAATGGTTAAAGAATTCTATATCTTTTGTGTTGTGAAATGAGACCTTTTCTGTCTTCTAAAAAGAAGAGAGAAGAAAAGCTAATAAGAATGCACACACATACACAAACACCTCCTACTTCAAAACAGAGATATATGCCAGTGTTATATTCATATCTGTACAGCATATTCAATTTTCTACCAATTTTGAGACCCAAGGTAGGAAAAAGGTCTCTAACAAATACCTTTTACAAAAAGAATTGGAGAGTTCTGCTCTTTTTTATACTAATCATATTTCCAGAACCTTACACTGTTTAAGTTGTTTTGAAGCAGTATATCACAGTCAGCAGCAAAATCTCTATTCCTCCTGCACTTACGCCATTATGCATGTGCAATTCATAAAATATTTACATATGTTGCCTCTTTTTTTGTTTTAGAAAGTGAAATAAAGATAAACCGTAAATTTCCTCAACAGCATGTGTATGCAGAAACACATATGTGAGGTAGGGTAATTAGCTTATCTTTTATCACCTTGTTGATAAATTAGGGGCCCTCTCATTACATCTTGATTATGTCTGCAATTATCTGATACCAAATGTTGCTTCCACCATCTTTCCACTACTTTTATTCTGTTTTTCTTCTCTTCCTGTCTGCTCCCCTTTCTTTAGCTTTTTAATAGCTTATAACCATTCCTTGTCGCATACTGGCTGAGAGAGCTCTTTCAAGTCCCAGGTGCAAATCAATAAGTCATAGTGATTCATAAAAATAAGACTGTCATCATTATTGTTCAATTATTGCTGTGTCTGAGGAAAGATTCTTCAAGTGCTGGAGTTGTCTTCACTAATATTTATAATCTGCACTGAACAGTGTTAATGAATGAGTGGGTGTACATTTTGCTGAAATGCAGTGGTATTTGATTTATACTAAGTCCAGGTCTAATTGGTAAAGCTAAATCCATTAAACTGTCTCTTAGATCTGCCTTAATGTACTTCCCTACATACAATAGAGTTTAAACATTACTTAGCTTTTCATTAAAGTTTGAATATTTGTCTTTATTAGATCACCCTATGATTAATGGGACTTGGGGTATTTTGAAAAATAGCAGTTTATTAAAGCTTCACTTGTCAGAATAAAATATAAAAAAAATTTATCAGCACATTTGCTAAAAAATAATCAGTTGATGCTAAAAGTGTGAGAAGAAATTCAAAATATTCAACCCTAGTTCATAAAACCAAGATGCTCAAGGAAGAAATTCACACTTCATCTTGGGGAAAAGAAATTCACAAACAGTTTTCTTTTTGAAAGAAAAAGTATACTTTGTTTACCTAAGCTGTCACCTTCAAAGTATCTCTAAGAGGAGAGTTTTTTTCTCTAGCTCAAAATTCCTCTCTCCTTAAAAAAAAAAAAAAAAAAAAAAAAAAAAAAAAAGTGAATGGGAAAAATTATGGATATGGAGAACATGTAGGAAATCATCAGCTTCCAGCTCAGGCTAGGCATATCTGCAAAGGCCATTGAGTATTAAATACACAGACTGACCACAGCATTTCTTCTCATCTACAAGAGTATTCACAGTACATACAAAGCCAGCCCAGGACTCTCAAGTCAGACTGGGTTGTATTTCTGATACTGTCTCCATGCAACACTTCTGTTTTTCTTACCTGTCGTTGGCTACAATCAGAGTGAGTTTCTGCATTGCTATTAATCTATTCTATTCAATTAATTTTGTTCAGGAAGAAAAGCCCCAGAAAAGCCTTGTAGGCTTGATTCTATCTTAAGAGGGGTGGCCAGCCATTTCATAGAAAGCAGCTCATTTACAAAGAGATAATCCTTCTTTTTTGGTACAGGAAACATTAAACGACATAGCTTCTCTGCTTAAATTCCTACTGTTCTTCTGGACAAATATTTAACTCCCAAAATTTCTCTCAAGCCAGTAGAGCCATCCTCTTCTCAAACATCCTTGGGCTCTGATATTCTACCCCTCCCCTCTCCCACAGGCATTTTCTTGTGTAAACTCATATTACAGAGCTTCTTTGCCAACTACCAAATACTTTTGTAAGGAGTATGGAGAGGTTGTGCATAGCAGTACACTATTACCTGCCTGCCACATGGATCAAATAAACTAATTTTACAATCTAGTACTGTCACTGCTGTGCACGACATGTTAGAGTCAGAGTTGTTCCTTTCCAACAATGCAAGATCACTAGAAACACAATTTTATCAGCTCCCTGAGGGTTTCATCTTTCTAAGGGTTCACAAAACCCACATGGTATTATGAAACACTAGAGCTGAAATCTATAGTCTCTGAGGATATAGTTAGACCTGGAAGTCCCATGCACATGACAAATACTTGTCAAAAGGCACCTCTGGACACACGTCAAAAAGCAGCACCTGTGCCTCAGAAAGGATTAACTTCTTGTGCAATTTTTACATTGTCACTCCTTCGGAACTCTGTCCAGAAATGCAGTATAGATCCAAGTGTATGAACAGCTGTAAATTACAGAATCACAGAATCACTAGGTTGGAAGAGACCTTCAAGATCATTAAGCCCAACCCACGTCCTAACACCTCAACCATGGCACCAAGTGCCACATCCAGTCTTTTTTTTAAACACATCCAGGGATGGTGACTGCACCACTTCCCTGGGCGGACAATTCCAGTACTTTACTGCTCTTTCTGTAAAACATTTTTTCCTAATATCCCACCTAAATTTCCCTTGGTGCACCTTAAGACTGTGTCCTCTTGTTCTGTCAGTTGCTGCCTGGAAGAAGAGACTAACCCCCACCTGACTACAGCCACCTTTCAGGAAGTTGTAGAGAGCAATAAGATCACCTCTGAGTCTCCTCTTCTCCAGGCTAAACACCCCCAGCTCCCTCAGTCGTTCCTCACAGGGCTCATGTTCCCAGCCCCTCCCCAGCCTTGTTGCCTCCTCCAGATGTGCTCAAGTGTCTCAACATCCTTCCCAAACTGAGGGCCCAGAACTGGACACAGCACTCAANTAAGGGTCAGGCTAACTAACCTATAATTATAAGGAACCTCCTTCCCACTATTTTTGTGAATAGGCATCACACTGGCCAGCTTCCAGTCATCTGGAACCTCACCAATGGTAAACGATGGAGAGCAGCTTCACAAGCTCATCTGCCAGGTCCCTCATCACCCTGGGATGGATCCCCTCCAGTCCCATACATCTATGAACATCCAAGCAGCTCAGCAGTTCTCTGACTGCCTTCTCCTGGATAACAGGGAGACCATTCTGGTCCCTGACACCATCTACAAGCCCAGGAGGGCCTGTCCTTGGACAAGCCATCTTCCCACTACAGACTGAGGCAAAGAAGGTGTTAAACACTTACCCTGCCTCATCTGCAGTTACTAAGTTCCCTCCCTCATCCAACAGAAAACAAANAGTTACTAAGTTCCCTCCCACATCCAGTGGAGAACAAAGGTTACCCTTTCTTTTGCCATTAATCTACTTGTAATAACTTCTTTTATTATTCTTTTAAAAAGTTGCCAAATTAGGTTAGAATTGAGCTTTGACCTCCCCCAATTTTTTTCCTACATGCCCTAGCACCCTCCTTAAATACTTCCTGAGAGACCTGACCCTCCTTTTAAACATAATACATTGTCTTTTTATTCCTAACTTCCTTCAAAATATCATTGCCCATCCAGGCTGGACGTTTGCCTCATCGACTCATCTTTTGGCATGCAGGGACAGTATGTTCCTGTGCCCTCAAGATCTCTGCTTTGAAGCACACCCACCTTTCCTGGACTCTTTGTCTTTAAGGACTGCTTCCCCAGGAACTCTCTAAGTCTCTTAAATAGGCCAAAGTCTGCCCTCCAGAAGTCCAGTGTAAAAAACTTACTGATGTTCCTCCTGATTTCACCAAATATTGAGAACTCTATATAATTTCATGACCACTGTGCCCCAAGCAGCCTCCAGCCACCACATGTCCCACTGTCCCAGCTCTATTTGCTAATGTGGGGTCTAACATAGTCCCTCCCCTGGTGGGCTCACTCACCAGCTGTGACAAAAAGTTGTCCTTCACACACTCTAAAAACTTCCTGGACTGCCTCTTCTCTGCTGTATTAAGTTCCCAGCTGATGCCTGGTCAGTTGAAGTCACCCACAAGAACAAGGGTGATCTTGAAACCTCCTCCAGCTGCTTATAGAATAAGTTGTCCACTTCTGCCTGGCTGTGTGGACGATAACAGACTCACAGTGGGATCTCAGCCCTGTTGGCCTTCCCCTTAATTCTT
>VXBS01001947.1:0-49469 GCA_013400255.1 Sitta europaea
AAAGCTTTCCGGTCCTGAAAGGACTTGCAGCAGAAGGAGGGACTTGCACCGTAAATGCCAGTGTGTACCGCGTGGGAGGAGAGGGGAGAGGCGGTGAGGGGGAGGCCTGCGGGACGCTTGTCCCGTCCCCACCGACACTGGCAGCTCTCCTCTCTTTGGCAGGTTCCCAGTGCCCCAGCGTGCAGCTTTGAAGCATCTGCCTGCCCCCAGCTTGCTCACCAAGTACAGATTTTTGTTGATCTTGGCCATGCCAACCTCACCATGCCAAGGATTTGACCTTTAAACAACACAAAGATGTGAATATTGCCCCTGTCTGAACTTCATTTTTATTTTTACCTATTGCTATGCATTTCCTGCCTGAGATGTTCAAAGTTATTTTTTGGGAATGGAAGAAATTTTGTGAATGGTCAGGGATTTGAGACCAGAGGGGCATGGGATACTGGCATGGAACTACTGAGGCAAGGAGAGAAGTGTGCTTGGATTCTGACCTCTGATAGTCACTTGATGAATTCACTGTCAAGACAGGGGTATTGTGTCCACCCCCAAGATGGGGATACAACACTGCCCTTACACTGACAGTTGTTTCTCAGTTTCTGGAGTCATCCGTATGTTTGCCTCCTAATCAGGATTTTAAATTAATTTTTGTTTGACAGTGTACCTCAGAAGCAAACATTCCCTGATAGTCACCTTGTCTTTCCCCAGCAGCCTTTTCACTGGGGGACATCTTTGAACAGCAGTGACCAAGGACCTCTGCAGTGCCCTGCAGGGAGGCGCAGAGCACGCTTGCTGAGATCCAGGAGCTCTCTGTGCCTTGGGGGAGCTGTGGAAGATAAATGCCATAGTGGGATATCTTCTGCAAGTGACAGCAGTTTAATTACAAGCTGGATGAGGCTGGAATGGTTTATGCCACTGACAACACTTTAGGACACCATATTATCAGCCTTCTCCAGTCCTTTCATGCTGTTCTATAAAGGACAAAGAACCTGTGATCAATGCTGCTGCTGTCTGTGCAGACAGTCCTTGTGCCAGTCCTGCTCTGCTTAAAGGGCACCTGTGGAGAGGATACACAAGGACATCTCCCTGCTCCCCGCACTGTGCAAGAGGTGTCCACTGGACATGTCTCCTACAGAAAGAGGGGAGGCAATGCAGGATCTTTACCTGACTCCTTGTGAACATGGGGCTGGGCTTGCACTTCAGAAATTGCAGGAGTGATTCAGGGAGTGCATTTGCACTTTATAATTGAGCAGAAATTCCAGCACAGTCATTGTATGTCAGCTCCTTTTTCTAAGTACAGATACCTGCTTCTCTCTTTTAAATGCTATAAATCCCATAGGAAGCCCTGCTTATGCATTGGCTTCAGGATAATTCCTTGTGGCACAGAATTTGCCTTGGAGTTGCTGCTGTGGGGCTGGGTACCCCTCTTTGATGTTACTTGATTTTCAGATGCCAGCAATAGTGAATAGTTTTGAAATTTTTACCAAGACAAAACTCCCCTTCGCCTTGAAGAGGACATCCAGCCTTGGGCATGAATTCACAATTGTTTGCAGTAAAAAGAGCTTGTTCTTGTTACTGTCAGGTTGGTCTGGTTGGTTGGTTTTCAGATTGAGCCAAATGGTTATTAAAATGGATGGTGCTCCTGTTCTGGCAAGCTGTCACTTCACAGTTCTCTCACGAGCATGCTTTCCCAGCCCGCCTCCCTGGCTCCAGGGGCAGAAGATAAGCCAGAAGAAAAGGTTCTCTCTAGCCAAGTGTTTGTCTGAGGTGTCCCAGCTTCTCTGGAATGATTAACATCATTTCTCCCTATGCTTTTTCTGCATTCACATGTTCCCATTACATCTGAAATTGAATGATAAAGTATTTTCAAATAACAGAAGCCACATATGGCATCAGATTATTGCACTATGAGTGCCACCCTTTATTCTCTGCATGCATGTGATAAGTGGGGGTGTCACTGTTCAAATGAAAAGGCAGGATATCAGATGCACATAATCTCTCAAAAATGGAAAATGACCAACCATGCACACTCCTCCACCAACCCCAAATACTCAATTTATAAAATCAAACGTTACTGTGTTAGAACCACAAGTATGTGACTCTACAGGTACTGATGTAGTGTTTGGATGTACCCCAGTCTGTTTTACTGAGCCTGCCAAGGAAATGGGAATACGATATGAAGGAATATCATCAAGTGGCTTGGGTGAGTCAGGACAGTGGCATGAGGCCTGCTGATGGTCAGGATGAAGCAGTAGATAGGTGAGAATTTAGCCTGGCCTTGCATGTAGTGGGGATGTATTTTTTTCCCAAATTGACTGCTTGCCTCTATTGCAGGTAGGATACCAGGCTAAATGGGATAGCAGCCTAACTTGCTTGCAGTAATACCTCTGATTCCAGGGTGTTTAGGTACTGCCTGCAGCCATGAAGGAAGTGAGGGTCAGGAACAGCACAGGAGTCACCAGGCTGCTGTCTCCTTCACCCACCCTCACTGCCATCGGGGTTTTTGTTTGGGACAGACTCTATCTTCCTCTTTCCACTACAGAGGAGTATTTGCCTTAGTGGCAGCACACTGGCACCACTGAATCATTTGGGGTGAGAAATCAGGACTTCAGTTAAAGTTCACCAGGCTTATAAGGGAGACACAGGATTTTCAAAGTGGTGCAGCTCTTGTGGATGCCCTGAACAAGCAGTGGCCCAGGCAATCTCTGTCCCCTCTGCACAGTCTGCCCAGCAGAGGGAGTTCATAAGAGCAGTGCACGGCAGGGACAGCCAAGGTGTGCCCTGCCCTGCTTGTCATCCTGGACAATGGGCACCTTTGCCAGGGGGTAGGAAAGAGCTGGTTCTTGCAGGTGGCTACAAAGGTGCCTTCTGTACCGTTTGCCTTGTAGCACTCCCTGCAGAGCACTATTGTGCTTGCTCAACCAGATTGCAGGGACCAGCTACTCAGAGCAGGTAGCCCTCAGGGATACCTTCATGCTGGAAGATAGAGTTGACCAAAACAAAAGGCTACTGGGCACCATGCATCTTCTGAATTAATCACCTGAAGGAGCATATCTCTTCCAGCAATAAATAAAACTAGCACCACCAGCAAAATGTCTTTTCTTTTTCCTAGGGTAAAAGACAAAACACATGCATGCCACTCTTGAGAAAATACTCTGTGGTCTTTGTTTTCACAGATCAAGATATGGATTATGTCCTTAGTCATCAAAGAGATTATCTTTTCAGTGTTTATCAATTTACTTTAGTCTGTAAGCATAGTCTAGTCAAGAAAATATCCCTGTAAAATTGGATTGTGTTGTGACAAGGGTCATCTTTTCTCATGACATCCATCTGAAAGCTGGTCAGTTTACGAGTGAAAAAAAAATTCTCTAAGTGACATTGCTACATCTTCACACTGGAAATTATATGAATATTACGTTTGTTCTTCATTTTACATCCCCTGTGCATGACTGATCCTGCAGACAGGAATGACCAGCACATTGCAGTGGGGCTGTGGGAGGCAGAGCCTGCTTCTCTCCTCCAGCTGCATGGCTCTCGAGGTTTCCTGTTACCATACCTAATCTGACACTTCTGCAGGGGCAGTTTGAATACAAATATGTCACTTCTTAAAGTCAGTGGTCTGATCTTAATATAGGGGGTTGGTGTAAAGTACATCACCCCTTCCCCTTGAAATCATGCTTACGTGGAGAGTCTTCTGTGAGTTCTAATACATGCAGGATTAGGTTCTATGTCTGTTTTAGGACTCTGCCTAGGCTTATTCACAAAATTTTACCTAGATATATTTCTTCTTTTCTGCCCTTTTAATTTTTGCCTAGTACAGGTTTTGGTTGGCTGTCCAAGATCTCAAGAAACAACCTTTACAGGATGTGACCACCAGAGTGGAAGAAATCTGGCAAGAGTTTCTAGCTCCTGGGGCCCAAAGTGCTATCAACCTGGATTCCCACAGCTATGAGAAAACAAGCCAAAATGTCAAAGACCCAGGGAGATATACATATGAAGATGCACAGGTTAGTTTTTGGTTTTATGGAACTACTGCTAATGAAACTCTCAGTTTTTATATGATATTCCACTATCACATTGTCACTGCTCACTCGTAAGAAAAAGGAGATGCACAGTTTGAAGTGACTTTGAGGATATCTATTCAAGCTGGGTAAATTATATTTTCATTGGATCTATCTGTTATAACAGGCAAAGGCTCCTCTGGGAACAAATGTTCCAAAATCTACAAGTCTACAAGGCAGTGCAAGCTGGAGCCATGTCTCAGAGAAAGCACAGATGAAAGAGTGCTATACAGTTCAGCTTGTCTGTGCTACCTGTCACCAAAGTCTGGCATATTTACAGAATGACCAATGTCATATCAAAAGCCTAGATAATACACTTTGTCTATATTTTATTTATAGCTAATTATATCCCCCTGCCAAACCCCAAATGCAGCAGCTTCCTCTAACACAGCTAGAAATTTGTCCACCAGACAATACCTTAGAGTAATGATAGGACAGTAGGCAATGCAGTGAGCTTAATCCTTCCCTCCTAAGGCTGCAGATTTATCAGGGAAATTTTACTGATAAACTGTACATGGAAAATGCCTTGAGGAAAACAGATAATTTGAGCAAAACTGCTACAAGCAAGGGTAAAGCTGCATAACCTTCTGGAAAGTGAAAGTACAATTTTCTAATTTTTAAAAAAGAAAAAGGAAAAAGGGATCATTTGGCAAATATTACTAGGGATGCATTTAAAAGATATCCTCCTCATAATCATTTTTATCACAAGAGGTAGTAAAACCAACAGCAAATTAAAAGAATTCCTGGGTTTTGGGATTTTTTTTCAATTGGCATTCAAAGACAATTCTTCAAAATACTCCACTAACAAAATGTTTTCATCTTGGGGGAGATGTTGTGGACCACTTATACAAGGTTAGGCAATTAATTTTTCAAACCAGCGTCAAATTCTCTATTTTCCTGAATGCAATCTTGCTCCTTGGGGCCAGCATAGAAGGAATGTGCAGGAAGTTTCAAGGCAGTCCCCTGTGAATATCAGGCAACTTAAATGTCCTTTTTAAAGCTGAGAAATACAGGTGTATGAAGACATTCTGGCTAAGATGTATTCTTTGCCTGGCAGTTGTAGTGAAAAAGAACTTCTTGCATCACCTGAAAAAAATGATGATGACAAAATGCAGGCTAAAGTAGATGGGTGAATAATGGGGAATTGATTAAATTGATAAGAAGTACTAAGAATAAGACAAATGTTTAGATGATGAGTATTTAATTAGAAGAAGACATGGAGGATTTAGCTTTGAACTGATCAGTTCACAATGTAATTGCCATTCAAAAGGGAGTTGATAAAATCAAGCTGGAGCCCTGGAAGTTAGACTGCAATTTTAGCTCCTTGGGTTAATTTTATTTCAGTGAATTTTTACATTGTTAGATGTCCTCAATTCATCTGTTGTGGTTCATGGACGCAGAAATATGCAGCAAAGGTAGACCTTCAGAGCCAGCTATGGTTATCTTGGAGACTGAATCTATGCCAAGAGAGGGTAGCACAATGTGGAAGGTGACCCCAGTTACCTTCTGTACCTTCTTGTACAGTGGGTTTCTGGTAGCTCTCCAAAGGGCAAGCAAGCTTTTTGTGGCTGCTTGACTGGATAGCTGAGAAGGCATTCTAACAAAAGCAGGAAGAGGCAGGACATTGCTGAAGGGTGTAGTGCCCTGGCAGAGTTTTTACTGGCTCATCCTGAAGAAGGGATGTTTGCACATCCACATTGTGGGAGCCAATGTAGATCACCCCAGGATGCTGTAATCCCCCAGGTACTGCCGTGGTGTTTCTCACAGGTCAGCCCTGCCACCACAGAGGTTCTTGTCCGTGAATCTGCAGCAGCTGCCTTATCTCAGCACCCTGGCACCAGGAGTCCATGGGATCTCCCACATATCCCACATTCCTAGCACTCAAACAGATACAACTAATCAAAACACCCTCTGTGGGAGGGGAAAATATGAGTGTTGTCCAGTCCTGTGTAGCTTTAGCACAAAGAGGAAAACAACTGAAATGTCCTTGTAAGTAAAAACAAGAAAAAAAAAAGCTTACTCAACAGCTCATTCTTTGACTGCCTGCAGGTCTGCAACACTAAGAGGAAGAAAAAGTGTTGGCTGATCTGAGAAAATTAGTTCAATACTCCTGCAGTGAAAGAATAGGAGAAGGTGATGTGGTACTCTAGTCATTACTTGAGAGATCCACAAAATGCCAATTCTGTATAAAAAGCACTGGAAATGGACACACTGCTGTACTTGGGAAGGGCAAGGTGTAGCAGAGCACATTCAGGCGAGCAAATGCTTTATAACAGGAAGTTGAAAGCAAAGCATCATTTGTTATCAGGTGCTTAACAATCTACATTGATGTGCTTCTTTGCACAACCTTGGCTCCCAGCCCCTAAGAGCTCTCCCAGATGCTGCTCAACCATCTGGTAAGGCAACTAGCCTAGATAAAAACAGGGAGAACAGGGACTCTTGGCAAACATGCCTCTCACTTCAAACCTCTTTGTCCCCAGGCCAGTCATGGTCTGAAAGCAAATGGTTCCTCTGTTTAAGAAAATTTCAGCTCCAAATCTCAGTCCTCAAAGCAGTCTTAATCCAAACCTGAATTAGGTGTGCATTTATTATTTCAGACAGACATATCTCTGAGATGGATTCCGATTCCACAGAAGCAAGTGTTTTTTCTTTTCCCCATCTCAGCTTAAGATACTTGCTGTGCTGTGTGTCCCTCAGTGCTGCTGCACTCCACAGTCCTGCAGTGCTGGGCATGCACAGAGCTGCCCCTCTTGCTGTGGCTCCTGCAGGTGCCATCACCCACCCCATGCCTGGCTCAAGCTGTGCCAGCACATCTCAGCTCTGAGCAGTGTGCTGTGCTGGCTCAGCCTGCACTCCCCTCCCCAGCTGTCCAGTTTGTTGGTGTCTCCATCCTCAAGCAGCCCAGTGCTGCTCCTAGCTCTATCCTCATCATCAGCTATCTTGGTCCGCAGCACCTTCTGTCATTTTAGTGCTGGGTCCCTCCAGAGGGGAGCCTACCAATTTAGCTGATTATTTTCTGCTCTTAAACAGCTGTCCTCTGAGTAAAATATTATGATTATCAAACCATTTTCACTGGGGAGCAAAGCAGCTTTTAATACAAGGGGCATCATGAGAAAAGGTCAGTTCAATTAAACAGTGAAGTACTTAGCAGGATGTAAGCTCCCACAGGAGTTATCAGCATCGTTGAACAAGCAATGTGGGGCCCTGCAATATGAAGCAGGCACCACCAGCTCTGGAAAGTAAATAGGTTTGGGTCCATCTGAATGACCTCTTTTGGCTAATAAAGCTGCTGACAGCCAAAGTAATTCATCTTTACATGGGAACACTGAGCTGTGAGTGTGACAGTTATGGCTTATCTATACAACATATTATTAGATTTTTAACCATTCTTCCCCTACCCCCATCAAGCATCTCCTTGCCTCCCCTGAAATGTCTTTCTGCCTTCAGAAAATCTTTAATCCCTTCCTCAGTCCCTTGGTGTTGGGAGCTAGAATCACCAGGATGTGTTGTGTTTCCCCACAGTAATGTTTCTAGGGACATGTAGTCTACATTTACTGGTAGGCTTCAGAGTCAGGTGTACCAAAGTAAGGTAAGGCACACAGTTGTTTTTGGAATTCCTTTCCTGTTTTCTTTGCTTATTTTTATTCTTTCATAAATAAAACAGAGTTTTAGATTGACATTCCTTTACCTGAACTAACCAGCTGTTGTTTCTATGAAGATGATTCAGGGAAATTCAGTTATAATCCAGGCTTAGTTAGGGATTTTAACTGTTCTTTGCAGATCCTTGGCTAATTCCAGGGCAGATTTAAACCATAACACTAAATTCCAGGCAGCTCAAACCAGAAATGTACCTGTCACAGATTTGAAACATAGAATAGTTTGGGACAGAAGGCACCTGTAAAGTTCATCTAGTCCAGCGTCCAGCTCCCCTGAAATGAGCAGGGTACATCTTCAACTAGATCAGGTTTCTCAGAGCCCTGTTCAACTTGACCCTGAATGTTTCCAGAGATGGGGCTTCCACCACCTCTCTGGACAATCTTGGCCAAGGTTTCATTATCTTCATTGTACAAATTTCCTTCCTGAAATCTAATCTTGAGATTTGAGCTCAATTCATGCTCTCAGCTGCCCCTGTGTAGTTCAGTTTGTTCTGGACTGTGATAGGGATACGAGTACTTGCAGGATACATCAGTTTGCATTCTGATTGCATAAGGAAGCTCAAGGGGCTGACAGAACTTGATGGGATCATGTTGAATTCAAAACTAAACTCCAAGTTTAAGCAAGGATCTCTTGGAAATGACATATTATTTTTTACCAGGAAGGGAAAATGAGGGGTGACTTCTAACTTTGTGTTTTCAAGCATGCACAGGATATGAAAGGCCTGGTGTCTATTCAGTGGACAGAGAGAACTCCTTTTGTAGGTCTGGAACAAAATTGTATCATGGAAGGAAGATGTGAAAATAATAATTCATTGTGTGTCTGTATCATCTTTCATGTAAGAACTTGGAGAAACGATATTCCTATTTTCTTAGAGTTTTGCCCAGTCACCCCAGTTTTGTGCATGCATGTAAAGACAATGACTAAGGATTGGTTAGCAGTGCAGGCAGCCAGCAAGGGGACACGGGGCAGACCAAGGTGCTCTGACTCTAAGAGGGGATCAAGTCCACCTGAACCAGTGCTGCTCAGAGACCTTGAGCCTGTGCTGTGGGGAATTCAAAGCACTGCTACATGACATCAGTATTTACACATGAATGGTGTGCCCACGGCTCCTGGGGGCTTTTGACAGCCTGCACTTTCCTGTGGAGGTTACAGACTGCACAAGGACTTGTCCTTTATTCCTTTCTCCTACTTTGGCTCTGATTCTGTGGGACTGGAGGAAAAATCCTTCCTAACACTGCACTCTGGCTCTCTTCCTTGTATTTTGGTTATGGTGACTGTAGAAAACACAGAGTCTCACTGTTGTGTATTTGTTACACTTAGAAGCAAAAGTGCAAACTCCTGCCCTTGTGGATTTCACAAAACAACCTACAACCAAATGGAATCTAAAATCAAGAGCCCCACAAATACAGCCAGAGGAGTAGTTAAGTGTCTGGAGCAAAACTAGGGAAGTGATTGTGGAGGCTTATGCTGGTGTGCCTGATGCTGTGCAAAGCAGGAAACAAAAGACTTGAGGCAGAGGTTTACATAGGAGCAGATAGTTTGTGTTTGTTTTCCTGTTTTGGTTTATTGGGAGGTTTTTTTCAAATGTACATATGCGCCACACATCATAAAGTACTTCTTTTATCTTCTGCCTTCCATTTTAATTTGTGGTTTAGCAGTTGTGTTATATGAAAAACATCTACCACCCAGCTTTTGTCTTGCTGTTCCCTTTCTGTCTCTGGAGGCATCAGGGATCAAACTACTGTCTAAGCTAATGTCCTTCTGTCAAACACAAGCAGAAAAAGGGCCAGGAAAAAGTCATGAGTGACCTCTCTCCTTGCAGACACAGTGACAGAAGGCAGCAGAGCTCTCCAAATGAAAGATCTTGGGATTGGGGTAACAAGAACAGTCAGCATATTCCCACAGGACAATAGTCTGCCTGTTATTCAGGGTGCTGATCCTGCCAAGCTGTCTAAAACAACATGCATGAGTATTAATAGTGCCAGACATTTCCTATCTCCAAAAAATATCTTTAGATGGATTATATGGGAAAGTCTCTAGCTTGCTCAAAAATTTAATTCAGCACTCAGACTCTGGGACTCTTGTGTCAGTAGTGTGCACTGTGCTTCAAGAAAGCAAGAAACAACTGCATGTCAGATCCAGAGCAAGAGAATTTCCTCTTCATGTGAAGGTCAGGAAGCTGCTGATACTGTTCCTTTTCTCCCAAACAGGGAGTGAAAGTGCTTGCAAGTGCATCCTTTCATCTAATCAAGAAGCCAGAACTCCAGGAGTCCACTTGTCATAGACTTTGGGGTTATGGTCTCTTCCTGCTAAACCCATGCACTGCAGGAACACTGTGGTCTTTAATTTTTTTTAAGGGGTTGTTACCTTTTTATGTGTTCACACTCCTAATTAAAAATTTAAGAAAAAATCCCTGGGAAGATCTATCAACAATGTAGTTCATATCTCTGCTCAGTGCACAGCAGGTATGAATGTGGGCTGTCAGGATGGGGTTTGTTGGCAAACAGTTAAAAGGTTTCAGTATACATTTGGACTCTGATATCTTGAGCTCACCCACTTAACAGCAGCTCAAGATGACATAGCACCAGATATCTTACAGTCATAATGCTGATGAGCTATGGAAAATTGTTTATCTATCCAGTACATGTTCTCTAGGTAGGCATCCAAGCAGAGTTGGTGTTCCCTATCCCAGAAGCTGTGCTCTGCTTGTTTCCATAGGGCTTTATCCTTCTCCATCACCATCTCCTATGGAACACAGAATGCCCCACCAAAATAAAATTTTCTTCTGCTGTGTGAGGGATTCTGCATGTTCCTCTCCTTGGTATAGTTCAGCTTTTTGGCAGGATTTTTCATGGAAAAAACAAGGAGGAAGCTGATGACAGCCTGCAGGTGTTAGGGTGTTGACCAAAAGGCTAAGCAGTTACACCTCATAGCTGTACCACAGCATGCACAGGAGGGAAAAAACCTCATCTTCATTGCTGCAACTCCTACGTATTGTATTGTTTGGAAAAGAAATGCCGGTCTCCTGAATGCTACAGAAGGTTGTCCCCTCCTCCCAGGCAAAACCTTTTCACTTGGGCTTCTTGCCAGTATCCAGGATTTGGCCCATATTGAGAGAATCAGCCTCTTAGCCATGATCATTGTTCTCAAAACCTAAAGCTGTTCATATGGCATTAGACTCCTGGCAGCCCACTCTTGTCTCCCAGGATAGCTCTTGCTATATTTAGGACTAAATCCTCCTGCAGTACCAGGCTGACCCCTTAACTGCACAGCACTCAACAACCCTTTGCCTCTAGTCCTCTGCACTGCATCTGCCATGGACCCTCGACAGCTCTGCCCTCACATCTGTGTTTGAAGATATGAAGCAAACCAGTTGTCTCATCAATTTACAGAGGAGCCATAGCTAAATTTATATGTTACTTTTATCAATGTGCTTTTCCATGAAAGATTTACATTATGTTTCCAAGTATGTATCTACAGGGCTAAACAAAGGATTTCTGTATATTACTCAAAATGAGCTCTCATTGCTTACAGTTATCCCTCTTGCTAAGGCTCTTTTTTACGTTCCTATGCCTTCACCCCAGTGTAATTTCATTTGTGGGCTGGTAAAAAAAATATGCTTTTTATTTTAGCAGGGAGGTTAGTCTCTATTACAGGATAATTATTCATCTTTTTTTTTCCCCTTAGTAGTAAAAGCAACTTGGTTGACTGTGAAGAAAATGCACCAGCTAAAACTTAGTGTAAATTACCATATCCCTTGAATACTTGAGAGTGGCAAAAAAAGATACTGCTCAGATTTTCCAGAGCTATTCACTCTTAGGTCAAGACACTTATGTGCCATTTAGCAACCTGAAGCATTTCTTTTCCGACTATAAATCCAAGACAGCCATGCAGCCCACAGCAGCCAGAGCACCCAGTCCCTCCCGGCCCTGCTAGATGGCAGCACTGCCGGGTACCAGAGAAGCTCCGGGAAGGTGCTCAGCCTGGTTAATGCAGACAGGCAGCTCAAACAGGCACAAAAACGTTTTTAAGAAGAGCAAAATCCTAAATGCAGAGACCAGAATAAGCAGGTCCAGAAGCACTCTTAGTGGGGATTTGGAAACATTAAAGGAAATTGAAATAAATGTTTCCCTGCTTTCTCACCCTCACTGGTGTTTTCCCATCAAGTTCAATCAGGACAAATGTGAAGGTCTTTTCTGCAGCTTCTTCACTGTTTGCCTCACCTCAACTGTGCCTGCTACCAACTGCTTCAGCTTCCAGAGCTGATGCAGCAATTTTTACTGCTTTTTCTAACATGGATTTTAGCACTGTCATTTAGGTTGAATGCAGTTGATCATAATTGCTCCTAGAAAGTGTTGCATTCAGTCTTGGCACAAGTAACTGCTTAAAAGGAGTAGGTCTCCTTTCCTTTCTTTGGCTTTTTGGGAGATCCTGGTGGTGGTGTGGTAGTGGGTTCTGCTGGTCAAACAGGATTCTTGAGGAAGAGCTGGGAAGAGTATAGCAGAGTTAACAGGACACACCTCTAATAACCCGTGGATAGCAGGTTTTGCTGACTGCAGTGTGTGTGCTGGCACAGGGGTTAACCTCAGCTCCTCTGCCACAAATGTCTGTATAGAGCAGAGGTGCCAACAGACAGGCCCTAGGCTGCTGCCAAGTCTAATTGGAAGGTGCAGCAGTCACACACCATGTGCTTACCAAAGCGTCTGCTTTCTCCCTTCCCACGTTGTCTTTGTGCTATAGAGACAGCTCTTCCAAAAACAAACTCCAGGCAGGTTCTCAGCTGGCATCTCTTCCTATCCTTCTAGCAAAGGCCACAAGGCCTTCCTTCACTCAGGCAGCACTCTCTCATGTGTGAATCGCAATAAATTCCTCCCCAGTGCCAAGCATACAGGTAGCACAAATATTAGCATTCATTGCAGTATGCTGTTATTTATTTATTTGTTTAATCTACTGCTTTACATTGCTTGTGGCCTTTTCTTTTAATGGATTTGTCTGACATGCTGCAAATCTCCTTTGCAGTTGGACAGAGGTTTGGCTGCATGCTTGCAATACAAAAGGGGTCTCCACATCAGTTCTCTCTAGTTAATACCAGGTGTTGGGTGAAAGGGTGAAGGAATGCTCCAAGACAATCCAGAAGATTTTAGTGGGATAGCTACAGCAAGGAGGTTTCTGAGCAGTTGACGAAAGGCAAAGTGGACCCTTGCAGCTCAAGTGCATCTCAACAGCTATCTATCCTTAAGTGTAAAACCCCCAAAATGAGCTAAAAATCATGGAATAGGATCATTAAGGTTGCAAAATACCTGCAAAACCATGAAGTACAACCTTTGACTGAACACCACTATGTCAATTAAATCACAGCTCTGAGTGCCTCCTCCATTCATTTCTTGAACACTTCCAGGGCTGGTGACTCCACTGTCTCCCTGAGCAGCTCATTTCATTGCTTACCACCCCTTCAGTGAAAAAATTATTCCTGATGTCCAATCCAATCTGAACTTCTGTTGGCATAGCTTGAGGCCATTTCTTCCCATCCTGTCACTGGCTGCCTCAGAAAAGAGGCTGACCCCCACCTTGCTACAGCCTCCTTTCAGACAGGTGTAGAGTGATAAGGTCTCCTCTGAGCCTCCTTTTCTCCAGGCTGAACAACCCCAGCTCCCTCAGTTGCTCCTCATATGAGTAACTTTTGAGATCCATCACCATTTTCATTGCCCTTCCCTGAATATGCTCCAGCACCTCAATTTTTTTCTTGCAGTGAGGGGCTCTGTCGGAACCCAGGATGTCTCTCTGACAGTCCTGGATGATCTGAGCTCCAGCCAGGGGGCTTCTGAGCCCTGGCAGGGGGGTCAGAGACCCTGACATGCAGCCAAGGACTCCTGCAGCTTTGAGTTTGACCCATGGAACAAATTGCCACCTTTGAATGAAAAACTAAAGGTCACAAAAGTTTAGATAGCATGATAGTAGTAGTTGTAGAGTGAAAAGGGAAATTTTGGGGATTTTTATCATGGGGGCTTAGGGGGTAAGATGGAGGGACTTGGGTGTTGTCCTGTCTTCCTTCCTTCTTCCTAGCTCCATCTTCTTGGTGACGGTGGCACTTGGGGATTGGATTAGAGTAGAATGTAACTGTCTAACACAGGTGATAGGTATTGGATCATAACTGTAAATATCTAACACATGATTTGTAGTATAAAAAACAGCACCTGCCCCGGGGAGGGCAGTGTTCCTTGGACTGACCTGCTGAACAGACCTCAGCAGGCCAGACAGAAAATATTTTAGATAAGAACTAATAAACAACCTTGAGAACACCAGCCAAAGACTTCTGACTCCTTCTTTGACAGCTGGGTTGGGAAAAAGAGACTTTTAATACATCTTGGGGTCATCTCAACCAAGAGAGATCCCAAGGGCTCAAAACTGGACACAGGATTCAAAGTGTTGGCCTCATCAATGCTGAGCACAGGGGGACAATCCCTGCCCTGGTCCTGCTGGCCATGCTATTGCTGATCCAGGCCAGGACGCCACTGGCCTTCTTGGCTGCCTGGGCACTCGCTGGCTCATGTTCAGCTGCTGTAGGCCAGCACCCCCAGGGCCCTTCCTGCTGGGCAGCTTTCCAGTCACTCATCCCCCAGCCTGGAGCACTGCATGGGGCTGTTGTGACCCAAGTGCAGGATATGGCACTTCACCTTGCTGAACCTCTTACCATTGGCCTGGTCCCATTAATCCAGCCTGTCCAGGTCCCTCTCCAGAGCCTTCCTGCTCTCCAGCAGATCAACACTCCCACCCAGCTAAGTGTCATCTGTGAAATGGCTGATGGTGCACTCGATCCCCTCATCCAAATCATCAATGAAGACATTAATAGGGCTGACTGCAATACTGAGCCTTGGGGTTACCACTGGTGACTGACTGCCAGAATGTAACTCCATTCACCACCACTCTCTCAGCCCAGCCATTTTGATAGTTTTTAATCCAGCAAAGAGTGCACCTCTCCAAACGGGGCTGCCAGCTCCTCCAGGAGAAGACCATGGGAGACAGTATTGAAGGCTTTGCTGAAGTCCAGGTAGACTTAATCCACAACTTTTCCCTCATCCACCAGGCAGGTCACCTGGTCATAGAAGGAGATCAGGTTGGTTGTCAAGCAGGACATGCTTTTCCTATACTCATGCTGGCTGGGCCTGATCACTTGGTTGTTCTGTACATGCTGTGTAATGGTAGTCAAGATGATCTGTTCCCAAAATGTTCTAAATGGTAAACCTGTACTTGAAGTGAGCAAAGAATTTGCCATTTCTCCTTACTCCCCATGATCATCTAAAGTTTGCAGCTGTGTTTAGGCACAAACAGGGAAAAATTTCTATCAGTGTGTTCTAATTTAAGGGCTTTCTAGAATCTAGCTGGTGCTCAGAGTTCATGAGAACATTATGCTTGGCCTTCACAACTCCAAAAAAGCTCTCAAGTCTGTCACAAAATATCAGGATGGGTAAAATACTGGTGGAATTAGGAATGGATGTTTAACTGCCAATTCTCTTTTTCTCTCATATACACAAATCAGAGGAAAGAACCAAGGTCTTCTGCTAGAAAGCAACATTCTCTTCAGGGTACATAATTCCTGGGATCTACCACATACATGCCTTGTGTGAGTCAGATGTTATTATTTTTTTTGTCATTCAGGTTTTTTCCCACATTTTTTTTTTTTGAATGTTCCCATGGTTCTGCTTATCTGGCAGCCATGCCCTCCTCAGGGTCACTATGACTGCGAGGGGGAAGAGAGATCTGAGATCACATTGCACCACATCGATTTGGAGCAGGTGCAGCTTTGAGATGGTTTCTGCTATCTCAGCCACCTCCCACACTCCTGTCTGGATTGCAAACTTTATTTTTTCCTCTTCCTTTCCCCTCTTGTCAGGAATAATTTACAGAGTCTGTCCTTCATCTCTTTCCAAAGGTAAAGCTTGTGGAAGGAAAATAGCCAAGAGATGCTGAACCTTATCAGGGTTAATTTCCCTGCACTGTCAGGGGTGGGATTTCCTGTTGGTTTCACATAATTGTAAAAGAAATTTTTGGGGGGATTTATCCTATTTCCTTTTTTCATAGAAGGGACAGCATTTCCCACTTTTAAATGTACTGTTTGTTCTTCTTTATATCATGTAATTGTTGTGCCAAGTGGAATGATTATGTTGTCTGAAGTGTAGCTCTCATGACAGAGGTACAGAGAGTATGCTCAGTGAAGCTGGACAGCCCCCAGGACCACTGCATATTTTTCCCCACCATGGAGATGTGATTCAGGTGCATGAAACACAAAAGAAGGTCTGCCTTTTTCTCACAATGAGATGCAAGCAGATCCCATTGCCTCTGTTGCCTTGGCACAACAACTGTGAAAAACCAGTCATGGGATGTTTGAGAGCAAACACAGTTTCCTTGCAGGAGTCTTGTAAGGGATTTGTTTGTTTCCTGGAGATCAAATCCACTGCATTTACAAAAGCAGGTTCTTGTGTCACTCTCCATGTTAGATTGACATTTCCCAATGTGCATCCATTGTCACAGGGGAGTATCAGCCAGCCACTCATCAGCAGCATGCTATGTGAGAAACTGAGTGACTGGTCAGCTCAAAAAGCCAGTTTGCCAAGGCTCCCTCACACATGTCAAGTCAGTCCCTGTCTCCACTTGCAGCTGCCACTGCAGTGGCCTGAGATGGCAGCTCGGTGCTCAGAAAGAGCTGGCAAGGCTGCAGGGGAGACTAGTGGGACACGTGATGCCTGTCAACTGCTGGCCAAATCTTGAAAGACTTTTTTTCCTGCCTTTTATCTGGTTTTATAAGCTACCTTTTTCATGGTTTAATAAATAACTTGGGCAGTTTTGTTAGATGATTGTTTTAAATCCTTGGGTTGGCAATGTAACTCCCTAAAGGATTGCTGTCATAGGGCTGGAACAGGGAGTTGTGAAACAGCCATACTTGGGAAGTGGTACACAGCAATGGCTGGGAGAGGCTACACCACCTAGATGAAATGGTCCTCCTGCTCTTATGCAGACAGGGCACAGGAACTTCCCATGGCATTTGTAAAGTGTTGCAGTGATAATTCTGGACTGACTGCTCACAGTGCAAGAGACTGGAATGTCCAGAGCTGCAGCTGCATTGTTAAAAATCACACTGGTAGTGCATTTACTTTTTCTATTTAGGGAACCAGCAGTAGTGAGCTCATTACCCTCTAATAAATGACTTAACAAAATGGACAATTATCTCAGTGTAAGGATGGAAAAGCTCAAATTTCTTACCATCACTGTCGCATAATGTCAGGGAGATTGTGCATGTTTATAAAGTGCATTGCACTGGGAGATTTCAGTCTTTAATGTGTGTTCCTTTCTTTCCACCATGTGATAAAAAGGTGGGAAAAAACCGAGCTGCTCAGTGAAATAAGAAGTGAGAGACCAGTGATCCAAAGTGAGCTAAAAATCCATGACAGAGAAGAACAAGACAATTTGCACAGGTTGAACAGAGCAGCTAAATCCAAGCCCATACCTCTGCCTGTTGCTCAGGCTTCCACAGAAGAATATGATCAGTTCCATATGTATTTATGAAATGAGGAGCTGCTAAACACTAGCTGTAGGTTCTCCCTAGGAAGTTGCAGATTCTAGAATGCATAAGAGAAAATAGCTTGGTGGCAAAGAACAGAGTAGGCTACAGATCAAAAACAAATGTTCCAGCCACTGGCTTTTCCCATCCTGCAGCTAGATTTGGTGTGTGAGTAGACCGGACACACACCGCAGCCACAGTTTTAGCAGAACTCTTCATGGTGCACTCTCAATAGGGATTTTCATCATAGCAATGCAAGTTGTCCTGTATTGTTGCAAATTGGCAGGCAATCTTTGCTGATCTGAGCAACTGACTCAGATTTCCAGTAGGTGCTTCAGAAATGCAGTGTTGTAAAATAAATTACTAGTGTATCATTCATGCCTTCAGTCTAGAGAATGTTGAAAGCAAGCCCTTTGAATTCTGACAATTAAAAAGTAAAGTTTGCTTCTGAAACTATGCATGTCCCTCTTTTTCCTATTCCCAACCTTCTTTCTTCATTAGCATTCAAAGCCTAGGAATAGTTATTCCCTGTTTGATTATATCTGTGGTGAACAGCTGAAATGTTCAGTGAAATGCAGTGTTGCTCTTTAGTGATTCCAAGATGTGAAAAGCAGAGAAAATGCTTCATACCAATTAGCTAACTGCAGTGGCAGCAGTGCTGTGACTGGACAAAAGTCCTGTTTCAGGGAAGGGCTTCAGTTAAGAAGGCAGCTTGTGGTTTATTTCATCTCAGGATTGAAGCAATTTTTTCCTCCATCTGACCACCAGATACTGAGTTTTAAGGTCAAATACATGAAGTTGTCTTGACATGAGCAAGAGTGATAGTTGTCACTGGCATGCAGGCGAGTCATATGGCCAACCTCATGTGTTCTCCTTTGCCTCTGTGTGGCAATGAAAACTGGAAGTTATTTTCCAAAAATGTTATCATTGTGTTTCAGACCAGACCCAGTTGTCTGACCACTGATAAAGAAACCATTTGGAGCCCAAAGACAGTAAAAAATTAATCACATCTAGAAAAATGTTAATATAAATATCCTTGTCACCCACCATGTTGCCTCAGCCACAGCACCTTCCTGCCCAACTCAGCACCTGTCCCACCAGCACCCTGCATGTACTGGCTGCTGCAAAGAGGACCACTAAGAGGGTGAAGGCTCTGGAGACCCCTCAGGCCCTTTGCTGTTGATGGGTTACAAGGTACCCACTTACTCATCACTCTCCTCTCCTGGAAAAGCACCAGTTAGGTGGGTTTGTTTCCCAGGGAGTTTCAAAGAAGTCATTAGGAGAACATGGAGTCTTCCTGGAAACCTTAAGAGGTAGCAGTACAGGCAAACTGGTTGAGATGTGGTTGGGTTTAAATCAATGGAGACCTGAGTTTATGCTACTTGAAGTATTTAAGAGAGAACTGATGTTGAAAATCCTTATTCATGTGAGACTGGAAACGTTTTGATGATCATATCCATGATGTGCATTATTTTCCCTCTTCTTGTCTTAGTGCATACTTGGCTCATTCTGTCCTGTATAAATAGAACAAATGTCCCACAGCTGGATGTCAAATCTCATGGCAACGCAGTACATGAGTATGAAACTCTGCCCTACCATGTGTTTTTTCTGAAGCAAAAAGTGTGGCAGTAGCTAAATAGCTTATTTGAATGATTCTGTAGCAAAATCTTGTGTTTTCCTTTGGATAGATAGTGCTGCACAAATGAGGATCTGCCAAGACTAAAGGCAAGTATGGAAATTAACCAGTAAAAATTGTTCCACACCAGAATGTAGCTCAAAGAATACATTTATGCTGTGCTAAAGAAAAACTAATGGCCCTCATAGGACTACACCAAATAGTGTAAGAAAGCTGAATTAAGCAGTTCTTCTGTGTATAGACAGGTCACTGCTAATTACCCGTGATGGTGAAGATAAGGGAATTCTGCTTGGCTTGTTAACACACTGAAATAAGCTATGTGACTTCTGTCTGGTTTGGTTCTGCTAAAGTTTCACGTACAATGGCTTTAGGGCAGGAGAGAATATCTCACGTTGTATAATTCACTATAGATAAAACTGCTCATTAACTCTATGAAAAGTGCTTCTTTGGGCAAAGTCTAAGAGAAAGGTCCAAGGTGCCTGGTTTTCTCTTGAGCTCCTTTAGTGTGTTCTCAGTCATTATTTGGTCAAAGTATTTTGATTTGATTTTCTTGCTGTTTGGGATAATATCTTTTGTAAATACAGGCATAACTAGGCAAAAAGCTGACTGTTAAGGGATTCTCAGCAGCAAAGTAAAGCTTAGCAAGGAAGTTAGAAAAGGGTATGAATTATAAGTTCAGCTGCAATGAAACACCACTTTGTAAATCTGAAGATACATTTAGTAAGTTCTTTCAGAGTAAACCAGTACCAGGACTTTGACTTAAGAGAAGACCCTAAGAGAGAGACTCATCCAATATAATTTTCTACATATGATGTAGCAATCCACATCGAAGCTAGTCATAACTTTCCCCACAGATAAAGGCTTTTCCAGGACATTAACATGTTTGCTTACTTGAGTGCATGTCTAAAGTGGAGATGAAATGTGTGCAAGTATCAGTTCCCCTCCATGAACAGGAAGGGAGTGCTGGGTGGTTGTTTAAGTATCTGTAACTGGTAAAATGAAACCTAATCTTTGAGACAATTTCTGTTGTTTATTTCTTCTTTCAAGGGTAGGCACTTTCTTATAATCTGGGGAATTAAGAGATTTGCAATCTTTGCAAAATAATGCTGTTGAGTGAATAATTTGTGCCAGCCTTTGGGGTGAGGGCCATCTCTGTTTTGTGTTCATACAGCCCCAGGCACAGCGGGGTCCTGCCCCAGGATAGACCTTGTGTACACTACCACAACATGGATAATCAATAAAAGCAGACTTAATTAGAACTCTGATCAGTCTCTCTTCCTTCCAATTCTCTGTGTTTTATGTCCCTGTGATGTCTAAATGAGGTTTGATAACAATTCTCTGTCTCTCATTTCCCCATCCCACAGGAGCACATTTACAAGCTGATGAAGAGTGACAGCTACGCGCGCTTTCTGCGTTCCAATGCTTACCAGGACTTACTGCTGGCAAAGAAGAAGGTATCTGTTGGAAAGGACGTGCTTGCATCTCTTAGCACCTCTTGAGTCTCGCCTGCTGCTTGCTGCTAGTGTGAAAGTGAAAATATTGTTTCCTTTATTTTTTTTTTCCATTAAGAAGGGAATGAGCACTTTTGTCTTCTTCACTGGGGGCATGGCATCAGTGTGCAGAGCCTCAGCATGAGTTTTGGGGAAAACATGGTGGCCCAAGGTAAAAGTAGTATGGAAAGTTGTTTGTCTTGCGCAGCTGTCACCCAAACTCGGTGCAGGCAATATAAATTGTATCACCTCTTTCTCATGGAAAAGATGGTATGCAATATGAGAAGCAGAACCCATCAGTATGTTCATTACTGGTGCAAAATTCACCTATTAAGGTTTTCACCTCCCTGGTGTCACCATGTGATATCCCCCTGCAGCAATTCCCATACTCCTTTCTCTTCTTTTGCTTCCCCAGAGATGCTTCCTTTTCCTCGGAGACAGGACATAATTGCAATGCATGTAGTAATCAAGAATTCCAGCCACATTGTCTCACAGGAAATCTGGGTTTGAGCCCTTAGCCTTTTTGGTGTCTGCATGAGCTCTGCCAGCACCTTGATTCTGTCAGGAGATTCCAAATCAGGGTAGCAAAGAAGTAGTTACATAGAGTTACAACTCCTGTCGAGTCCCCTCCTTCTAAGGGGTCTAGGAGATAAGCTACTGATTTGTGCTCAAATGCTTCCTTCAATTCCTGATTAATTCATATAGCTCTATGTGTGTGTCTGTGCATGCCTTGTACATGTGTGTATGTCTCACTTGCATTTGGTTCTCAGGACTGTACATAAACTGACTCCTGCAGCCTGAGTGTGTGGTTTCCCATCACCATCTTCCCTGCTGTTTTTCTGCTGCATTCTCTGTGTGCTGCCAAATTACATTGCATCGGCACAATACAATGAAATCCCAGTGGTATTTTTGTCCTGATTGCCATTGTGTGCCCTAAAAGCATGCATATGGTGACAAAAGAAGACAAGCCCCTCTGTCTGCTGAGCCTGAGACTACTGGCAGGTGGATTAGCAAAAAGTAGTGGAGGGCAGCAGTCAGCCTTCTGTTTCAAAATGTCTGGTCTGAGACAGCATGGCAGTGCTGCTTGCATTTTAGAAGGGTTAGACCTGACTTCAGATTCCTTCATTTCAGAGACTGGGGAATGAAGGAGGTGTGAGGCAAAGTCTTCTGATGGTATAAAGCATAAAAGCCACTGCCATCTTCCTACCCCCAGCAGCTTATGGCCCCTCTACCCCCCAGTCTCCATTGAACATGTGAGGGTTCATGTGCTTGAAAGCCAGGCGAGCTTCCTCCTCCCAACCATCCCATTCAAACCAAAGGTTTATTTTTTTGCAATCCTTGTTTGTTGTCAGATCAAGCCCTGGATGTGTCAGTATGACATCCTCATCCCCCTGCAAACTGCTGCAGTGTTACTGTGACGCAGATAGAAACACACAGCAACACACACAACAGGGGTTCAGGCAGAGAAGAAGAAAGGAAGTCTCTAGTTTATTGTTGACCTCGTATATATAAGTTTCTGGACAGTGATCAGAGATTGGACAGAGAAGTTCCCACCTCTCCATCTTCACTGGTCACTTGAGAAGTCCATCAGGTGATATCTTTTACAAAGGAATGCAAACATGATTCTTGTTTATCTTACAATTCATGAGAACTGACTCCACTATACTAAAACAAATCAGATGGCTTATTTTCAGGGACAACACCACAGGAGCAGGTTTTGGTGTCATGTTAACACAGCTGTGAAAGTAAGAATCAAGTGTCTTTTAGAAAGAGCTGTGGGTGCACAAGTAAACATATGAAGGCACAAAAAAGGCACAAATAGATCTGTGCAGATGCGCTGTTTACCAGCTTCACATTATGCAGGAGGGGAGTTGGTGTTACTCCAAAGTCTGTAAAGCTCTTTGCAACTACATTACATTGTGTTGGGCAAGTGGATGTTTTGGAAACAGTGTAGGTATACAGACATGATGATAGAAAGAACATGACATTTCTGTACACTGAGCTATACGGTCCAATCTTTAGGACATTTGGTGCAGCTTTGAGAGGCAGCCTTTTAAAATTCCTCTAAATAGTTGGAAAGCAAGGCAAGGGAAAGAGGAACCCAGTAATATATCAGAGCCTGCATGGATGGAGGATTAGGTTTAGAGCCTGCAAACAAAGTCCCGGATTTACTGATATGAATAGAAATTCACTGCAGTTCTGTAAGTTGTGATGAGTACAGACTCTGAGCCTGTCTTTCCCCAAGTCATTATCCTCACATGGCTTGTATAACACACTGATATGACATAGCTTACTTTCATTACTGAAAATAAGTTCTGTCAGAAGCACAGCATGATGAACATGGGGTACAAGAGTTGCTTGCACTAAGCAAATGAACTATGGCTTCAGATTCCTACATTAATGTTTTGTGAATAAGTTTGTGTCTTTGGGATCTTTTGCCCTCCAGCACTGGGTTATGGCAAACTGAGAGGGCAGGAAAAAGGGAAAGGTAGACTGTGTGGCTAGACAACAGAACTGGGAACCATAAAATCCATATGCTTTCCCTGGTTACCCTACTTAATTTCTTGTGTAAGCTTGGGGGAAAAAAAGTTCAACCTTGCCTGCCCTATATCCTCCTCTTTTTCAAAGGGTAATAATAATAGTGACCTGCTCAGCAGAGAGATGCCAAAGCTTGATTAGTGCTCCAAAACATACTTCACATTTCTGGTATTTTAAAATACTGTAAGTTTGAAGAGTTACTTTCTTCCGCACCATACAATAACCACAGATGTGAGATCTTCCCCTCCCTGCTCTGGGTCTACAGTAATAGATGGGGAGGAGGGAGAAGAAATTATGGGTTAGGATTGAGATACAATGAAAGAATTATGAGGGGAACATATTGTTCACACCACTAACTGATGCAAGACAGCAGACAGGCTGTGTACAGACCAGACATACATACTTTGTTAATCTGTTTTAGAGGTTTTTTCCTCTGTTCTTCCCAGTGTCATTATTGCAAGTAACCACAGTATTATTGGCCTCAATCCTGCAGATTCATGGTGCTCAGCAGGGAACATGAGGTTGGCCTCCAGCAAGGGTGTGATTGGAAGCAGTGAGCTGCAGAGAGGAAAAACTGGGTGTAGCCTTCTGCCTTGAACAGAAGGCCTCCTCCCTGCCAGACTGGAGGAGAGATGAGAGCACAGCCCTGTCCTCAGGAGGAATGGCCATATGCCCAGCCCAACTGGTGCTCTGGGCCTCCATTCCCAGCACCCCTCTGCAGCAAGCAGAAATCATGGATCTGCTGAACATGTCTGGCTCAGCAGTGAAGGGCTGGACGTGCTGAGATCCCCGAGCAACTCACTGCATTTTATTTGTGTATCTACACAACACGCCCCACTGGAGCTGCGCAGAGTCAAGCACTGACCTGCTCCTGTTTCTGCTCATATGCACCTTGCTGTAGGGTACTTACAGCAGGTAATCACCACTGCCCTGCCCTCCAGCCCTTCTCCACAGCAGCCACAGTGGTGGCTGGATGTCCTTAGACTGCAGTGAGCTACCTATCAGGACAAGTGCTGTGACAAACCTCCACAGTCACGGCAAGAAGGGATTTTGGCAGGGTGACTTGGCTGCAGAACAGTGATTTTTTCCCCAGGGAAAGAGCAGTGTAGATTAGTTAGTTCACCGTGGAAGGGGATGCAAGTGCACAGGAACTTTTGTTAATGGTGAAGAAGCAGCCAGACACGTGCTCTGCTAGTTATTTTTGCAGAGAAGGGAGCAAAAGGAACAGAAAAGACCTCGAGGTACTTTCCATTACTCACTGTAAAGGTGAAACAATGACATTGGTTGGCATCTCTGCATTAGCTGAAATGGCAGCTGAACTGTCATCGTGCTGGTGTTTATGTCAGCCTGGCATAGGGTGGCTTCCTAGCATCCAGCCCTGCCCACAAGCGGGAGGCATCCTGGAAAGGCAGCCACAACTGTAGTGCAAACAGGCTGCAAAGCCATGGGAGTGAGCCCTGCAGCACTGAGGGAGGAGCAGGTTGGTATTTTCTTGGTTTAGAGCATTGTTTTGCTCTCCAGCTGGTTCAGTGAAGTGTGAATTCACCGTGATCCTATTCAAATGAACAGACAATATATGCAAAATACTCCTGCCTCTTGGTAGCACTGTACATGCCCTTTTCTTTCTTACTTTGGGCAGGTAAATGTGACCACCTGAGAAGCCTAGGATCTGCTCCTGGCCTTTTCTGAAACCAGGGTCATGGATATTATTATCCTCTATTTTTATCTGATGACATTCCATCTGAAACACGTTATTTTTCACTAAGTTAAAGTTCAAAATAAACCCCACTTCACACCCCAAAGTCTTATACCAAAAAAAGGATTCAATAGCCAACAAAATAAATTCAGGGAGAGAGGGAGACAGACAATTTTGCAGACCTTATGTTCAGAAGACTTTTTCTATATGTATTTCCCTACCCCTTTTCAGATTCCTGGCAAAAAAGCAAGGGGATACTTAGGAGCTTCATGCCATGAGGAATAGGCTCCATTTCCAGCACACACCTTTTGAAGCATTGCTTTTAACGAGACCACTTGTGCCAGCTGCTCTGTATTGTCCAGGAAGGTTTCTATTGTAGATTATTCCCCCTTCTCAGGCCCATTGGGGCACACATGGCCAATTGGATTCAGTGGCAGGACTTGTCTTGAATGTTGTAAAGATGCTGAGCAATTTTCTCATAATTACTTTTAATAGTTGATGTCAGCTTGCTTTTTTAAGTTTTCTTCTACTTAATTTCCATGCAAGCAGAACATAAACAAAGGAACTTAAAAGTTTGGATGGATGGGTAAATGATTAATCAGGAAAAAAAAGGGAAAATTCAGAGAACCCAGTCAATAATTACTGAATGGCTTCTATGTGGTGAGCTCTATTTTTCTGTATCTGCCTGGGCTGAGAGGTTTTCATCTGCAGCAGGAATGGTTGTTTCATATTTTATCTAAAAGCATATGTCCTTTCCCATTAGCTGGTGGAGTCTGTTGGTGTATTTACTGGCAAAGATTGCGTTTTTTGCACCTGGGAGGACTGCATGACCTGGCATGCACACGTGTTTGTCTGCCTTTGCCCCTTTGCACACTCAGTATCTGTTTGTGCAAAGGCTGTTGTAGCTGCTGCAGCAGGCAATGGCTCCAGGGTCCACACCCCAGGTCTGTGCACAGGACTGGGATAGGTGTCACTGGGTCTCTCTATTTTATTTTTTTTTCACTTTGTTATTTTTAAATTTCCTTCATCTGGTGTGCAAGGCAACCTCTCCAGCTCAGCCCATGCTGCAGAACTGTGGGCAGGCATTCCCTGCACGGCAGGCTGCCAGCCACACGGGCAAGCAGACAGGAAGAGCCAGCGAGCTGTACAGCCAGCACCCACACTCATGGACATTCAAACTGCTTAAGCCAGCTCATCACTCTGCAGCAAGCCTGCATCAGCTGCTTTTGATTTCACTAGAAAATGTTATGCTTTGATTCAGAGCTGGATGCTATGGGGATGAGCTTTCCACGCATCCAGCTGGTCCCAGCTTGCCACCGGCGTGCCAAATGTGCAGAGTGACTGCAAACTGTGCTTTGCAAGGTGCTTCTGTGAGACACTGTCGGTGCTCTATGTGGCTGCCTCCCCACATGGTTTCAGCTACAGTAGGCAGCAAGCAGCCTTGTGTGGGGCTCCCTGCACCAGACAAGCTCTCAGCACCTCAACAGGGTGCTCATAATCTTTGAAGACCACCATCCTGCCTTTCTGCTGGGTGGAAAGATGCATCACCTTGCTGGTAGAAAAAAACAGATACTAAATTTTGACAGTGAGTGAAGCGGCACAATGTGGCCTATATAGCAGCTCACTATCCTTTGACCCCAGTACACACCAGAGCTCCAATGCAAAATGCAGTTTTGGGGGTCAGACACTGATTTTCCAGCCTGCAGGAATGTCATGCTACAGACTTCAAGTGCCTTGCCCCCCTAAGGAGCCTTGCAGAACACTCAGTCTTTTGTTCAGGTATTTGTTCTCCTGAAATTGTGTCTTTAACTTGGTCGCTGGTGGGTCTTGCCACTCCTGCAGGAGGCCAGTGTGGAGGCCCAGTGCCCAGCTGGGCACTGCTGTCCTCTGTCTTGCTCAGTGGGATATTGTCCAGCCAAAGTGGCAGGAATTAAGCTTCTCTGTCACCTCTGCTGCCTCAGGGTGTAGGGACACAACTGAGGCTACTTTCAAGAGGGAATCTGATTCTCTGAGTACTTGCATGGCTCTAATACTCAGCCAAAGAGCAATGCTGTTTCTTTCCCCTTTCCTCTCCTCTCACAAGCAAGTAAAGGCAAGTAACCCTTGGATTAGTTACATATTCCTTTGGGGACCATTGGACTGGGTACATTACTGCCTTCCTGCCAGCCAGGAAGGCTGCTTTATTGCTTGGTACTTGCTTTGAGGCCTTGGCTCTATCCTCTGTGTGGGCTAAAATTACATGCCTCTAGCTTTCACTTTTGATAGCATTTTGGGACATCAGAGCTGATTCTGTGGCTTCCTCAAATGGCTATAAGTGTGAAAGTTGCTTGTTTCTTTCTTCTGGATAAAGAATATTGCTTGTCTTAAAAGGGCCTTATCCTTTGGTGATGCAGCAGGGACAATCTGTCCCATCTCTCCATGGGATGCTTAAGACTAACCTTATAGACATCAGAGAGCTGTGAAAGCTGTCATAAACATGCAAAAGAATCAAAAGGCTTGGCCTAGACTCAACTACACAACTTCTCATCCAATTTATCTGGTATGGATTTGGCTTCTTTATGTCTTCTCTATCTAATTTTTGCACTGTCCAGGGGGTTGTTACTGCAGCTGAATCTGTGGCAGATGGTATG
The DNA here is from genome assembly GCA_013400255.1 of Sitta europaea. Taxonomy (NCBI): domain Eukaryota; kingdom Metazoa; phylum Chordata; class Aves; order Passeriformes; family Sittidae; genus Sitta; species Sitta europaea. Next base: position 27,259 of record VXBS01001947.1, read on the forward strand.
TCAGGTAGGTGCCTCTCCAGTGTGGTGCTTGTTTCCAGTGCACTGTGATGCACCATCATTACTGTGGTTTTCCCTTACATGTAGCTCCTTATTCCCTTCATGATAGTTTTACTTCCATCTTTCCACCCCCATTTTGCTGGCTCACCACATTAAAATAAGTGTCTCCCCTGGAAATCAGCAGTGCCCACAGCTCTGACAGCAGAGAGCTTTCTTTTGTAGCATTGAGTTTCTTCTCTATAAGAATTTTTTTCTCTTAGATATTCCAGCAAACATGCCAATAAATTATTTAGTTCTTCCTTGTTAGTGGCGATTAGATCTCCCTTGTGCCAGATGAACGAAGCGCTGCATTGAGCAGCCTTCTCAGGGATATGTTAATAAAGCCATGATGCACACGCTTGTTTTCTCACAGTGCAATTGAATGTCTTCTTGCATATGAATAGTTCTGTACTCCAGGTACAAAAATATCAGTGCCCCAAACTGGTCTGTATCTTTCTGCTGTCTTGCAAAGACATGCATCTGCTGTCTTGTGTTTTGATGTAGCCAAACTTACTGGAACTATACCTCTACTCTTTGGATAAATAGAAGAGTGTAGGTTCACTGGCAGTGAGTCCAGTGGTGATTTTCTTCCAGTGCTGTATTCACAGACATTGCTTTTTAATATTGTGAAAGCTACTGTGTTTCTTTTCATCTCTCTACACAAGTAGATGGGAGCCTCCGATAGCTGTTTGGCAGATGTTAACCAGAATCAGACATCCCATCTTGAACAGAAGGAAAATTCAGTGAACAAGAAATCAATACCAACAGCTGTAAGACACAGCAATGCACAGACATATATGAACCATTCAAAAAACTCACAGGGGAAAAGCGACATTGTCTGAGAGTAAAAATAGTGATGTCTCTCATTCTTTAAGGCATTTTGATTTCTTATGTTTGCTGTTGCAAACATTGATTTCTACTTTTTACATTTTTTAAAAACTTTTTCTTCTTTCTGCTTCCTTATATTTTGCTGCTGTTTTAAAAGACTGCATTTAAGCTGAAGGGTTTTTTCTGTATTTTTATCTCCCTACTTCGTTCCCTGTTAAGCCAGAGAATGAGCAAGGTCGTAGAACTTCTCTAGAAAAGTTCACTCGAAGCGTGGTAAGTTCCTTTTCTTTTCCCTCCTCCCTTTCCTCAGAACTTCATTTTCAGTTGGGGGAAATGTGGATGCTTGACTTTTTATTTCATTCTTTACTTTCGCAGCTAGCATCTTTTCAGCTTCTCTCTTAATACCGTAGCTCATCTAAGCAGTAGTTCTAAAGAAGGGGCTGGGGGGGGGGAGAAATGGCATAATGCTTATTCTAGCTTATCATCATTGCAAAAGAAAATTGATTTTTGTCTAGAATTTAACACGAAGTTGCCTTTTTGCCACATTCCCACCACAGTATTTGTTGTGGCTTTTCCTTGCACACTGAAGTAGAAGAGCATGGCTCTCATAGCTCCATTGCAACAGTATCCGTACGGTTCCCTAGTGCATGGATAATGATACCCTCACATACATATCCACCCACAGCACTGCAGCTGCTTTCTCCATTGCCCCCATCTCTCAGTGCCCATGTAAACAGTGATGTCCTCATTCGTGATACCAGGACAGGAAAAGGAGCACAGTCACAGCAAGAAACGTGACACTCTTAAACCTTTTAGACAAGGAGACAGTGGGACCTCAAGGGCAGCGGGCAGATGTCCTTCCTCTTTGTCCTTCATGAATCTCCAACCTCCAGCGAGTCTGTCCAGAGCTTGGGCAAGACCTCCTTGCCCCATTTGTGTTCAGGGATCTGTCTGTGCAGCAGTTTTTCTACAGAGCAGGAAAAGCAGGGAGAGGGGGCAGGACCAGAGGCAGATAGTGCAAGTGGAGTGGAGTAGCAGGGATACTGGACAGAACAGGCTGTGTTTTGAGCTGCTTTTGATGCACTCCACAAAGTTTATTAGAGGAACAGAGTACCTCTTCTACAAGGAAAAGTTGAGAAATTTTACTTTGTTCAGTCTGGAAAAGTGAATGCTTTGGGGTTACCTAATTGTGGCCACCTTTAAAGGAGTCTACAAGAAAGATGTGAGGGACTTGTTACAAGAGCATGTTGTGGTAGGACAAGAGGTAATGGCTCAAACTCAAACTAAGTAGGTATAGATTGGACGTTAGGAAAAAATCTTTACTATGAGGGTGGTGAGGCACTGGAACAGGCTACCCAGAGAACCTGCAGATGTTCCATCCCAGAAGGTATTCAAGGACAGGGTAGATGAAGGTCTGAGCAACCTGATCTAATGAAAGGTATCCCTGCCTGTGGCAGGGGGGTTGGAACTAGATGATCTTTAAAGTTCCTACGCAAAGCAATCTGTCAGTCCATGACATTCTTTCATATGTGTGTGTATATATTTATATGTAACCTACATACACACACATGGCATATAAATATAGCACCGTTGTACATCCTGAGAGAAACAGGAAGCTGTGCAGGTAAGTGTGAGCTACTGTAGAGCAAATAAGCTGAGAGTGGTTCTTCCTGACACTGCTGTGCTACTGCGCAAGCAAACCCAAATGTAACATCCAAGGCTTTGTAGTACATCCACTGGCAGACTTCCTGGGGAATGTATTTATATAGCTAATGCATATGCACACATTTAAAATATGTTGATAGAAAATACATCACTATGCCCATCTGCATATTTACTACTTTCTAAGAGCCTGCCAGGGAGAGGAGTAGGAAAGATTTTTAAAATTTTTTTTTAAACAAACTATGCAGAAATATTTACACCGAGTGGTAAATTCTGCTCCCAGATTTGCCAAGTACGTGGAAGAGTAACTCTCACTTTACTAGACTGGCTGGGTTTATAGTTGCACAGCCAAGGATGGATTTTTCTTTTGCATTTGATTTGAAGGATAACTTGACAAGCTATGTTTGGGATGCTATGATTAGAATGTAAGTACTGTAAAGAAAATTGTAGTAGATTGGTCAGCACTTTAGTTCATTTTTGTCTTACTGGCTAGCATGCTGTAAATATATTTTTTTTAATTTCTCTTAATACAGATATAAAATCTTATCTTCTGATGGCATGGTAGTTACCAGAACTAGGAAGAGTCTGAATTTTTTTATACTTTGCATTATGGCAGTTTTCATTGCCATCAGATGAGAAAATAGTCGCTACGCTGACATGTCATAATGTCCTCAGAGGACAGTATTACCAAAGTGAGAACTTTATGGCATACTCAGGGGTCAGAATTAAGACAAAGTCAGTTCTGTATGCTCTGGTTCTCCAAAATGCACTGCAGCTCCCTGACTGTGTAGGAGTGGAGCAATTCAGCAGTCCATACTTCCAGAGCTCCACTGTGCTTTAGTGATTGCTCATAACAGGATCACATATTCAAGCTGGCCTTGCACAGGCGTGATGAAGTTAAGTGTGTGCTTAAGGTTTGACTGGAACAGACTCCTAGTTTGTCTCTCTTCAAGGGAAGAGCACTGAGCCTATTTTGCAAGCAGATTAATATGAGGTCACATTTCCATGGATAGCTGTAAGAGAAATCTCAAAACCAGTAAGGGCTAAACGTTTATTTGCCTTAAGGAGACATAATTGAAGGGAAATAGTATCCCAGATTGACTGAACTGTTAATTGCTTGTGGATCTGGGCCACCTCCAGACTGTGCTTCTCTCTCTGGCACTGGGAGGGCCAGTAGACCCCTGGGAAAATTTTCAGATTTGGCTATAGCATGTGACCCAGCATTTTAGGAAATCTCAGAATAGTTACAGTTGGAAGGGACCTCTGGAGATCACCTAGTCCAATTCTCCTGCTAAGGTAGGGTCACCTGGAGCAAGTTACACAGGAATGTGTCCAGGTGGATTTGGACTGTCTCCAGAGGGAGACTCCATGGCCCCCTTGGGCAGCCTATTCCAGTGCTCTGCTACCCTCAATGTAAAGAACTTTATGGGACATAAGTCCGCCTAGCCAATGTCTAACCCAGCCTTCTACATCCAAGAGGAAGTCTTCCTTTTTCCAGCTTTCCTCTCTTACCTCCAAAGTCTGAGATTTCCAGCTTCAGCATTAAAAACTGAGACATTCAGTAACTGGGCCTTCTCTGTGTCTTCTGTCACCAGGACATGTATCTGGTTCAGCAGCAGCCCCACATTTTCCCAAGTTTTCCCTTTGCTGCTGATGTATTTGTAGAAACCCTTCTTGTTGTCCTTCATATCCCTTGCCAGACTTAATTCCAAAAGGGCTTTGGCCTTCTTTGTCACATCCCCCATACTCTGACTGTTCCTTTAGTCCTCCCATGCAGCCAGTTCCTTTTTCCACATCCCAGAATCTGTTTAAGATTTGCAAGAAGCTCCCTGTTCATCCAAAGAGGTATCCTGCCCCTTTTGCTTGATTTCTTGTTCATGGTGATACACTGGTCTTGAGCTTGGAAGAAATGATGCTTGAATATTGACCAGCTCTCTTGGTACCCCATTTCTTCTAGAGCTCTTCCTTTGACATCATTGTACTCAAATTTGGGGAACTTTGGGGAACATTGTCAGTGGCATAGAGCCAGAACAGGAGCACAGAGGTAGAGGTTCTATTTTCTTGCTGAAAATACTGTACTTACACTGCTGCTTTCCCTATCAGAGAAAGCTGACTTGTAGCCAGAAGACCAGACATGTCCAGTGTCTTAGACAGGGAGTCTTCACCTGAGTGAAAAAAAAATCAGACTCTAAGTTTGCCTGTTCTGGTTGCTTGGGTCTCACCATCTCTTGATTGACAAAGATAGGGAAAAATGCAATACTTCAGAAAGAGAAATAGTAAGGCTTTGTGTTGACAAACTGCAAAGTGTATTGCAGGCTTTTTGTCTCTTACTTGGGTTAAGCCCTACCCCTGAAAAATCTTTCAGTGCTCCCAGCCTGCTCTCCTGCACTGGGTGGAAAGCTGTACACTTGGTTTTGGGAGAACAGACTTGGAGAAAATGGAAATTGTTTTACCCACAGGTCTCCTGCTCATCTCAGAGTCATAACTCAGGAGACAGGGATTAACTCCAGACCATTTGACATACTTTAGCAAGAAACCATGAAGTTCTGCTAGACAACCAGATGCTTTCCACCTTCACACGGATCAATGGGGAATAAGAAAGAACAGGGATTTACATAATTTTTTTATGCCAGTCTTCAACTTCTTCAAGACCCACTGTCTTGTCTTCCTTGGCTGGATACTGTTGACCAACAAAAGGCATCTCATGACTAATGAATGCACTGAGTTTTTGCACCAAACCTTTCTGAAAGCTAGGTGCTATCTGGTCCTCATTATGACCAGTCATCATAACACTAAGAACAAGATTTTGACAGTGCAATTTTCACTGTGGTGACCTTTTACTTCCAGGTCCTTACGAAGTAACAGCTGACACCTTAGTGCAATAGCCAAAAGGGGGTTGTGCCCACTGCAGACAGGTCCATCTGTACCAAAGGGCATGGTTTGCAGCACCTGTCTGGGTTCCCCTTGGAGCAAGGAACATCTGTCTGATCAAGCCCAACAGGCCAGGCACCCTCAGCCTCCTCGACTCACCTGACAGAAGCCTGAAGCCGTGATGTCCATGTGTTTCATGGCAGCTTGTGATCCCAGGGCCAAACATGGTCATCTGGTGAGCATCAAAGTGCCACATCTACATGGTGGAGCAGAACACTACAGGGCACATGCTGCCCAGCACTGCTGGAGCAGAGGGGATGGCAGATGTCTCTTCTCTTCAGGTTTTGAAGAGTCCTCAAAAATACATAAGCAGCACAGTGGTAGGATAAACATCACAGTACCTGACCCCTTTGGCCCTATGCCGGGCTCCCATGCACTGAAATCACAGGTATAAAGCTAGGCTGGCTCTTCCATGCTCTCCAGGGTGCTCTGGGGAGCAGTTGATGTCACAGAGGTGCAGAGCTGACAGTCTATTTCTTTGGAGCACTTACTAATCCACCTCGTTTAAAAAACGATGGCACTGTGCATGGTGGCAGGTTTATCTTACTACAATTTTCCTTTTGAATACAACGAGGATTGACATTATGAAAGCAGAGTTAGCCTGTCTTCTCTCCCAAGTGAAGATAAATGGCATCATAAAAATAAGACACCATGTATCATACATGTTATAAATAATATCTAGTATTGAGGTAATAACTTAATTTTAAAGACACACATACACACAAATCCATATATCTACATCTCTCTCTTCTGTCATATTTCATCATCTTACTAATTAAAAGGAGCCTGCTATACTATTTTTAGCCCTGCAGTCTCAGCCTAGCTGTTTAAACCACTGTAGTTTCCCATCCTCTTTAGAAATTATTTAATAATCAGATAGACAGAAGCTTAGTTCTCATAGGCTGAGATGATCCTTCAGGGCCAAGTGTAGAAGGAAAATATATTTTAATGAGTACACTTAGGGAAACTACTGCTGCTTTTTGTCTCACAAAGGAAGCCACCAAGTCTCTGCCTAACCTGCACTTTATTTGCATTTAATAAAGGAGGAAATAGGAGGGGAGTCCTTTGTTGTATCTTGAGCATTATCTCTAAAAGCAGCAATGGATACATCAGCAATAACAGGGATTAAACCTATGGATACCAGCCTCAGCAGGTAACTTAGATAAGCCTGGGCCATGATACCCAAACTTGAATTCAAACTTTGCTAAAATGGCTATATTCCAGGGAAGGAGTTTTCCCTGGACGAAAACAGTGTTAAAATTTCTGACTCAGTGTCCAGGTGGTGATGCAGTGCTGAGACCTCTGGATTTTATTCCCAGCTGGTATTTCTTTAAGAACAAAAGGCACACCCACATGTACCACTTTTGAGAGGATAAGAGTTCTCAGTCTTTGTGCTTTAAAGGACAAGAGAGCAACCAGAGCAGTGATCTATTCTTTAGGCAGAATTTTTACAAATTGTGAGTGAACTGACAGATGTGGGACACTGTTACACATTATATTCATGGACTGGAAAAGGTCTTTACCTGAAGAAGGCAAAGAATCTCTTGTGTAAATTTAGTGCAGTGGTGAAAGAAAATAAGGTGAAGGATGAGATGGTCTGTGATCGAGCTGTGTGAGAAGTAGACTGTGGATTAAGGATGTAAGAATGAAAGTTTTCAAATGACTCTTCTTCAAAGAATCCTGGACATTTTGGATGGAACATTTTTTGTACAGCATGTCAACGAAGTCTGAAGATTTTCTCAGTTCCCAGGCACAAGTGAATAACTGGATCAACAGACAGGCTCAGCTTCATTAACCATAAGAGGCAGAGGTGCCACAAGCAGAAGGAGAAGCTGGGAAGCAGGAGCTGCTGTCATTCTTGTGTTAGCAGTACCAGACTAGTGGTTTTGTATTCTCACCCAGAAGTGTTGTAGACAAAGGTCCATGTGACATCCTTAATGGCTGTGCTCCACCTGGGTTTCTCATGCAAGGATAATTTTCCCAGAAACAAAAAAGGTGGGAGAACTTGTATTCAATGTATTTATCAAGCTCAGTGTTCAAGAAGCTTTCTGTCTGAAGTCTAAAATCTCCTCCTCCTCCTTGCAGTGATGCAAACTGACATTATCATGGTAGCATCTCCTTTGCTTTAGTTTTCTGGTATCTTTTGGTAATTTTGTGTTGAACAATTTTTGTCTCAGGACATAAATGCATAAATCCCAGTTCAGTGCCCAAAGAAATCCACAGTTGCATGTTTAATTTCAGTTCCATATGTATCTGTTCTCTTGCATTATACAGCTACAAAAGCTTTAGTTTCTACCCTGATTGCCTGGCTGTCCCTTCCTCAATGTTCTCAGCTGTCTCCCAGCTCCATGGTGTCACTTTTGCTTTTCCCTGCTGCTGCTTCCCTATCTTTCTGACCCTAAGTTTCATCCCTTGGCCAATGCTACTCATGCTGGTTTTTTATGTCTTCTTGGTTTGTGTACTGTTGGATCAGAGTTCAAGTCAAACTCAGTCCTATTCTTAATTCATGAGTGTGGTGTCACACCTGTGAAATGTGTTGATAGAATCTTATCTTTCTCAGGTGAACTGTGTGATGTTTTGCACAGCTGTGTCACTGTGATGTATTATAAATAGTAACCTTGAAAACAGTGAAGAAGGTGTAAGGATGGAGAAAGAATTGCTGCCTGATGTCATCTTTTTAACTGGTTCCTTGATAATCTCATAAAGCTGTCATATATTTACCACCTTTCCCACTTTTTCACTTTCCCAGCTCTACCAGCTTGCATAAATAGATCACAGCATTTGAGAATATGGAAAGAATTCACAGCCTCCAATAATGACAAAGGTTTAAGCCATTATTGGTAGAGAATAGTGGTTGAAAATGTGGAAAGTATGAAAAGATGATACACTGAGATGCTGGTGAAGTGGCTATCAGAACAGACAGCAAGAAGGGAAGGGATACAGGAATTGATTCCAAAGTTTTTCAGATTTGCCAACAAGAAAAGACATCTAAGAAATGGATTATTTTTATCTTTGGAAGGTATTTTACTTTAAAAGAAAATGTGCTCACTTGACTACTCCCATCATTACATTGGCTTGTACCGAGAAAAGCAACTTGTATTACTTAGGTGATGAGAAGCACCAGAACGAACTCAAGCACAAAGGGGCTGCAGCCCATGTTTGCAGCCTGCTGTGTGATTGTTCCCTTGGTGTGACAGCCAGCCAATGTGCACAGCTGGGGCTGCAGAGGGCCGGGTGCATGGCCTGCATGGCGCATGCACTGACTCACCGCTGCAGGTGGGAATGCACCGCATCTGCTCCTGGCACCATCGAGGTACCTCACCCAGATTGCTCAGGGGTAAGTTGTGTGTGTCACTCGTATGCTGCACAGTCTGCTTTATATACAGGGGCTCCTTTAAGAGGTAAGTATTCATGGTCTCTAGTCCATGAGTAATCCTTCACTTCCTAAAAGCACTGCTGTGTACTGCTGCTGGCACAGGATGGCAGCTTCCTTTTGCCCCTGCAAGGGCAAAGTGGGTGAGTAATCTTTGTGCATACCATTTGTGAAAGTGCTTGGATGAAAGGCACTATACAAAGGTCAAACACACCCACTATTAATTTGCTGTATTTTATTTGAGCCACACACAGACCCTGGAAGATAAAAGCTGGTACCTTCTCACTACAGGAAAGTGTAACTGCATATACTAAACCATGACCTTAGCAAGGTGTGTGGGAGGGAACATATGCTTAGCCTCTGCTGTGATTTCAGCCAAGTTTATTTTGATACTCCAGAGAGATTTGATATTTCAGTAGTGCATCCATTTTCCTCTGTACAAGACATTTACATATCTGGTTCCCAGTTGTGCTGAAGACTGTCAAACAAGCTGAGTCCTTTGTGCAGAATCACACCCTGCCCAAGAGCCAGACCAGCAACATTCAGTTAGGGCATTTCTGATGATGCTTGAAAAACCAGCCTGCTACACCATTGTGAACTGGCTGCAGTGATCCATCTGCTCCTCTGTCTTCTGGGGTTTTGTCAAAGGGTGGAACACATCCTGAATTTGCAGTCCTCAGACAGCTTCAACTAATGCCAAAATTGGTTCGCTCTCAGCTATAAGGAGCCCAGGCTGCACCACAAAAGAAGAGGATCTTTCTTGTGGTGCTGGTGGGGTGGTAGAGGAAGGCTGCAGTTATTATGAAGCTGTGCTAGGAGTGGGTGAATACACAGATCCTGGTTTGTGCCATATGCAGTGGTGTACCAGTATTTCTCCAAGCAAAGTTCAATGCTTCATTTAGGAAGTGTAAGAAATCCTCACAACTTAAAATGGGAATAGATGATACTGGTTTTAATTGGACTAAAGCTCCAAACTGTTCCCATAAGAGATATGAGCTAGAAGAACAAAAAAGCAATATCAAAAGTGGGAACGTAACCCATGGTGGTCGAGTTTCAGTGTGATGGGCAGGAATGGCAAGAAGCTCAGGTAACTTGTCAGTCAAGATTTAGAAGAGGAGTGAGCCCACCTTGCAGGAATTTGGGGATGGCTTATGAGACTGTGCTGGCAAGAACAGGTGAGCATTCTGCATGCTGGGAGCATCTCACCCCACCTTACCCTCTACAGCCCCTTTGCAGCTCCTGTTTTCAGTTTGTGTCAGTGTGTAATTGGTGGTATTGTCCACCACATTTTGTGTGTTCATTTACGTTACTTATGTTCATGGTTTATGTGTCTGTGTTTATTTTGTGTTGAACCAAGTTATCTTCCAGTATTGTTTGTTTTTAATTCAGTTTCTTATTTAACTTCATTAATTTATGGTATGTTTATCTTATGTTGACAATGTATATCTTAATGAAAAAATCTAATAAAAAGAGTATTTTTTAAATGTCGCAAAAATAAAGCTTCCCCAAGATCTGCATTGTAATATAACATTGAAAACCAAACAGTGTTGGCAGTGCTAAGGCCATGGCAATCTCTTCAGAAGTAAAATTTGGTTACAGGATATTGTCTGCCCACTGCCAAATTTCTTGTATTATGTTAGCTAAAAGACAAGAAAACTGAGCAGTGCCTGTGATGATGAGAAATACCTCAGATTCAAGCTGATGGAAGGAGAATTATCTCACCCCTACTGGAGATGCAGACCAGCCACAGTTCTCTGCAAAGTGGGAAGAGGCAACGGTGCTTCTCAGGGGATGACTTATCTTCCAGGAAGGTGATGCTTCTGCCTGGAGCAGACTGGGCAGCAGACTGGGAACAGGAGAGCCCTGAGCGCAAATGAGGGGTAGAAAACAGGAAATGGGGCCAGCTGTAGCAAACAAAGCCCCAGGCTGCTGGGTGGAAGTTGTGGAGGTGAGGAGTGAAAGCACTTTGGTCTGTATTGACGTGGCAAATGGGAGCCTGTGCTGCCATTTCTCCTCTCTCCCATTGCTGCAGCCACAAAGCTCCTTATGGGATAAATCCTGCCTGGGTGTTCAGGTAAGTTTTTGACAACATGCATGGGAGCTCTGGCTTGTGCATGCTGGGGTGGGGAATATCTGCATGCTGAATTGTGCTGTGCTGGTCAGAGCACATCAACATTGTGTGAAGCCATGGGTACTGGACAGAACTAAACTTTCCATTTAAAATATTTTTTAAAGTTCCCACTCTTTGCTTCTCTCTCAACTGTGCAAAGTGCTGGTTTTGGCAGAAAAAAAGCAAGGAGCAAGATGGAAACTCTGCTGGCTCATACAGGAGGTTTGAAAGGAGTGCTGTCCCTTTTTTGCATCCAATCCCAGACACCCTTTTTTCCTTCTTACTTGGCTTCTTGCCTACATTAAATTGATGAATTTTGCTTCATTAAAATAATTGCTGATTGCATTTTACACTTTAACTTAGTAGCTGCTCAGCAAAGGCTGAGCCACTAAAGATGCTAACCATCTCCTGTGACCTACAGGTTAATCTTTATTTCACTGGGCCTCAGTGAGCCCTGATGGTCCACAAGTGCTGAGGTCCAATCCTCTGCTGGACATGTAGCCAAGCAGTTAGGATGGCTGCTTACTTGGAAGTCATATTCCAGGGGACAGTTTCATTAGGTTTATTAAGAATTCCCTGGTTTTTTTCCATAGGTTACTCCAAGTTCAGATTTTACACTGCCTTCAAGAAGTTGCTCCTGTCACGGGGGTGTTCAAGGGCAAAAAAGACAAAACCCAAAGCATTCATTCAGCAGCATAGAGAGAACTGGACATTACCAGATGCAGTGAAGCTCCATGTCATCCTTGTCTGTAAGCTGTGGAACAGCTCGATTGCTTGCAGGACATGAGAGAAAAGGAAGCCTTCCTGCATCCAAGACAACACACAACATATGCCATATAACATATGCCCTACTGCTTGTGCTATGTTGCTTGAGCGACAACAGTCTGGGCTTTTAACCTAATTGTTGTAACCCTAATTAGTAGTGACAAATATTTTGGGACTGGAGGACTGGAGATTTTTTTATCGACTTTAGACCCCATGTAAAAAGTTTACTCCTTACATCCACTCTAATCTTGCCTTAAGTTTTTCAGTATATATATGTGGCACAGTAAAAGAAGCACTGAAGTGTGCTGAGCTTGAGATGGCATGCTTTCCAAATCCCCTGCCAGCCTAGCTTGGATGAAATTTCTTCTGGAAATACAGCAATTGTTGACATTTTCTTCCAGTGGGGAAAGGAGAGGTAGAGACAGCCACTGGTTTCATGCTAAACATAGACGCATGGAAGGAAAACATCATTTATTTTGGTTGAACCTTTTTAAAGAAACTAGATGTTGTTTGTGCCAAACTTGCACATCATAATAATCTGAAATATCCTTGATCTGTCAGATATATCCCCAAGGGAATTCCATCCATTCCACATGGTAGATGAGACCCAACATGCCCTCCTGGACCTGAATTTTCTTGGCAACTGTTGTACCCAATTAACAATTTCAGCCACCTCCAGCTTCTCAGAGTAGCCTTTCACCTGTCTGACTCAGGCACTGACACCATGCAGCCTCAGGGAAGGGTTGTGGGATCACAAAGAATACAGGGGTGCATTTCACCTCTGCTGTCTCAAGGTGGACACAGGCCACCCTCTCCTGGTTACCCAGATGCCTCTTTTCCAGACACTAAGCAATGGCACTAAAGCATGCTGTCACCATCCTAGATTCTTTGGCCATGGACACCCTCTTGGCAAGGGACAAGTAGGTTTGGAAGGACTGGCTGGGGTGAGTGCTGGCTGCCTGTGGAGTGAGCTGCTGCCCCATTCCAAAGGAGCCATCATGTGTGCTGCACCTAGGCTTTTCTCAGTCAGCTGATGCAAACCTTTTGTGTCTCCTGATAGGCTTTGTGCATTAGAAGCCCTGCAGAAACAGCCCTGAAACAGATACCATGGGCCAGCCCCTCAACTGGTGTTAAATCTGCAGCACTTCTGTGAAAACAACTGAGTTGTGTTGGTTTATATCAGCAGGTGGATTGCAGATCCCATCCAGCTTTTCCACCTGTTATACATTTTGCTCCCTTCTTGTTAGTTTTAGTAATAGGAAAGAGATACTAGTTTTCCTAATGAAAAGTCGTTTTTTCCTGATCCTCTTTTATTTTGTCTAAGATGAGAGAATCTTAAACTGAACACCTGCATCCCACCCAACTCCAGCCTGCAGATATCTGTATCACTCAGACCTATGCTGTGAGGCTCACACTTGGCCCTGCATTGGGTTGAAACAAAATCCCCTCTATCAGTATGCCTCTAGTTGGGGGCTGAACATTACAGAGCTTTTGCTTGTACTCAAAAATGTCACAGCATTAATCCCTCTATGCAATTTCAGGGATCCTTTTGCCATCTGTCCTAGCACCAAGGTGAACACAACAGCCGAGCAGACAACATTGCTGCCTGCTTCTGTCTTAAAACAGAGCTTCTTGCACCCATCTGTTTGCATGTCCCTGTGCGTGAGGCCATTCTCTGGCACAGTTATCCTCTCAGACAGACGGGCTTTGCACTGGGGACTCATCCCAGCCTGCAGGCGGGAAGTTTGCTGCAGTTCCCAGGGTAACGCTTTTCCCAGGAGGCGGGGGAGCTGCAGATGGAGGCCACTGCTTTTCCCCCAACGAGCAGCAGTTTCCACCGGCAAACCCATGAGCAAAGTTTTGCTGTGAGCAAACCACGGCCACTGGCTCCGTTTCCAACCCACCACCTTCTCCAGGGCAGCTGTCCCCTGTGCTCAGCCTGGCCCACTACCGGCGTTTCTCCTTCCTGCTCTGAACACAGGAATGTTGAAATGGGGGCGGGATGTAGAACAGTGTTTGCTCCTCAGCCCTGCTGGAACCTGATTCAGGGAGCTGGCGTAGCCCCAAGCCACCTGCCTGTGAGAAGATAACAAGAGAAGCTGCCTGTCGCAGATTAGTTAAGAGTATGACTGAATAGGCATATATAAACCAAGGCTTATTTGTTAATTTTTTTCCTAAGGAAGTACACAAATATTGGTGGAAACAAACTTTCTTTTGTTGTTTGCTTTTGTTTTTTTGTTTTTTGTCAAACTCGGCCATGTTATTCTTCAAGGAATTAACACCCATATATTTATCTTCTTCTTCTTCTAAATAGGATTCAGGGACTGATAATTCCCTAGCACTCTCTCTCTGGTATTCCTCAACAGCAGCAAAACAACAACCCTGGTATTAGCACCCCCAGCCACACTGCCCTGCAGAAGACTTGGCCACCCCCTGGAGCAGCACTGGGAGAAGCTTTACAACAGTGCATTTAAAAATAAAAATCAAAAATTCAATTTATAGTGAGGAAAAAAAAAAACAAACCAAAACAACAAAACACCAGCAAACATGCAATCTTGAATGGTGTGTCTGCAGAGCTCTGGAATGGAGGCAGCCATTCCCATGCTGAGCCCTGTGTGTGAGGCACAGAGCAATGGCTGTGGGCCTCTCCTCCCAGGCAGGACAATTGGCATGATGACAGTGTTTCCTGCAGCCAACTGCCGGTGTACAGAACACGGACAGATTAGGCTGTGTGTGCTCATGCAGCTGAACAAATTATTTGGTGAAAGTCACACATCTCAGTAATGAAATGCCACTTCTGTAGGGAACAGCTATATCCTCCTGGAACAGCCCTATATGGAAAAAGATTAGAAATCAAAGGAGGTGGGAAGTGTTTCTTTTTTCCTAGAGTGTTAACTTGTTTAAAAATATTTCAAATAGCCTGCTAATTTTTACATTTCAAATTTTTCTACATTTTGCACTTGCTCATTTTCACTGAATAATTTGTTTCTCTTGCTCTTTTTGTGACTTTCTTTGAAACAGCAATCAGTAAGACTTCCTATTGCAAAGGAAATCTTAGCTAAATATAGTAATGAAGAGGAGGTTGTTTAAGAGTTGCTAGGTATTCTACAGCTCTCTGGTATTCCCTGAATGTTTATTTCAAGCAAGACTTTATTTTCCTTTAAGAAAAACATCGTTTTTCAAGAGGAAAGCTCACCAAAGAAATAGAGCAACTGGTGCAATACCTGAGATAATTTTTCACTGCTATGTCAGTAATTGCAAAGCCATCAGTATTCCCTATGTGGATATACCCTGTCTGCAAATGGAGAACACTTGCTGTAAGTCCTGAAATAGGTCCTGTAGGTCCTTTGCTCCTGCAAGCAGGTGCTGCATGGTCTAAGTTAGGGAAGGGGTTCAGGTATGCAGGTGACCTTCCTTCTTCCTAGTCCTTGGTCCTGCCAGTCAGTGAGAAAG
Source organism: Sitta europaea (assembly GCA_013400255.1). Lineage (NCBI taxonomy): Eukaryota > Metazoa > Chordata > Aves > Passeriformes > Sittidae > Sitta > Sitta europaea. Next base: position 42,417 of record VXBS01001947.1, read on the forward strand.
CTCACATGGATGATAGCAGGTCATGAGCAGGGCTGCCACAGCCACACTCTTGCATTGGTGGCTTGGGGGGAAGCACAGGGAGGGCAGGGAGGCCAAGCAGGAATGAACAGGCACCAACCCAGGAGGCAAGTGGCCAAGGTATGTGCCAAGATGAGTGACAGCAGGGCAGGAACAGGCTAAACTGTTTCTGAAATTACTTTTTTCCTAGACCTGCTCCTAGTGGATGCTGCGCAGCTGATACTGACTCAGAGACTGTGGGAGGACCATCCCAGTTTTCACAGCAGCCTTGGCTGTGCATCTCTCCCAAAGCTGGGCAGAGCTCTGCACCAGCAGGACAGCACTGGGCAGAACGAGTAGCAGTGAGTGTAGGACAGGGCTTTGCTTTTAACAGTTCCCATGAAACTGGAGAAAGGAAACAGCTTCACAAGACAGAGTCCCAGGGCACAGCCTTGAGTGATAGCCACTGGACTTCATTAGGCACAACTTCTCCTTGCCAAACCACTTTCCTCGGGGAAAACTCCAGGTGCATGAAATTTTAGAGGCAGGCTTACCCCACCTGCCTCCCTTGTCAGAAGAGCCTTGTGCCCTGCTCTGGGGGAAAGCCCCTGCCCCTCACTCCCAGAGAAACCATTCCACGACATCACTTACACCTCTGGATCTTTTCTGTCTGTGCCTCCCTCCAGGGAAAGTCTCTGGCAAGCAAGCGCCTCACGGGCCTGATGCAGTCCTCCTGACAGCTCCAGCCGACCGCCCCGCGGGAGACGCAGCTGGGACCACTGCCGGGGACGGGGCGTGTCACGGAGAGCCGGTCCCTGCCGGGGAGACGGCCGGAGCGAGTGGAAGCAGAGAGACACACGCCCGTGGAGCACCTCTCTTCACAGTTTACACCAACACTTCCCTGCCTGCACAGCTCCTTAAGGACCGTGGGCTCCGTGCAGGTACTTTGTTTCCAACTGAGGGTTGGAGGAGCACACTTCACCCACCGCACACGGGAGGTCGACGAGGCGAGGGCTTTGCTGTCTTGTTATTTAAGGAAACAGACATAACCACAGCTTGGAGAAAGAAGAGCTGAAAGAGATGAGTGTTTTTCCGCCTCTCTTTTCTCCCTGGCACAAACCTGACTGTAATAAGATGGCACCACAATCTCACTTACTCCCTTTCATGTGGCCGCCTGGATCCAATAAAATATCTGCTGGAAGCAGCTTCTCCTTCTCACAAAATCCCAAATGCATTTCTCCTGCCGATTCGCTGACTTTAACTTTGTTTTTCTTTCCCATGCTTCTCCTCCTTTAAAGCAAAAGAAAAAAAAAAGGGAAAAAAAAAAAAAAAAAGGTAGTATTTAAGTTCATCACTCATTGTCCTTCCAATATCATGTAGCATGTCCAGAGATGATGGCCAGATCCTCAGCTGAAGTCAGGAGAGCAGGATTGGTTTTCATGACCTGAGGATCTGCCCCCTTCAGTCAGACTCTGACCCTAGTGCAAATTCTCTGGCGTCAGCAGACTTGCTCTGCGTGTGTGCATAGTGCAAATGAGATCAGACTCTGCCTGATGCTCAAAAAGTCACATTTGAGATGTGCCCTGCACACACACACACAAACACAAACACACACACACACAGTATTTCAAAGCAAGATGGTTTCTATTTTATTTAATTGTCTATTTATTTAAAAGTTTGCATACTTAATCAATGATGGATGTTCAAGCTTTTCTCCAAGCAAACCAAAGTGGACTCCAGCTCTCCAATCAGAGAGGCCCAAAATCCACTCACATGTGTCCAGGGAAAGGTAACTCTGATGTGGACAGGGGTCAAAATTCAGCCCACAGAGAGGAGGCAATTGATGGAGATGGGACCAGCAGAAGCAGGACAGGGCACTGGATGCCAAGTGACCCTACCTAAACAGCAGCACACCCAGCTGTGATATCATGCTCAATTAACTGACCCTGCTGAAAAGCATCATTCTGAGAGTGAAATTGTACCACTGGAGGAAATGAGCTTCCACCAGAACTCATCTGACCTGCAGCCCATGAATGCAACAGCAAAAGACGACCCAGTAGCTTGTTTCAAGCTGTTGGAGGTGTGGAGGTTAGGATGAAGACAGGACTGAAGTGACTTTATTATAAAATCCATTTATACTAGCTGCAGATAGGAAAATGGCCTGCATTCACATACAGTATATTATCTATATATGAAAAGAATTTCAAGACTCAGCTGACTTAGTACCACAAAAACCTCCTATATTTTGTAAGCAGTTCAGATCTGAAGCATACATGAAACTAGACATTTCTCGGTCTTCTTTACTCATGTCAAGGCAAATTGGCTTTTTGTACAGGTGGTAGAAACTGCTATATGGCTACAAGTCTGCATTCCTATCTAGGCAAAAACATCTAGCAAAGTAGACAGCTGGCTATTGACAACATTCACTTCTGAGGCAAGTATTATTCTAATATCTAAGGCTTATGTATGCACAAAAACATGCCAGCATAGTTTATGTCAGAAAAAGTACCTTCCTCTTTGCCCATGACAGTTTTCATTCTGATCTCTTTTCTTTCCTACAGAAAAGTCCTATTATCAATTATACCTAAGGTCCATACACCTGCATGAATGTACAGTAGTCTACTGAGTATGATGTTTGTTCTATACACATGCCTATACCCTAAACAGCTTGCTGTCTGGGGCCTTCAGACCAAATTCATCCTACATATACATGACACACAAGAGAGTTCCAGGACTGCAGAACCACCATCAATGTCCCCAACATTCCTGTGTTCCCCTGCCTCTGAAGAGGACATTTGGTCCCCTCCAAATTGTCACTTAGCTGTCCTTGCTCATTTGTCTTGTCCTCTGTTGCCCACCCAGCCAAAGGGTCTCCTTGGGAACTAGCAGGCCTCTGCGTAATAGGTTCATGTGTCCATTCATGCATATGCATATGTGCCCCCTTGGTCATCCATAGGAAAATGCAGAGGTCATCTCTTCTCAGAGCCTTGTAGATGGTGTTTTTATCTCTGTCAAACCTGCCAGTGCCACGCATCACTGGAGCTCTCTAAACCAACAGCTGCTTGCTCTCCAAGCTACTCTACTGCCAATGCTGCCCAGCCATAAGGCATTTCCCATGGGAGGTCTGTCTTGTGAACCCTCAAACTGGTCTGCAGAGCATTCCTGAGCAAGACATACATATAAAACATGAAACTGGTGTGTAGCAAGGAGCAGGGATGGTGAAGTGCTATATGGGGCCTCTGCTTTGCAGTGAGTTCCTGACACTGGAGAGGTTGTCTCCTGGGGGAAGGACAGGGGAGCTCCACAGAGGTACTCCTCAGGTCCTGCAGCATGGGGGCACAAGTGGGCAAGACTGGAGAATGCCGGCGGGTGATGAGACAGTTGGAATTTGGATTATGGTCTGTGCAGGCAGCAGAAATGCCAGACTTTAACCTGGGGATGTGCTGCTGCCCTGTGAGCAACACACTCTGCTTTGTCTTTCAGCCTTATTCCTGCAGGACGGTCATGTTGGCTGCCACAGTATTTTGCCTGTGGGGAATATTCCGTGTTTGAACAGTTGAGCGCATGGAGGGAATTCTTACAGACATGGAGAGTATGCATATGGGCGTACATCAGGGAGCCTGGATGCTGAACAGCTTGCCATTTAAATGCACACTCGTGCAAACTAATCTGCTCAGCAATGGCTAGCTGAGCGGACAGAGCTGCATATCCTCTGGAGGGAAGAAAGCTCTGCTCCTCATTTCCTGACTAAATTTCTCCAAAACAAACATGAGAGTAGACAAGGCCTCCTCCTGGGAATATATATTAACTGTTCTTCACATGTCTTTTACTTCTCATATGGTGATGCTAACATGTAACTTCTTCCCCATGAACCACCTCCTTGAATTATTGCTTTTTAATGACCTTGCTTATTCCAAGTAATGCTACTTTTGTACACCCAATGGTATCCCCTTGAGCATTGCAGGCAGTAATCTGATGCTTTGTAAGTGTCCAGTGTCTTCCAACTACCTCATCATGCTGAAGATGAGTTAGGAAATCAGCTTTCCACCTCTGTTTATGTTCTAAATGGCATCAATTCAAGGAAAGACAGTCTGGAAAGCTTTTACAATGTGCAAGCTGTACAAGCTAGCTACAAAACTTCCCATACGTACAGGGCTATGGCTGTGAAATATGGCTGTGCACTGTTATTTGGATAATAGAGTACCCAGAGCATTCATGGCTATTGTGGCAAAACAGCAGCAGGACAAGCACTAGGAAAGGTTTGATGAGCTAGTGCAGACAGTGTTAGGCTGAAGCAAACGGATTAATGTACTCTCAGTATAACTCGGCACTAAGATCCCATAGAGTACTGTAATAAAATGGTAGCAGGGCAGCCATAAAAAGTGTCAGTAAACTGACATAATAATACCAGAATAAATGTAGCAATAAGGTAACACAGGCCACTGCAGTAAAGCAGCATTTTGATAATGCAGCAATAAGACACAACAGGATGCTGCAGTAAATTAGTTTGGGGAATAAGGCAGTAATACCAGTGTGGTGGACAAACAGTGGTACATTTGTACCAGGTAGTGCAGCAATAAAGATAACACAAGATGTCCTAGTAATAAGTTACTACAGTAACAACATGATGCACTGTAAAGTTATATCAGGATGCTTCCATGCTGCTGTCAAATTCTACAAGAGGTGGTAGTGAGACAATGAGGACAAAATATACCCCATTTCAGACTGCAGAATATGAATCAGTTTTCTGCACCATAACCCAAATTCTGGGATGATCTCAGCAATACCAATCCTCTCATTCCTGCTTTCAAGGAAGCTGAGGCAAGAGTGTTCCCCCACCCAGACAATTATTTTGGTCTGAAAATACAAAATTGACTCATTGTCTCTTCAGCCAAATTGTCACAGACTGTGGTGAAGTTCTTTGTTTAGTCCTACTCAGGTGAAACCCTGGTGGTGTTGGTAAGTCCTTTGCCTTTGAAAGGATTTGGCTCTCTCATCTTCTGGCATGGGTGATGCTTTTAGCCTAAAATTATTTCTGGTTTGGGTGGGAGAAGGGGAACCCAGGTACAGAGCATCTGACTGTACCAGTCTGTTTCCTAAAATGCACAAATAAATGGAGCATCCTGGAAAAGTCAAAGCAACAAGAACCAAATCTGTTCTGTCTGTCATGCACTCATGAACACAAGAATAATCCTCCTGGAACCAATGCAAGCCCATGATGCATCCATGGGCAGGCCTTGGACTAACTCTGTTCTCAGTGTCCCCAGCAGAGTGACAGAAGCAGTGCCTCTGTCCTTTCCTGCTTTTCCATTTGTTTGGGTTTTTTTAATCTAACCTCACCCTCTCTATGAAATGATCTTGGAAAAGAAATTAGTTTGCCCTAGCACAATATGCAGCATCATGGGCAAGGAATAGATCTGTCCAAGGAATTTGCTGTCTTTGTACTCTTCAGTAGAGGGGTAAAGCATTCTGAAAAATAACCAGCAGCCGCTGTTATACTTGATAATCATCAGGAATAAGGGTTTAGTCAGAGCATCTACATCAACAACAAGACTTGAGTGTGTGTGCTAGATAACAAGAGGGTCTCCTGGGAAAAGGACGTAAATAGGGCACAACTGCAGGGCCTTGACTAGCAGCAAGAGCAGCTCACAACTTCACAAGTCCCAGTGGATACAAATTTTCTGCTACATCTTTCTGACCATTTGCACAACTTTGCTCTCCCTTTGTGTGACTTCCTCTGTCTCCAGGTGACTGCTCAGTTCAAGTTTGGAGCAGTGCTCTGATACACCTTGGCTTGGCTCTTGCCTTAAAGTCCTTGGCTTGCTTTTATTCTGGTTTAATGATTAAGCAGGATTATTAAAGTAGAGCTCACAGTAGGGTAAGATAGGCTAGGTTATCATGATTATGTCGTTTAAGCTGTAGGTAATTTTGAGCTTCTCAGCACTGTTTATAACCTGAGACAGGGAACAAGTGACGTGGCTGCTCAGCAGAACAGTGAGCTGGTGAACAATACACTATCTTCATGCCCACACACACTTTGAACTTACTGCTGAGGAGAAATGCTTTGTAGTGAGAAAAGTAATCTCACGGCAGGGGAGAGTCAGACCTGATCAACTTTTTCATGTGATACAGATTTTGCTTTGCTAGCCCCTAGCATCTGCAAAGCTCGCAGCTAAGAGCCAGCAACCTCCTAATCCTGCTGCTAAGCTTTGGAAACAAGCTTTTCAAAGGCTGTCTTTACACTGCAATGCTATTACTTGAAGGTTTTTAATGTGAATTTATGGCCATTGCCACAACTGTCAGTGTAGTTGCCCTCAGTATTTGCAATAGGAAATTACAGATTCACCCCACACAGAGGGTGGATGTTAGTGGTTAGAATTTAGGGATGTACCAGTGCCTTCCTGTCTGGGGACCCAGAAGACATGCTGAAACATCTCATCTGGCAGAGGACAGCTCTTGTGGACAATGGCATTGTTCCTTGGATATTGCTATCTGTCAGTAGAGATACTAAACTGAGCTTCTCTCTCTCATCCTTGGGGACTTAAACCATGCCATCCTTACATAAAAAGTAGGTGACAGCTAGCCCTGAGCAGCACCTTCTATGGGTGGACTAGGAAGTGGTGTGGACTGGGATTTCTGGAGCAGTTGTTTCCTTTTGGATCCTCAACAATATTTCTCATGTCCATCCATGTGCAGGCTATTCCCGCATGCTGCACAGCTTCACAGCCCACAACTGTGGGCGTCTGGTTCTTGCCGTGGTTCTATGTGAGCCTCATGCCACGTGGTTTAAGGCACAGCAGATTTTAAAAAAAAAAAAAAATCAAATTATGCTTTATACAACGCATCATTTCTCCTAAAAGCATCTGGGATTCTGCAGTTTGCTCTTTGGGGATCATTTGGGGCCAAAGGAAGCACTGGAAGATTTTCCTCTACAAGGGAAAAGTTCTGAAGTGCCTCCCGTCGCTGCGGTGTGTCCGCAGGCACCGCTCTAGAGCCGCTCCTCACAAGGCCTCGCGCCCTGGCCGGCCGAGGGCGCGGCGCGGGCGGGTGAGGGGC
>VXBS01001949.1:0-31475 GCA_013400255.1 Sitta europaea
GCCCCGCCAGGTGAGCGCTCTGCAGGTGAGTGCCGGGGGCGGCCGAGACCCGCGCAGCAGCACCCAGGGGAATTTTGTTCAAAATTTTGAGTTTAGAAACATCTGGCCTGCCAAGAAGCTGGCGAAAGGACTGGGAAGTTTTGTGTGTGCTGAGACGCGAGGCTCTGCCGGTGCCGAGGATGCTGCCCGCGGCTGGGCACGGGTGGCAGAGGGGGCAGGGGGGCCTGGAGCCCCCAGCTGAGCGCTCCCCGCTGCTGTTCCGATGGGGAATGGCGCAGGGCTGGCCAGCACATCAGGGAAGAATGCAGGGATGAGGCTGCCAGCGTTTCCATCCGTGTCTTGGCCAGCCGTGTCGGACGCTGCCGGGGGGATGTGGCTGCTGGGGCTGCTGGAGGATGTTGGTGCCAGCTGGGGAGGGGGCTTCAGGGGTCCTGACCGGGCTCAAAGCATGTGGGGACACTGGGACATAAGGGACACGCCCTGCGGGGAGATTTCGGGGCGCTCCTGGGCGGGGATGCTCCCTGGGCTGTGCTTGAGGCACCAAGGAATTCCACCCGGCTGGGGTCTTCTTTAATAAATTTAATTTTCAGCAGGACCCCAGGCGTGCGTGCCAGGCCTAGGGGGAGGGACTGCGCTGCGGAGGGGGTGGGAGAAGCAGGGAAGTGGCTCCCAGCAGCTTTGAATGGTGATGAACCGGCGAGTCTGGGCGTGCTCCGGCTCCCCGGAGCCCGGCGCGGGCGGGGACGTGGGCCGGGCTTGGCATGGGGGCTTTCTGTCCCCACCATGCCTGGGACACAAGTGGGCATGGTGCTGGCACGGTGAGGTCCCAGTGAGCGGCATGCCGGGGTGGGAGCAGGGACCAGGGCTCACCAAGAGCCACAGCCCCTGAGCCCCTCTCGACCCCCAGGGCCTGCCCATGGATGCCAGCAAGAAGGTGGATCTGAAAATCATCATCATCGGGGCTTTGGGGTAAGGAGGTGGTGAGGGAGGGGAGCCCCCTGCTCCTGCTGGGAGCCCCCTGAGCAGGGCACAGCCTCACCAGTGCTCCTTTCCTCATCCCCAGCGTGGGCAAGACCTCTCTGCTGCACCAGTACGTGCACAAGAGGTTCTACGAGGATTACCGCACCACGCTGGGCGCCAGCATCCTCACCAAGGTCCTCGCCGTGGACAGCACCCCCCTGAAGCTGCAGGTGAGCAGGGTGAGCTGGCACTGCCCAGGGTGCCCACCCTGACCACGTGTGTCCCACCCTGTGCCAGCCGGGGTCATGGAGGTGCAGGGCTGGATGTGCACAGCCCGATTTTCAGGGCCTGATTTTCATGGTCTGGTTTTCAGAGCCCGATTTTCAGAGCTGATTTTCAGCGTCCAATTTTCAGAGCCCGATTTTCAGAGCCCTTTTTTCAGAGCTTATTTTCAGAGCCCAATTTTCAGTGTCCAATTTTCAGAGCCCGATTTTCAGCACCCATGAAATGCACTGGAATCCCACAAAGAATTCTGGGGTCTCAGCACCCCCTGAAGCTGCTCCTCTGGGCTGCAGCACCCACCCTGCTCCTGTGGCCTCCTCTGCCCTAGATCTGGGACACGGGGGGACAGGAGCGATTCCGGTCCATGGTGTCGACCTTCTACAAAGGCTCTGATGGCTGCGTGCTGGCCTTCGACGTGACAGACAGGGAGTCCTTCGAGGCCCTGGACAACTGGAGAGATGATTTCCTGGACAAGGTCATTCCCAGGGAACAGGATTTCCCCATGGTCGTGCTGGGGAACAAGATAGACCTCAGTGACCGGCAGGTAAGGGTGGAGGAGGGAGAGGGGGGTGAGCACTGGTGGAGTCACCATCTCTGGGGGGATTTCAAAGCTGTACAGATGTGGCACTTGGGGGACATGGTTTAGTGCTGGGTTAATGGCTGGACTTGATGATCTTGAGGGTCTTTTCCAACCTAAACAATTCCATGATTGTATGACTGGGATGCTGTAGGGTCTTAGTGGCTTTGGGGGCTGATCCTTCAGCTCAGAACCAGCCTTTTCCCTCTCCTCACATGACAACCAGAGCTCCAGGCAAGGAGCTGCTGCCTCTCCCAGGACTCTTGGGGAGGATAAGCAGCACCTTCCTGCTGCTCCTTGGGGCAGACACTGTCCCCACCAGAGGCAGCAGGAACGACAACCTCAGGCACTGCCAGCACCCCCCTCACCCAGCAGAGTCCCCTGCCCCATCCCTGAGCTCCATCCTCCCTCCCCACAGGTGCCCAAGGAAACGGCCTCAGCCTGGTGCAAGGAGAAGGACATCCCGTATTTCGAGGTCAGTGCCAAGAACGACATCAACGTGGCCGAGGCTTTCGAGACCCTGGCGAAGCAGGCGCTGACCACGGTGAGCATCCTGCAGCTCCGAGCTGTGCCGGGGGGATTGGGGAGGGAGCCGGGCTCTGCCGGGGCTGCTCTGACAGATCCTGCCACACGGAACAGCTCCTGCTGCAGCGGAGAGCCGGGGAGCGAGAAAGGCGGCAGTGGTCGCTCCTAAATCAATAGGAGCAGGAATTGCCGTTTCCTTTTCCCAGGGCGGCGTGTGGCGCCCACAGCGCGCCAGCACTGTCCTCTAGCGGCCGTGCCACGGGGACATTCGCGTCCCCAAACCCTGGGCTAGGTGGCTTTTCCCTGGATTTTGCCTGTAATCAGCAGGCAGGGCTGAACCCGGCGCTCTGCAGTGCGCTCAGGCTGAGCTCACTCATCTTTTCCCTTCTCCTTTTTTTTTTGTTTTTTCCAGTATAAAGGGATTTTTGAGAGTTATTTAACCGACTCCATCAAGCTCACTCCCAACGACAAGCCCAAGCAGAGGTGCTGCTGACCCCACGGTGCCCACGGCTGGAGCCCTGCCCGGGGGTCCGTGCCCGCTGCCCACCACGGGCCCCGGCCACGCCAGGGACGGCCACTGCTGGACACACCAGGGCTGCTGCCTGCACATCCCGGGATTTGCTGCTTCCCACGGCTCTGGAGCTGCTCTCCCGAGCCTCCCAATCTCCTCGGTGTCACGGTGGCCCTGTCCGTCCTGGATCTGCTGCCACCTGGCACCTGAAGTGGGCGATGTCCCCGCGGTGACGGTGCCAGGGATGGGGCAGCGCTCCCGGTGCCTCCCCAGAGACCACGACCTTGGCACCGGTGCCAGCTCCCAGGGTGGGCACGGGCTGGCCTGGGGGCACACTGGTGGCACAGGGCCCTCCTGGGACCAGCCACTGCAGAGGAAACTATCCTGTGCCTCAGTTTCCCCTCCCCTCACGCATATCCCCCATCAAACACCCTCCCCCTCCCGCCTCCCTGGGGAGGAGTCTCAAAAAAGCACTTTGTCAGGGGTACTTTTTTTTTTATTTTAAAGGAAATTAAATATTTCATTTTTATTTATACTTATGTGTTGCAAAACGCTCGCCTGCAAGGTGGGGTGGGGGCTCCAAACTTTCCTCCCTGAGCCTGTTCAGCTTCTCAGGGCTGGGGGATGTATTTTGGGTCCGGGTTTTTTTGGGTTTTTTTTTCTTTCTTTCCCTCTTTGCAGTGCCAGTTTGCGGTGAGGGCAGAGGCAGGAGGTGCGAAGGGCGTGTGCGGAGGGCCGGGCCGGGGCGGCTGTCGGCAGCGGGAGCGCGCCGGGAGCGGAGCCCGGCTCCCGCTGCATCCCCGCATCCAGCCCTGCGCCCCGGGCATCCCCCGGCAGCGGGACGGGGCCCTGCCGCCTGATCCCGCAGCATCCCCTGGCCGGCATCAGACACATCCCCAGGGTGGTCCCCAGGCACCTCCTGCCCTGCCGCCATCCCCTCCGGGCCGACGGCAGAGGAGCCTCCCGGAGCATCGCCCGAGCTGCCCGTGGGGACAGCGGCCGGGGCGGGCAGGGCAGGGCAGGGCAGGGCAGGGGAGCTCAGGGAGGGTGAAACCTGAGCCAGGGCTGGGCACGGGGGGCGTGGGGGCCGCAGAGCTGCGGCTGGACCGCCCGGCCGGAGAGGAACGGAGAGTTCCCACCCTGGTCCTTACGCAAGGCTCCGCCTGTTTATTTGGGCACCGGGCCGCGGAGAGGATTTGTCCCTTCCTATTGGGAGGGGAGGGACATTAACTGTTTCCTCCCCAGCTTCTGCACGCCCTTTCCCCACCCTGGGCCTGCCCGGAGCCCCCCTCACACCTGGCATCCCCCAGCCCCATCCTGGAGCCCGCTGGGGCTGTTTGGACCCGGGTGCTGAGCCCTGTCCGTGCCGGCAGAGATGTTGTTTCTCATCACACCCTTCCCCCAGCAGCTCCCAGCGCTGACAAACAAAAACCTGATCTGTTTTAGCCCAGAAAGCAGCAGTTTGGCCACCCAGGGCTGAGCAGGTCACACAAACACACTCAGTGGAGCGGGGGCTCCCTGAGCCGGGCTGGGCACAAGCCCAGGGCTGCTGTGGGTGCTGGAGCGTGTGAGTGGCAGGAGCTGGAGCCAGGTGGGAGCTGCAGCCTTGGCTCGGGGTCCTCCTGCAGCCCTGGGCGCCCTGCAGAGTCATAGCTGGGGGGTCAGACCTTGTGCCGCAGGCACAGCTCTCTGCAGAGCCCCCGGGCAGGCTCTGAGGGGCTGGGCTCCGACTGAGCCGGGCACCAGCACTGGGTGCACCCACAGAACATCACCCCAGACACGGGAATCCAGACTGGGAAGGATGCTGCAGCCTGGGGAGCTGGCAGGATCTCCGGTGGCATCACCACCCTGCAGAAATCCTGCCCAACACAGCTCGCAGACGTGCGGCACCACGCCGCAGCCCTCCAGCTCTTCTCCTCCCTCCATCCCTCCCGGGCAGGGCGTCCTGCCGGCCGGGCAGCCCCGGGCCAGCCAGGAAGGCCAGCAGAGCGGGCAGGGTGGCTGGGAGCCGGGCAGGGTGGCTGGGAGCCAGGCAGGATGCTGGCAGCAGCAGCCAGAGGTGCTAAGCTGGTAACACAACCCCGCGGCCGAAACCCGATAAAGGACAGGGGGAGGTTTGCAACACGTGGGATTAACAAGGTCAGCTCAAGATTTTCTCAGGGTGAAAATCAAAGGGGAAAATATTTGCCTTGTGTGACTCAGTGAGTTCCTGAGCAGCCACCTGAGTTCCTGAGCTCACCCCAGCAGAGAGCCCAGCCTGTGGCCACTGCTGAGGGCCCAAACCTGAGCCCTGCTGCTCTCCTGCCCACGGTTTAATAACCAGAGACCTCCCAGCTGCTCTGCTGTCCCTACAGGTTTTCATTCACCCATTGAAAGGACAAAAATCTGTAAAACCCCACCCTGATGCTGGTCACCAAACAGGGACCATCCCAACCCTCTTGCAGAAGATCTGTCCTCACTACTTGAGGAACCAGCACCCCACACTCACCCTAAATCCCCAATTCCCAGTTTGTTCCAGTGTTCTGAGGTTCAACTACCCCTGAGAGCTCTTCACCACCCTCATGCCCAGTGTGTGCTGTGTTACCTGGCCTGCTGAGCCCTGCTGGGCTGCAGAGGGTGGATTTGCACAAAATCCCCCGTGCAGGGCTGGCAGAGAGCGACTCCTTCCTGAGACACATCCCAGGCACGGGCAGCAGGATCACAGAATCGATCATTCAGGTTGGAAAAGCCCTCTGAGATCATCAAGCCCACCATGGAATCACATCCCTGAACGTTCACCTACCCCAGCCCGTGGCACCTGGAGCTGGGTGGGATAAAATCCTTTTATTGAAACGTGAGAATTTAAGTAAAGGCAATGGAAAATACCTTCAAAAACGGCAAAGAACCCCCAGTTTTCCTGTTTGGAAGCAGAAGGCCCATTAACCTGGAGCTGGGACTGAGAGTAATGCAGTGGCTTCAGCCACTTCAAAGCCAACCTGATAAACCCCAGGGGTTCAAAGTTCCAGGTGACCTTTCCAAGGCGTCAGACTGGAAAACAAAGCCCGGCCATCACGCAAAGCTTATCTCTGCCCCGCGGTGCCAGCAGGGCAGCAAACACCTCTGGAGGTGTCAGCACTGGCTTCTCCTGCTGGTGGGGCCCCAGGAGGAGCTCAGTGTCCCAAAATCCCCGGGTTTGGGGATGAGATGGGCTGCACTCTGTGCTGGAGGAATGAGCAGCTCCTCAGTGAGCCACAAACAATGGGGATCTGCAGCTCCACTCGTGCTGACCAAAGGGAAAATGTGCATTTCTCTCCTCTCACTGCCCTGGCTGAACTCCCTCAGGTCTGCATGAGGCCATCAGTGACAAACAACACAGAGAATAGGAATTTTCAGGTTTTTTCTGAAGTTGCTGAGAGGATTTAAGAATTAAGTGTTTCAAATTGTGTTAGAAAGTTTATTCTGGCCCATTTTGGCACCATCACCATCCCTGGGGATGGGGCTGGAGCAGCCCAGAAGCCAGGGCACCAACAGAGCCTCCCTCAAGCCCTGGGTGAGGCTCAGGGCAGTGAATCCCTTTCCCACCAGATCCCACCTGGACACTGCATCCCTCTGGCCCCAAATGCTTTATTTAACTTTAATGCCCTTTAACCCCAGGCTCTTTCAGGACAAGCTGGCACATGAGCTCCCTGCTGGCCTCATGCCACAGCCCCTAAAACTCCTAAAAAAGGCAAAGCAGGCAGCTAAAATCTGTTATCTCTCTGCCCAAGGGTGACAGCACCTCCTCCTGCTCCAGCTCCTCACGTCCAAGCCCTGCTCTGCTCTGCAGCCATTGACCCCAGCAAGGAGCAGGATTATTTCAGGGCTTATCTCCCTCCCATCACAGCATTTGGGCCTTAATGAGCTGCCCAAGGCCACATAGCAGTGGGGATGGGACCACACTCACTTTCCCTGCTCACTTTCCCCCCCTTGCTCCACCTTGCACAGAGCTGGGGGAGCCAGGAGAAGCCACACGTTCTCCTCCACACACCTTCTCACTTTTTTTTTTTTTTTTTAAGGAAAATTCCTCTCTTTTTTTCAGACTGGAAAACCTCCCTTCCCAGGAATTCAATGGTTTAAGCAAAAAAGCCTCAATTTGGTTTCAGTATTGATTTCTGCTGGGCCAGGATGTGCAGAAAGCCTTGAGGGGTGGGGGGAGGCAGTGCCTGGAGCAGGAATTCTCCTGAATTCCAGGAGAATGGGATGCTCCACATGGCACCCCTTGGCCTGGGGGCCCCCAAGGCTTCAGGGCTGCTCCAAGAGCTGGAATTTTTGATGCTCCCACCCAGCCCCAGGAGCTGCTCGTGTCCCCAGGCTTTGGGCAGACCTTGCTGAGCACATTTGGAGTTCCCCAGGAGAAGGCAGGTATCTTACACCTCTTTCACAAATAAGATAACAGCCCTTGCTCAAGGTGACCCAGAGAGCCAGGCCCAGGTGAGGACACAGCCCCGTGCTCTCTTTTTGGGGGTCACCCTTCCTCTGGAGCTCCTTGGGGTGCTCCAGACAGAAATTTGGGGTTCTGAGCACCAGAACGTGCTCTGCTCCCCATGCCAGGTGTGTCACCTCACAAGTTTATCAATCTGGGGAGGTGCCTGTGCCATCCCTGCTGCTGCTGCAGCCCTGGGAGGTTCTCAAAACCAGCCCTTGGTTCTCAAAACTACACCAAAAAATATTGAATTTTTACTTTTAGCCAATCATGTTATGACAAGTATACATGCTTACTAAACACTGTATAAAAAACCCCTGAGCTTTCTGAATAAACCAAAGCTTGCTTTATCAATCAGATTGATTGCCAGCTTGTCTTCCCTTGCTGTCAGGTGGTCACCAGCCCTGGCAGCCCCGAGCCCCAGCCAGGCTCTGTGACCATTTGGTGACACCAGCAGTGCCAGCCCCAGAGCATCGTGCAGCCCTGGGCACGTCCTGCTCCTGCTCCAGGGATGGCTGCCCCGGCCCTGCAGGAATTTTGGCAGCCCAGATCTCTGCTTCTCCTCCTGGCTGAGGGATTTTGAGTGCTGCTGAAGGGACAAACAGACAGACAGACAAGCAGGACACCCCACCTGGCTTCAGCTGTGCGGGTGTGCCAGCCTGAGGAAAAACCTCCCAGCAGCTCTCGAGCTGCTCAGCACCTCCCAGATCCTCATGGAAGCCCCAGGCTCCCTCCTTGGAGGCTCCCCCCGCAGCAGCTCCATCCCAAACCCTGCCCCCTCCCCACTCCTGTGCCTGCACAAGCCCCAGATCCACCCAAAGGCGAGGAGCTGCAGGTCTGGGGATGGGAGAGGGAGGGAAGGATGGAGGGAGGGAGGCTCCCTGCAGGTGCCATCATCTCCAGGATCCAGCCCCCTCCACCCCAGGGCAGGCCTGGCCCTGCTGCCCCCAGCCTGAATTATCACCACTGAATTATTGCCCCCATTAAGTGCGACGTATCTGCTAAAATTAATTATCTGCAAACAAATCCACACATTCCAGAGCATGGAATGCTGCTATCGGCCCAGGAGATAGCCAGCTCAGCAATCTGTGCACCCCAGGCTGACCCAGGGAGTCCTGGGGTGTCTTTCCATGTCCTGGTGCTCCTGGGCTTCCCAGTGATCCCAGACACTCCTCCCTGCCCTGAGCACCATCCTGGATGCTCTGTCAGTGGCCACATCCTCGTGGGGAGTTTGGCCAGAGCAGAAAGAGGCAGAAGGGGCTGTATTTATAATTACTGAAAATGGAATTTGACCAGCACTGCACCTCCCACGCCAGAAATGTCCCAGGCCCATCGGTGGCTGTGCAGGGCTGGGTCCTTTGCAGGGCAAGACCTCGATTTATCCTGATCACACCCAGCAGGACTTTGGAATAGCTGCTCCTGCCACAGGCAGCGGGAAACCAAAGGGAATCTGTCTGTGCCAGAGGGACACCAGGGCTGGGAAGGCACAGGGACAGCCTGAAGGTCTGGGGGAAGTCATTCCCTGTGGAAAAATTACCTCACCCGTGGTTGAGAACTTCCCCAGTGCTGGGGGGACAAAAATCCAACCAGCCGGACTGCAGCCCTGCCAGCAGCCCAGCCCAAGCCCCAGCAGAGCAGCTCGGAGTCACTTTGGGATGGGTTTGTGTCCAGACAGCCCTGTCCTGCCTGTGCCAGGGCTCAGTGGCACTCCCAAGGACCTGGCATCCTCTGCTGCCCTTGCCGTGCCCTCCGTGCGCCTGCCCCGGGCAGGGCAGAGGATGAGCAGTCCCACTTTCCCTCATTCCCGGAGCCAGCTTTGGAATTTCCACCTTTTGTCTCTCCTCGGCAGAGCTTGGCTGGGAAAAATGCCCTTCACTGATGCCAGAAGTCCCTTTTGGCACGAACATCCCCGCTAATTAACCCTGCACATTAGCCCTGGGTGTTAATTAGCATCACCCAGGCTGCCGTTCCCCCTCTTCCCGCGGCGCAGGATCCCTGTGGATGCTGGAGCTCCGTGTTCCCTGTGACAGGAGCCTCGGGAACACTCCTGGGCTGCTCCTCCTGCCGTGCCTGTCCCGCAGGGCTGGGCGCAAATCAGGCTGCCCTTAAAAAAAAAAAACAAAAACCCACTCGATACGAGTTATTACTGCTATTTACGGGATAACTGCTCGGCAGTGTTACCCCTGTCGGTCAGGTGGCAATGAATCAGCCCCCTGCCCTCAGCCCCTCGGGCAGGGTGTTCCTCTGGCGTGCTCCAGACACCAGGATTGATTGGCACACCATGAGGTTTCTTGGCAGGCGCTGCCGATGCCTCGAGCGTGCACACAAGGTACCAGGAATTTTTGCTCTGGGAGCTGAGCAAGGGCCACGCTGCTGCCTTCTCCCTTCTCCTCGCCCCAGCCGGGTGTTCCCTGCCCTCCTGTCTCTCTCCCCGCTCCCTTTCCCCAGCCGGAGGAGGGAGGGCGGCAGAGCACCCCGTGCCAGGCTGCCCTTGGGGACAACGGGAACACGAGAGATCAATTCCTCCACGACAAACAACCCCCTGCAGCTCCCTGCTGGTGGCCAGCTCCTCTGGGGACACGGCCCTGTCCCATTCCTCCTCCCATTTCGGGCTGATGTCCCTGTCCCTCTCATCACCCGCAGCATCCTGGCCGGTACCTGGCTGCTGCACTCTCAAATCCCTCTGGGAGGAGAGGAGAGGAGGTCAGGATCCCGGAGAAGAAAGAGGGGAGATCAGGAGCCTGAAGAAGAAAGAGAGGAGATCAGGATCCTGGAGAAGAAATAGAGGAGATGAGGATCCTGGAGAGGAGAGGACTCCAGGATCCTGGAGAAGAGAGATGAGGATCCTAGAGAGATCAGGGTCCTGGGGAGGAGAGATCAGGGTCCTGGGGAGGAGAGATCCTGGCCCCACCTCGGCACAGTGGGGCTGCCATGGGTTGGACACGACGGCAGCACGGGATGAGCCCGGTCCCCTGCTCTGAGCTGCCGCTCCCCGACCTGTCACAGGAGCTTTTCCAGTTTCAAACGCTGTTTCTCCCCAAACCCTGGCAGCTCCCGCACCAGGACACCCAGCAGCCCCTCCGGGGTGGCTCCCGAGCTGCAGCTCTCGGCCGGCCCCTCCCGGCCCCTCCCTGCTCATCGCTGTCCCCTCCAGGGGCGTCAGAAGAACCTGTCCAACCCTCTGCGTGCCCAGGTGCGGCTCCTGCCGGGGACCGTGCCTGCGAGGCTGATGAGAGATAGCCCAGCCCGAGCCTCCCGCACATCCCGAGCGCTCCCAGCGGGGCAGAGCCGGAGCCTCCCTGGCGGGCAGACAGCGCGGCTTCCCCGCTCCTCTCCTCCCTTTGAACCTGGACATGAGAGAGGCTCCGCTCCCTCTGCCCGTCCCTGCCACAAAGCGCCCCTTTGTCCAGCCCGGGGCTCAAAGGCCGGGCAGCCGCTGCCCACCGCGGCCGACCAAAGCATCTCCTGCAGCCCCCGGCCCCTGGCAGCCGAGGGAGGGGGCCGGGGGTGTGAATATGGGTTATTGTCACCCAGAGCGTGCAGGGACCCGCAGAGGGGATCAAACGGCCCTGGCTCGAGCGGGAAGGGGTGGGCTGAGAGGGGGGGACATCCAAAAAAGCTCTTCTCCCTCTTCAGATGTCCCCTTATCTCCCCTGGCTATCTGCTGGGCTCAGCCCGGGTGTACCTGCTCGCAATTACCTCCCCAGGCCAATCAGGCGCCGAGCACAGCCCTCGGTCCCCTTGACTGAGGTGATTTATAAATGACTCACTGGCTGCTCGGAGCGCAGAGCTGTGCACGGCTCCCCGGCAGCACCTCCTGCCACCTCTGCATCCCCGCCCGCCCCGCCGCTCTCCCCGGCGCAGGTAACTCCAACAATCGGGCTCTTTGTCTGGGTGGGCGTGGGGGATTTACACTCCGCTTGCACAGCCACTGGGTGTGAGGCGCAGTATTTGGAGAACTGGCACTTCTTTTTTCTTTTCTGTTTTTTTTTTTTTTTTTTCTTGTTCTTCTTCTTCCTTTTCCCCCCTTCTCTTTTCCTCCCTGCTTTCGCCAAGGGGATTTACGGCGGCAGATTTACTCGGGAATTAGTAACACCAAGGATCCAGCAGCTTGATTTATTATGAAGAGAGAGGCTGGAAGAGCCAAATATGTGAATTAATTATTGCTAGAATAAATCCTGCCATCCTATCCTGCCTGGTTCCTGCTGAGATGTGTGGAGGGATTTGCCTGAGATAGGACAGGCAGCACTGATGAGAGACACCGAGTTATGGGCAGAACTTTCTGTGCGTGGGTCTGTGGAGAGCGATCCCTGCCCTGAGGATGGTGCAGCCCAAACTGGGAGTTGCACATCCCGGGATGGAGGGCAGGGATGTGGAGCCCAGTGCCTGCAGGCAGGGGTTGGGAAGCGCTGGGTGTGCACAGGGACCCAGCCCAGGAAAGGGGATTTGGCTGTGCAGGGCATCCCGGTGCTCACAGTCAGGTCAGGAGGGAATTTTGACGCTGGGAAGGAGGAGTGCTGCCAGGCTGAGACCTGTCACAGCGGGTGCAGGGTCTCCAGCTCCTTCCAGTGCCTTTTCAAGGGATGTTTAGGTCCAGTTTGGGCAGGCTCCTTCGCAAGAGGAAATATCCCCTCGGTCTTGCTCCGTGGTGGAAAACCGCAGTTCCCGCAGCTGGGATGCTTTCTGCTCTGCCCTGATAAAATTTGTCCACACCTTTTTTGTAAGCAGGCTGAAACCTGGAGCTGGGGACCTGTCCTTCTTTGCCTCAGAGATAAGTGCCTGCAGTGACATTTGTCCTGGTCACGCAGTGTTTCTGCCCCGGGTCAGAGATTCCCAGCACAGAAACGCCTCCCGTCCTGCACCTCCGGGACGGGATGGACGGGGTGACCCCAGAGGTGTTTTTCTCCTCCCAGAGTGGATCCACAGGGGCGGGAGCACGTGCAGGAGGGAGCTCTCAGCAGGTATCCCTGGTCAGTGCTGACAGGCACTGCAAACTTTTAAATCCCTTCAGATTTCAGCTGCCCACCTGCTCTTCCAAGGTCAGAGACACGTGGAGAGCAGAGGCTGTGGCACGGAGGGGCAGCAAAGTCTCACTCTCCTTCCT
The DNA here is from genome assembly GCA_013400255.1 of Sitta europaea. Lineage (NCBI taxonomy): Eukaryota > Metazoa > Chordata > Aves > Passeriformes > Sittidae > Sitta > Sitta europaea. The sequence goes on from VXBS01001949.1 coordinate 12,401, forward strand.
TCAAATGCCCTCTCCAGTTGCCTCCTGCCCATCCCAGCTGCCTTTCCATGGGAAGGGGATGGAGACGGCGCTTCCAGGGACCGGGCTGAGATGCTGATGGGGTCGGGCACTGCCCTGCCACACTCAGCCGGGGGACAGCAGGGCAGGGGAGCTTCAGGAGCACCACGATGGGAAGCTGGGACATCCCAAAGCACAGCCCCCCGGGCCATGTGCCGATGCCCCACCCCAGCCCAGCCCTTCCTCACAGAGCCACGGCGCTGATGCGGCTCCGACAGCAACGGAGAGCTGGGAACAAGTGGGTAAATCAAACAAATCCCAGGGACAGTGGGTCCAAACCTGGTGCCAGTGCAGGGCACATCCCCCGTGCCCACAGCGTTTGCTCCCTCACAAAACCGAGCAGCTGAATATAAACATTTCACTTAATAAACACCCTGTAAGCTCAACACTTTGGCTTCACCCTCAGTCGCTGGCAGATGCCTGCAGATTTTATTATTCTGGTTACCAGGCACAGAGCTAGTTTGGTTAGAAACTCGTGTGAAGTGGTACATCAAACATTGGCAGCAGCCCAGCAGCACGAGAGCTCTGCCCGCTGCCTGTGCTGGGCTGGGTCACTCCCGGCGAGCAAAGGGCCATCTGCCTCCTGCAAATCACCTGTCTGACACCCCAAATATTGGCTCTGAGCAGAAAGGGAGCAGTGATTTAGTGCCTGCTGCTCCGTGGTGGAGCGGGGGAATGGGATGGGGATGCTGGGGGATGAGGGGAGCTCTGGCCATGGGATGGAGGAGGGGGCTGGAGGGAAGCAGAGATGTCTCCTCCCAGCCCTGCACGGTGCCACGGGAGCCAGCCCGTGCCTGCCCAAGGTCCAGCAGAGCCCCTTGGCACCTCCTCTCTCCCCCTTCTCCCTCTGGCTTGGATTCCAGCAGCCATCACGCTGGGTCCTCGCTGGAACAGCAAAGTTTTGACTGAATTTTATGGATTCTGGCATTTTGCCTTTTCTGAGGCATGGATATTTTTCATAACTGATTTATATACTCTCTGATGTTTTCCCCTTGTATTTCTAATGGGTAAAGGTTAAGAAAAGTTTAAACCCCAGGGACAAAGGTGTGTGCCCAGTGCATGGCATCAGCCCCCTGAACACAACCCCTGCTTCCCTGCCCCTGCTTCTTCCCCCTCCCCAGATTACTGGGGATGATTTTTTACCCAAAGCACTCATGCCAGAAATGTGGCACTGTAGAAGTGTCTTTATCACTGCCAGCTTCTCCCCCTGGATCAGTTCATTTGTAGGTGAAGCCTGTGGGAATCCAGAGCCAAAGGTAAACCAAAACTAAATCAACCAAACATTAAGTGTGAAACAGAATTTGTGCCCAGCTGAAGACTTGGGGTCCCTTGGTGGTGGGTTCCTGGTGTGGTCCATCAGCTGGACTCGGTCCTGGCACATTCCCAGTGCCAGGAGGTTGCAGGGAGTGCCTGGGGAGTGCAGGGGCAGATCTGCCGTGCCCGATGGCAGAGGTGAATTATACAACACCTTCTGAAAGCCCTGAGCTGAGTGAGTGACAGCAGGGGAGCTGTGAAAGGCAGAGGGGAGCGGGTGTGGGAGAGTTCAGTCCTGGCACTGCCACCCCTGGCACTGCCACCCCTGGCACCAAGAGCTCAGCGCCTGTGCCGTGCAGGTCTCAGGGAGGACCTGGTGGCTTTTCCTGCTGGCCCTGCTGGCCCTGGGCCCCCTCCCCACGTAGCCCCGGGGCTCCTGCAGCCGCAGCCGGGCAGAGGGCGCCGGTCCAGGGGCACGGGAGTCAAGACCTTGTCCTGGTGTTGCAACCAAACCCTTGCACCTGTGCCTGTGTCCTCCCAGCAGACCTGGTCCGGGGGACGGGGGGGAGCTGCTTTTATGGCCCCTCCTTGGGCAATGGGGCCGGCAGGGGGTGCTTGGGACGGGGACTCACACGGGCTTGGGAAGAGCTCGGACCTCTGAACCCAGTCCCGAAGCAAACAGCACAAAGGGCTGGGAGTGCCTTGTGCAAGGAGAGGGGGCAGGCAGAGGAGGAAGTGTCATTTCAAGAGCACTGATTTTTAATCCCTAAAATTAAGAAGGAGGCGGTTGATTGGGACATTCATTCCTTGAATGTGCATCCCCAGCGCTGGGATCAGTTTGGGCCCTTGTTTCACACCTAAGGCAGGGATCAGGTGGCTCTCCCACCAAATTTTGACTCATTCCTTGGACTGGAGCCCCTGTTCTGTGCCTACGTCAGCCAGGAACGTGGCTTTGTGCCAGTGGCTCCTATCAACCCCAGCCAGGAACCTCAATGTGACTTTCCTCTTCCCAAGCACAGCTATCACCAGCACGGGGACAGCAGATAAGGGCTCAGCGAGCGTTTGCAGGACGAACTCTGGGAGAAAAGGTCTGTGCCTGGCATGCACAGCCTGCTCTGGGACTGGCAGGGCTGGCATCAGCCAGGTCAGGACTGAGGGAACACTCATGACCTGCTGGCACAACTCTGCTCACCATCACGTTGCTGGAGCAGGGCAGTTCTGCTCTCGTGTGTTGTTTGCTCCGAGTATCACATCCCATTTGTGTACACAGCGAGGTCAAATTTTGTACTTCTGAGCATCACCCACTGCAGGGATGGGCTGCCTGAAAACCTGTGAGCACCTGCAGCTCTTCTCCCAGACATCATCCTTTATTTCCATGCTCACACTGGAAGAGAGATCTTGCAAAACCTGGTCCCAGCAGCTGCCTGGCACTCTGCTCTCCCCTCCACACTCCTGCAATTGCTCCGGGCTCCTGCCCCAGCTGCAGGGTTTAAACCAGCCCTGCAGCTCGCCATGGGCTCATCCCACCAGCACCAGGCCAGCTGGCTTTGCCTTTTGCAGCTCCTCGTGCCCTTTAATTCCCAAATCTCAGAGGTTTCAGCTGCTGTTTGATCTAGGGCAAGGCCTTGATAAGCCAAGTCAAGAACCTGACTCTGTCCGAGACGCTGACATCACGAGCCTGTTTGTTTAAGATGGAATTTAATCATGGGGATATTTTGCCCTCTATACCTGTTCTGTTTATTATTTTTTCCTGACTGCCAGCACTTTCGCTCAGCGGGGGAAATTCATTAAAGAGCTAGGATTTAATTGGCTGCTTGGGTCTGCCTGGTGGCAGAAGGGGTGGAGGTCAGAGAGACCACCAGGAACTCGGGTGGGTTTATCAGCCCTCAGGAGCTGTCACTGAGTCTGGACCCACAAAATATTCACCAAGGAGAACTGGAAATTCCGAGGGAGCTGTAGGGCTGGGAGCAAGGCTGGGAACAGCCACGGGATCACAGGAAATGTGGGAAAACCACGATTGTTTATCAGACAGGCTTTTGGCATGAGGGGCTGGGGAGAGCCCAGGACACGAATTAATTCTATTATCCAAAGGCAACGCTGGTCCTTGCCCTCGGAGGGGAACCTCCAGGGGAAAGGAGCAGCAGAGGGCACGGGGTCAGGCAGCTGGCACTGCTGGAGGAGGGCAGGGGGCTCCTCTTGGCCCCAAAGCCGTGGGCTGGGGTCCCTCCCGAGCCCGTGGGTGCTGATCAGAGCTGGAATCCCAAACAGCCCGTGGCAGCAGCGTGCTCTTGATGGCCCCTGTGATCTCGAGGGAGCAGGGTTGATGACCTCCCTTTCTAGAGCCATTAGCTGCTATTTGCATAATGATTCTCCTGACCTAAATTCTCCCCAAAGTTTCGGCTCCCTGCATCTTCCTTTCCCTCCTGCCCTGCTCTGCTGCAATCTCCCCCGCTCCAGGGGGAGAGGCCAGGGCTCTCCCCTGTTCTGTGGAAGCACATTTTGCTCATCCAGTGTCCCCAGACTCGATGCCAAGGTGTGTCCTGACTTTCGGCAGTGCCCGGAGAGGGGAGGGGAGGCTCTGGCGCATCCAGATCTCTCCGTAAGCTCTCAGCAACCTGGATGTTTCTCGATACATCCTCCTGCCTGAATCACCAGCTTTTTCCACCCCCTCTTCTCCTCCTGTGTTGGGCAATGACCCACTTAGATACACGCCAGAACACAAATAATTACCGAGATCCTCGGTTTATATCTGACCACTTCCTCCCTCCCCTCCCGGGGTGATTCTCCCCCTGCCCAGGCATCTCTAAAACAAGGGATATCTGAAGTTCATCATCCCTCTGCCGAGACCCAGATACCGGGCAGGACTGGTCTGCCGGGATGTTTTGGCATCCTCATCACTGACATGAGTTAGCAACAGTTATCTCCCCGAGCATCACTTCCTAGAGGAGCCCGGGCACGCACCCTGTGCCAGCCGGGATGGGGAGGGTCGGGAATGCTGGAGAGGCATCCGGGATCACCTCGGATGGATCCAGCCCTCCATCCCGGGGCCAGCATCAACCAGCGGGGCGAGCCCGCCTCGCCAGCACCAGCGATGGTGAAATCGAGCCACGGGGAAGGTCAAGAGCCCGGCCCGAGGCAAAGAGGCGCTCCCGGAGCCGGGATTAACCCCTGCCCGCCTGCCCGGACAGCCGGCTCCCTTGGCACGGCGCCGCTCGTCAGCAGCGCTCATTAGCATCGCTCGTTAGCATCGCTCGTTAGCATCGCTCGTTAGCATCGCCTCCGAAGAGCCGGGGCAGCTCCCGGGGCCGGGGAGCTGCAGCAGCCCCTGGAGCTGGAGAAGCCACTCCCAGGACCTGCCTCTCGCCACGGGGAAACTATTTAGGGTGGAGAAGCTCGGGGAGGGCTCCAGACGCTGGAGGTGTCCGCTCTGTTATACCGCAGGTGGGGCCGACTCCAGCCACACTCTTGGCTTTGCTTTTTCTATTTATTTTTAATTTTTTTTTATTTTTTTTTTTTAAATCCAAATGATCCAGAGATGAGCCAGGCCAGGCCTCGCTATGCCATCGAGCGTCCTGCCTACTCTGTCAGCCTCTTCGACGAGGAGTTTGAGAAGAAACCCAGAACTTACCCCGTGGGGGAGAAACTCAGAAACATTTTCAGGTAACAGGGAATGCTGCAGAACCTAACCAGGATTTAGTCAGGAATTGGGGGGGGGATAATTCAGACCTGGCAATACAGACCCCATTGTTATCCTGGGGTTCCATGGGAGAAATGCAAATCGGGCTGAAGAAAGGGAAATTGGTGGCTCTTTTCTCAGCAGAACAGTTTGCACTGAGTGCATTTGGGATCCTGTTTCCCAAAGGGGTTTTCTTAATTGTGGAAAAAAATAGTGGTGATGTAGGGATGTGTGGATTACTTTATTTAAGCTTTCCATCTGGGATTTCCTTTTCTCAGCTTTCTAATCAAAACCAATACCACCTTAAAGAAAGGCTGGTAATTATGCAAACAAAGTTTAATAACCCTGCTGATCACTTTCTTGGAAATCTATCTCCACTCCTCAGAAAAAGGAAAGCAATAATACAGGAAAGAGAGGGCTCAGAATCTGGTGAGGGAGAAAAGCTGGGACATTCCCAGGAAGATCCTTCCTCACTTCCAGCTTGTTTGCTTCCTCCCTTCTTTGCTCATTTGCTTTTATTTTTAATTTCCCTTCTAGATGTTCAGCCTCCAGGTTCAAGCTCACCCTCTTCCGCCTGTTCCCAATCCTGGCGTGGCTCCCCAAGTACAAAATCAAGGATTCCATCCTGCCTGACGTCCTTGGTGGGCTCAGTGCAGGGACAATCCAAGTGCCACAAGGTGAGCAGGGCTCCAAGAGGGGACAACACTTTGCCAGCTCGAGTAAAGCTCTGCAGGTGATGCTGATGAGCTGGGAGGGGGGTTGTGTTTTACTGACGACCCCAAGCTCTCCCTCCAGACTGGTGGTCCCTCTGTTTCCCTGCCTGTGACCCTGGTGTTTTGCAGGGATGGCCTTCGCCCTCCTGGCCAATCTGCCTCCTGTCAACGGGCTCTACTCCTCCTTCTTCCCCCTGCTCACCTACTTCTTCCTCGGGGGCATCCATCAGATGGTGCCAGGTGAGGAATTGCCAGCACAGGCCAGCTGGGTGCTGGCTGGGGTGCTGGTGTGTCCCAGAGCTGGGAGGTTTGCCCTGCCAGGGGTGGCTGATGCTGGCTGCACTGCAGGATGTCACCCCATGACCCTGTGCCACCTCCTGCCGTGGGGCTGGGCTGAGTGACTGGTCCTGCACCTGCCTGGAGCCTTCCAGGCCAGGGCTGTCCCCAGAGGAGCTCCTGACCTCCCCGTGCTGTCTGCAGGCACTTTTGCTGTCATCAGCATCATTGTTGGCAACATCTGCAATGAGCTGGCTCCAGAGTCGGACTTCCAGTACTTCAACCACACCAGCAACGAGACCAGAGTGAACACCACGGCCCTGGAGGCTGCCAGGCTGGAGATCTCTGCCACCCTGGCCTGCCTGACAGCCGTCATCCAGGTGAGGGCTCTGCTGTGCCCCTGCTGTGTCCCAAGCTTTCCCTGGAGCAGAGATGGCACTGGAGATGCTCAAAGAGGCCCCACTTCTGATGATGCGTCCACATAGAGATTTTTGGTCTCGGGGTGGAATCCTCTACATGAACAGTCCAAGATTTTCCCTCCTGTCCCCATCCCTGCTCCGGGACACCCCTGCCGTGAGCAGGAGAGCTGTGTGTGCTCACCCTGCCCCACACACAAGGGCTCTGCATCCCTCGGGGCTGCCACTGCTCTGAGCACACCCCTGTCCCTCCCTAGCTGTGCCTGGGCTTCCTGCAGTTCGGCTTCGTGGCCATCTACCTGTCCGAGTCCTTCATCAGGGGCTTCATGACGGCGGCGGGGCTGCAGATCCTCATCTCCGTGCTCAAGTACGTCTTCGGCTTGACAGTCCCGTCTTACACCGGGCCCTTAGCTATCGTCCACGTAAGTGGGGGCTCTGCACGGCCACCTCCCCCGGCGCCACCCCTGCCAGGCACACGGGGCCCCGGAGCGGGCGGAGGGGCGGGGGGCGCTGCCCCAGCACAGCCAGGCTGCCCGGGGGTCCCTACCTGAGCCCTGTCTGCGTGGTGTCCGTGAGGAAGGATGGAATTGTTCGTTGGGATGATGGGGTGGCATCCTGCAGGGCAGCCAGAGGCAGGGCTGGGGGCTGGGAGTGGGGGATGGCTCCTCCTTTACAGCAGGGGTCTTGCAGAGCTGTTGGCAGCAGCAGCGTTTCCTCTGAGCAGGTTTGGTCATTCCTGGGATTTCCTGTGTTTTCCGTGGATGCATCCCGTGCTGATGCAGCCAGGAGTGCATTAAATCCCCAGCACGGGCCCAGGGCTGGGGGCTGAGCCCTCAGCAGAGGGTTTTTAGCCCTGCTCACATCTCAGGGTGTCGATTGTGGTAACAAGCGCTGTCCGTTGTTCTGTCCATGCTGCCCAGAGTGTCTGGCTCCCCGTGACCCCTTCTCCTCTTCTCTCCCCTTCAGACATTCATTGACATTTGTAAAGGTCTGCCCCAAACCAACCTGGCCTCCCTGGGCTATGCCTTGGTCAGTGCTGTGCTCCTGATCGTGGTCAAGGAGCTCAACCTGAAGTACATGAAGCAGATCCGGATGCCCATCCCGATGGAGATCATCATTGTGAGTGACACCTGGGCTGTCCCTGGGACCCTCCCTTGGCCTCACAGCCCCGGGACTCTGCTGCTCTCAGCAGGGCCACCCTGCACAGTGAATGTGACACAGCCCCCACACACTTTGGGGTCACAAACGGGGCCGTGCCCACCCTGGCCATGCTGAGGGTGAAGGACATCACCCCTGCTGGGACTGTTCTGGTCTTCCCCAGCCCAGCCTTGGTGCTGGTTTTATTCTGCCAGCTCTGGGAGCTGGGCAGGGTGGATGCCCTGAGCCAGCTCAGCTCTTCCTGCTGTCAGCTCTTCTTCCCCTGTCCTTGCAGGTGATTGTTGCCACGGCCATCTCGGGCAGCTTCAACATGCCCGCCAAGTACGGGATGCCAATAGTGGGGAAGATCAGCATGGGGTAAGTGCTTGTGCAGCTCTGATTCACCTTCCAGACAGTTTTCCTTCCTCCTCCTCCTCCTCCCCCTGCAGCCTGGAAACCACCTCACCCTTCCCTGCTGTGCCTGAGTCCCCTGCCAGCAGTGCCGGCGTGCCCTGTGACACAACCACCCCATGCTCTGCAGTGTGGGCAGGGGTTATGGCATTCCTGACCCCTCCTCAGCCACCCCCCAGCCCCTGGCCAGCGCTGTCACCACCTCCCCCCTGTGCTCTGAGTGCAGGTTCCCCCAGCCCACGCTGCCCCTGGTCAGCAAGTGGAAGGACATGGTGGGCACGGCTTTCTCGCTGGCCATCGTGGGCTACGTGATCAACCTGGCCATGGGCAGGACGCTGGCAGCCAAGCATGGCTACGATGTGGACCCCAACCAGGTACTGCAGGGGCTGCTGCCTTTGCTCTCAGGCGTGAAGGGAAGAGCTCACAGCGAGCTGGGGCAGCGTTCAGAGGGGCTGGGCTCGCAGCTGCTCCCACGGAGGCTCCGTGGCTTTGTGCCATGGGGGGTGAAAGGGCTCGGCAGAGCCTTGTGCTGGGGGCTGGAGAGGGGCTGGAAAAGGGAAAGGAGCTTGAGGCTGGGCTCTCTGCATTGCTCCCCTCTGCACTCAGTGTTTTGGCAGCTTGCTGAAGCAAGCAAGCAAGGTGAGGTGCATGCACTTCTCAGGGAGCAGAGAAAGACCTGGATTCCTGGTGTGTCACCTAGATACTGTGAGAGGCAGGACATTAAATAATCCTCTTTTGTCATCCCTGGCACAGTGGCAGCTTTCAACAACAGCCACACATACCACATGGAGCCCTGCCCTGAGTGTGTCAACAGATGACAACGTGTTTATGTGGAATTGTGCTTCCAGGTTTCCCTGCTACACCAGAGCCTATCCCAGATCTTACTGGAAGGAAAAAGTCTGGGATGCACTGCAAGGAACCCTGAGCCTGCCCTGGCCACATAAACCAGAGTCAGGCCCCTGCTGCCCTGCCCTGTGTCTGCAGGAAGGGCAGCTGTCCTTTCTGATGGGCATTCTCCACATCTCCACAGGAAATGCTGGCCCTGGGCTGCAGCAACTTCTTCGGATCCTTCTTCAAAATCCACGTGATCTGCTGTGCTCTCTCTGTCACCCTCGCCGTGGATGGGGCAGGAGGGAAATCACAAGTTAGTTCCTCCTCTCCTCCTCCTCTCCTCTCTCCATTCCCTCTGGAGCACAAAATGCTGTGGCTGCCCAGCCTGACTGTGCAGCTCTGGAGAGGTTTCACACACAGTGCTTCGGGCTGCTGCTGCTAAAGCAGAATTTCCTCCCTCCCAAGCCCGTTTTGGTGCCTGGTTTGGTTCTCTGGGTGGGGCACAGCAGCAGAGCTGTCAGTCTGCAGCCCCACTCTGGCTCCCCGGACCAAGCAGCGAGGGAAGTTCAGGGTTATCTGTGAGATCTGCAAACCCTGCCTGTTTTCAGAGGCAAACATCCTCTCACATAAAACGCTGCAGTGCCCAGTTGTGCCCCTGACTACACCCCGGGGAGGTTTGGGAAGCTCTGATATTTGCAGAAGTGATTTTTCTTTCCTCTTTGCAGGTGGCAAGTTTCTTTGTGGCTCTGGTGGTCATGGTGACCATGCTGTCCCTGGGAATCTACCTGGAGCCTCTTCCAAAGGTAACACAAACATCTGTGCAGGCAGAGCCATTGCCACACCTGCTCTCCACACCCTGACACGGCCTCTCTCCAAAAACCCTGCTGCAAAGGCAGCAAGGATTGTTCCTGGCCTGGGGACCTGTCTGCACGGGGTGTCTGGAATCAAAAATCACAGAATCACAGAATCAGAGAATCAGACAGTCACAGAATCAGACAGTCACAGAATCATACAGTCACAGAATCACAGAATTAGAGAGTCACAGAATCACACATTCACAGAATCACAGAATCAGAGAATCAGAGAGTCACAGAATTACACAATCACAGAATCACACAGTCACACAGTCACACAGTCACACAGTCACACAGTCTCACAATCACACAATTCCAGGCTGGTTTGGGCTGGAAGGGGCCTTAAACCTCAGCCCTGCCATGGGCAGTGCCACCTTTCACTCTTCCAAGCTGGCCTTGGGCAGGGATGGAGCAGCCACGGTTCCTCTGAGCAGATGTAAATGTAAATTATAGTGGAAGAATCATCCAAATTACCCTGCTCAGATCCAAGTGAGATCTTTGTGAGCATCAGCCTTGTGATGGGACTGGCCCAAGGCCAGAAGAGCATCGACTGCCAAGTGTGGCACATCCACGTGCTGGCTGACACCATTCCCTGTGCCCCACAGTCTGTGCTGGGAGCCCTCATCGCTGTGAACCTGAAGAACTCCCTCAAGCAGCTGGCTGACCCCTTCTACCTGTGGAAGAAGAGCAAGCTGGACTGTGTGAGTGCCTGGGCTGGTGGGAGGCATCACCTGGCCAGGGCAGGATGAGCAGGACAGACCCCAGGAAGCCTTTCTGTGGGGTTTTGGGAGTATGAGTGCCCTGCAGGAGGTGGGTTTGGCTCTCCTGGTGAGATGGTGCTGCCTGTCCTGCCCAGCTGAGCACGCTGCTGCTCAGAGCACATATCAGAGAGGCCTGAACTCTTACCTGCTGTGTTTAAATGCCAATCAAGTGCGGAGCCTGTTTGCCCAGAACTAGCCAAACCGGCCCTGCTCAATATCTGGGAGTCATGACTTAAAAACTCACACAATGGCCCTCCAGGGTGAGGAGAGCCCTTCAGTGTGATAAGCACTCCAGGCACTGGTTGATGTATAAACCCAGGCAGGGGGTGGCGGGGGAGTGAGAGCGGAATTTGGAAATGTCTGACATAAAAAGAGAGTGTTTGAACAGGACTCCCACGGCTGAGTGCCGTGTGTGGACACAGAGCCAATATCCTGTCAGGGCCCGACAAACCAAACCCCTTATCGGGGCAATCAGGAGCCCAGAGGGGCTGGCCCCAGCCCTGGAGAGCTGTCCCAAAACCCTGCTCAAACACGTGCTGGAGAAGAGCTGGGTGATCAGTTTGGGCACAATTTGGTGCTGGAGAAGAGCTGGGTGATCAATTTGGGCATATCTCTGCTGCTGTGGGTGAGAGGGGAGGTCTGTGGGCTCTGGCAGTTCAGCTGAGGGCAAGGGAAGCTGCTGCCCCTTTAGCAGAGCACAGATGGACCCCCAGGCTTCAGAGACCCCAAAAAGCAGGGCAGGCACCTGAGCATGGACCGAGTGGAGATGGCTGGTGCTGCCTGAGGAACATCCTGGCAGATGCCACTGGAGTGAACGGGATTCCCCTGACCTTAATCTCCTTGGAATCTGAACTAGATTCAGTGTCCTGTCCCAAAATGGGGAGCACCATTCCTGGGTGATGTCAGACCGTTGGTGTTCATCACCTTAATGCTGGTTGTGTTTCAGGACAGCTAATTCCAGCTAATTCTAACAAAGCCTGGATGGATGGAGGGAAGCTCTCTTTGCCATTTACACACAAAATGAATATAAATTAAGATATTGAACTCATCAAAGTTACCCTTATTCATCCAAGGTCAAAATTAGTTTTTATTAATTTTGAGGATGGGATTAAAGCAACCTGATAATGATTTTCAGGGGGGATGTTAAAATGCAGGGCAGGGCTGATCTCATATGGAGGGAGATGCTTGAGTACTAACACATAAAAATGACAAATGGCAGAGCTCTGAGCTGGAGTGGGGCAGGTTTTGGTCTCCTCTGTCACACTTGGCCATCAAACCCTCTCTGTGTCCAGATCATTTCTAGCAGGTGCTCGGGCAGTTTTCAGAGAGACAATTTCTGATTTTTTTTTTTTTTTTTTGAGCTGCTCTGACTGGCAGCAGGAGCAGGGCTGGAGCAGGGAGCAGCAGATGGGGGCATCTGCAGGAGCCCCTTCCTGAGGAGCCAGGCTGATCCTTTTTGGATGGAAGGAGCAGAGCAGGCGCTTGAGCAGCCGTGGAGAAACGCCCCGGCTGCTTTTATGGCTGAAAAGAAACTGGGGCTCCTGGCAACCTTCCCAGCAAGGATGGTTCACTGGAAAACATGCAGCAAACTGCAGCATTAGAACAGCTGCAGAATTCAGGGTTTGGCCTGTTCATGTTGAGCTGGGAGGGTTTGAGAGACCACAATAGCAGCACAGAGCCATTTCCCCATCTGTATTCCCATCCAATTTCCCCATCCAATTTCCCCATCCATTTCCCCCATCCATTTCCCCCATCCATTTCTCCCCATCCCATTTCTCCCCATCCCATTTCTCCCCATCCCATTTCTCCCCATCCCATTTCTCCCCATCCCATTTCTCCCCATCCCTGTCTCCCCATCCATTTTCCCCTCCATTTTCCCACCCATTTCCATCCCCTAGCCCACGGTTCAGCCAATTCCCCAGCCATGCTCCTCTCTCCCTGCAGCTCGTGTGGCTCGTGAGCTTCCTCTCCGCTTTCCTCCTGAGCCTCCCCTATGGAGTGGCGGTGGGCGTGGGATTCTCCGTGCTCGTCGTGGTTTTCCACACCCAGTTGTAAGTACCTCAGCGGCCACAGGAACCCCGGGAGCTCTCCCAGGGGCAGAAGGAGGGACAGGTGATTTTTCAGAGGCGACCTCTGGCCCGCGGAACGCGCGGCAGGAGCCCCGGGGAGTGCAGGTGTCCCGGCAGGAATGTGCAAACAGGAATGGCAGGCGCCAATTTACTGCCTGCATTCCCGCTCCCGTGCACATCCCAGGCCAAGGGGAAGCCTCAAGGGATTTGTTTCACCCCACACACAGTTCCCAGCACAAAGTCCTGCTCACAAAACCAGCGAGCCCTGTCTGTGTGCAGGGCCCTGCTGTGAGGTCTTCACACCGCTTTTAATCCATCAAAGCCCTTGATTAATATTTCCCAGTCTGGCATCTCAAAATGCTGACTTTGTTTTTTTCAGCCCTGTAGACTCTGCAGGGATAAAAATGTAAGAGTTTTCACAGAGCAAATGTTTAAATCTTGGGATGGAATGTGAAGCAGAAGCAGTTTTCTTGCCCCTAATGCTGATCCCTTCTTTTCTGCAGCCGCAACGGCTCTGCCCTGGGCCAGGTGACTTCCACTGACATCTACAAGAACCCCAAAACCTACAACAAGGTGAGCTGAAGATAAATCATCCTCAGAGAAAATGCTGTTCCTCGCCCCTGGTGCCCAGCCTTGCTCTGAGCTCCTGTCTCTGGTGCAGGTCCATGAAGTTAATGGGATTAAAATCATCACCTACTGCTCGCCGCTGTATTTTGCCAACTCAGAGATATTCCGGGAGAAAATTATAGCCAAGGTGAGCAACTCCTCAACAAATCCCTGCCTGAAGCCAATCCCACACTGCCCTTGCTCTCTCCTGTGTTGCTGCACAGGGATAATTAAGCTGTGAGTGATGATGAATGATGGTTACATCCATCTGTACTCCTCAATCCTCCTCTCCCTGACCCTCAGGGCTGTTTGCAGAGCTTGTTTTAGAGCTTGTGCCCAAATCCTGGCAGGTTCCTCCTCCAAGCTCTGCCAAAACAGAGGTATCCTGCTGTTCCAAGCCTCTCCCTGTGTGTGCAGGACCTCCGAGTTCCAGGAGATGTTTGGATGCCATCAGGATCCTGGGAAATGCCAGGGAAGGAGCAGCAGCTCCTGACTCCTGGTACAGACTTTTTAAAGAAAAAATCTCTCTTTCCCACAGACAGGGGTGGATCCTGGCAAGGTGTACTTGGCCAGGAGGAAATTTGTGAAACAGCAGGCGAAGGGCACAGCACAACCACCAGCAAAGCTCCCAAAATTCCTGCTGAAGGAGAGCAAGGTAACTCAGCTCCTGAGTTCCCAAAAAGGTCCCTGTGTCCAAGAAGTCCCCATCAAACAGCTCCTCTTGACGTGGGATTTTCTGCACTGTTTTCCTGGCCACACTTCCCCCCTCTCATTCCCTTTCCTCCCCACCTACATCTCCATTCCTCCCAAACCTTAAGGTGCAGGGGAGCTGGGAATGGCTGGGAGCAGGGGAGCTGGAGAGGAGGCTGGAATAGGAACCTGGTGAACAATCTGCAGAAACCAGGCAACTTTGGCCTCCTTCTCTGGGGATGTGTCAGCAGCTCAGCCCCAGGGTGCCTTTTCAAAGCCCATTTCTCAGTCACCCCAGCCCCGTTTGCTTTGCAAAGCTGAGCAGTTCTGAAGCAAACGAATCGTGTACGTTTTCCTGACTAAGCCCAGTCCCAAGGGACAGCCAGGCTGGAGTAAGTCCAGATGAAAACCTTTCATATCACGGGCAGAGCTGCAGTCACCTGCCAGGACCCTGCCCTGACTCTGCTCCTCTGCTCTGGCGCAGACCTTGTCCTTGCAAGAGCTCCAGAAGGACTTTGAGGGCGCCTCTCCAACAGACACCAACAACAACCAGACGACTGCTAACGGCGCCAGCATCTCCTACATCACCTTCCACCCTGCTGCCCGCGGGGCTGGGGCAGGGCTGAGCCCCGGGCAGCTGGGCAGCAGCAGCAGCCTGCAGGGCAGCAGCCTCAGCTGTGTCCTGCCCCCGGCAGAGGCTGACCCCGTGCTGGCAGCGCCGCCCTACCTCAGCTTCCACACCATCATCCTGGACATGAGCGGGGTGTGCTTTGTGGACCTGATGGGCACAAAAGCGCTGAGCAAGGTCAGTTCTGTGCTGCCCACGCAGCTGGGCAATAGGGAGTTTCTGCCCTCTCACACTGAGGGGTTTGTGTGCCTCCATTGGGGGCTTTTGCATCCCTGATTTTCTCCTTCAGCCCCAGCGCTGATAAAAGACTTTATGCATAGACACAAAGCTGGAGCAGCAGTGTTTTTAATCCTCTCTCTCCCATCTCATCCCTTCCAGTTGTGTTCCAGTTACCAGAAGATTGGGATTAAAGTGTTCTTGGCAAACGTGCATGGTAAGAATCCCCAAAGAACACATTGCCACAGGATCCTCCCCTGTTTCTGAGCTCCTGCAAACAGCAGCTCTTTTTCTGTTCTTTATTCAAACTGTGAGATGTCAGTCTTTTGCTGGACCAGGGCAGAACAGATAAAAGGAGAAAACAGAAGAAAGGGAAGAGAATCAGTGTTCTCTGTGTGAGAAATCAGCACTTTCATTAGGGAAGTGATAAGGCTGGAACATCTCCACACCCAGCATGCAGGAAAACAGATCCCCACACTGATTTCTGCTGCAAACCTGCTCCTTCTGAGCCTTGCCTTAGCTCAGAGGACCCCAGGAGCCACACAGACCTCCAGAATTCCTCCTTCCTTCCTCCTGGTTCAGCTCTCTCCTTTCTCCAGCCCAGGTGTACAATGACATCAGCACAGGTGGAGTCTTTGAGGAAGGAGGCCTGGATCGAAGTCACATCTTCCTGACCATCCACGATGCTGTTCTGTTTGCACTGGCCAGTATCAGAGAATTTGTCCACCCACCCATCTTGGAAGAGGTAAATTTGCTCCCCAGCCCACAGAATTCTCCTGTTTGGCTTCCAGGCTGCATCACCACAATGGAAGAATAACAAATTGCTACTGCACCTAAAGAGGCTTCTTGTTTATCTCAAGTGGTAAAGGTTTAAATCCAGAAAAATATTTAATATTCCAGTTGTCATGTACAGGTCTAGCATCTTGTGATGGAATGGATTTCCCTGGGAATACAGAAGGGTCAATGTTTCACACAAACCCTTAGCTGAGAGATGAGTGTTGTCCCAGCCTGGAGGAGCCAGAAGAGCTGTTCCAGCACTGTGCCCTCAGTTTGGGGCTGGTTGGAACAGGCAAAGGCAGAATTTGGCCCTCAGTGATGAAGAAATGAAGGCAAAGCTCATGCAGCAGGAATAGTCCCAGCACCCAGGATTGCTCCATTGGTGGGAGGAGAACAGGAGGAATTCTGAGGCAGGAACGTGGCCCGTGCTGGGGGCACAGTGTCAGACATGTCCCCAAACAGGGGCTGGTTTATTGTGTGCCAGCTGGAGCTGCACCAGTTATCTGCCCAGGGCCTTAAGGTGCCTCCTATCAAACCAGAGCGACAGGCAAACACCAGCCCAGATAAACACCTGGAGCAGGACCCTTCCTGTGCCCCTGCTCCTGGGCATCTCAATGTGTCACCTTTCAGGCCTGCCCTAGTCATTGTTTTCATTCCTTTTCATCCTGCACTCTGCTAATTTGTGGGCTCAACTCTTCCCTGCACAGAGGCCAACCCAGACAGAGCTGTCCATCTATGAGGAGGCTGTGGATGAGAGCAGTGCAGAGTACAAGAACCTGGAGGAGGTGAGTGGTAGTGCCAGGGGTATGAGGCAGAAATCTCTAATTGGGATTGATTGGATGGGAAATCGTCTGAGAGTAACTGCAGTGCTTGGGACAGTTAATTGCAAATCTAGTTTGAAATCCCTGAAGGATGAGGAGCAGGTAGGTGACCCCACAGAGGATCCTTCAGTCGTTCTGGGCCACACAGCTCAGGTTTAGTGTGGTCTCCACACACTGGGGGGAACTGGGAGAACCAGGTTTGGTTCATGCCCAAAAGAAGAGTCACCAGTGAAGATTTCTGCACAGGCTTTGTGAATGCTGCAGTGATTTGTACCCACGGGTGGGCCCTGGGAGCAGATGCCCTCCAGGGCTGCCCTTCCCTGTGCTGCCCATGCCCAGCTGGGAGCACGGAGAAGGGCTGGCCAGGGTCGGAGCCCCTGGGGCTGTTTGTGTGACAATGACACCGAGCTGTGCCACTGGGGCTGTGCCCTGACCCTGCTCCTCCTCTGTGCCCTCCAGGAGATGTTTGGAAGCATGTTCCACTCAGAGACCCAGACAGCTCTGTGAGCACAGCGAGCGCCGGGCTCCAGAGGAGCCTCCTCTCTCCCACCCCTCTGTGGAGAGCTCTGCTTCTACCTGGGGATACAACAGCTCTGCAAAGAGGCCACCACCCTCCAGACCTGCCAAATCCCCCTCCTCCCTGCTCTGCTCGTGGCACTCAGCACTCTGGAGCAGGCACCTGGGGAAGCAGGAGCTCAGGAGATGCCACGGACTGCAGAGGCCGAGCTGGGCTGGAGGCAGAGCCTGGACCCAGGGGACCTTCAGCCACCCCCTTGTCCCTCCCCATCCTCTGCCCACCCTGGAACTGCATCCTCTGGGCATCCTCCCCTTTCCCTCCTGCCTGTCTCCCCAGAACAGGAGCAAACCCCCACAGCCTCTCAGGCCTGGCTCCTGGAGCTGCAGTGGTGGCAGCCCTGATGTGCACTGACCCCCCTGGCTGCAGCCCCCCCTCTGCATCCCAAAAAACACTGCTGTGTTTCTGACACCCCAAAGACCTCAGGATTCTCTCGAGCAGGGTTAAATTCTGCAACACATCATTTTTTTCTTACTAATAGGACAGGCTCGTACTCAAAAATAAGAATTCCTTGCTGCGTGCACGCTGTCCTGCGTGGTGGGTTGAGTACATAAAAATAGATTATATTTTAAAAGTGCTACTTCTATTTTATTACTCTAAAATATTACAAATAGAAGCGAGCTCTAGTGTACGGTTTTGAAGTACACAGATGTTATTGAGCTGATTGCTGAAGGCTTCCTGGGAAGAGAATGTGGGGCTTTCCTGCAGCTCCCAGATGTCTCATTTTTAAGGAAAATATTGCTTCTTGAACCAGCCTTGCTGGAAACAACAGCAGCACCCTGCCAGTTTGGTTTTATGTAACGTCTCAATAACCACGTCACCATTCTCTACCTCAATTTCTGATTATGTGGTGCAGGAGAAAGTAATAAAACCAAAGGAGGGCAGAAAACCCCACTAGCTGATGGTTATTACTTATTTTAATCTTAGACATCAGTGGTTTCTCCACAAATCTCCGTGTATAGGTGGTTTTACAAGGTAAAATCAAGAGATAATCCTCTTAAATTATCCTTGAGGGTGATTCCTCGTGGCCTTTTGTAGTGCCTGCGTGCTCCTTTTAAAAAGTGCTAATTTTGAAAGAAAGGCAACAAAGAAACTGGTGCAGAGCAACAAGAAACTGTCCTGGTCAGTATTTTTGAGTCTCTGAGGTGGCTCAGAGTTCCAGTGCCAGCTCTTTATTCAGCATTCATTACAGGAGGTTGATTTCCCAGAGGATTTCTGACAGGCCAAATGCAGGAATCCTCCAAGCAGAGGCATTAACCAGATTGGTTTTCCTGAACTTCCTACAAGAAATGGGATGGGATGTCAGTAAAAATGCAAATCATGACCCAGGCAGAAGGAAACCCCATTTCTGTAGCCAAATTCTGGGTCAGTTCTGGCAATAAATGAACCACCAGCAGGCAAATGGCACTGCTGGAGGCACAGCGTGGCCAAAGCCATAATTCCCAAGTGCCTGGGCAGAGAATTAGGGGAGCTCAAAGTCACACTGGTGAAATATTTTCACTTCCACTAACATATTCCTTTTATTCCTCTTAAGTTACAGTGAGGTTGATGTGTTTTGGCTCTGAAGCCTTACTTGGTAAATGCATGATGTATAACCAGCTCAGAAATGTTTGTAATTTATTTAATTTAATGTCGGTTTCATTCTTTTTTTTTTTGATAATAAAGAATGTGTGAACAATCATTGTCATCTTCTGCTGACTCAAGGGCAGATTTCCATGGCTGCTCCCATCTGGGTTTTGGAATCCTGGGACAGTTTATGCCATGGGAAGCTGGGATAAATCTTCTCATTCAGTTCAGAACAGCTGTAAAGAAGGGAATAAGAACTGTTCCATCGTGCCAGCTGCTGGAATCAAGGAAAGAAGTGAAATATTTTGAAAAGCAGGTGGATTTAATGTGTCAGGAGTGGGGCTGCATAACAGAGACTCCCTGGCATGCTTCTGCCTCACTGGTGGCCCCAGTGAGCCTGGGGTTGGTTATTCCCCACAGGAACTCCTTTTATCCCCATCCTTTTGGGAGCAGCATCCCAAAATATTGGGAATAAACCCTTCCTTGTGAGGGCGGGCAGGCCCTGGCTCAGGCTGCCCAGGGAAGCTGTGGCTGCCCCACTCCTGGAATTGTCCAAGGCCAGGCTGAAAAGCGTCTGGAGCGCCATGGGACAGTGGAAGGTGTCGCTGTCGGCGGCAGGGGTGCAATGGGATGGGATTTAAGATCCTTTCCAACGCAAACCATGCCCTAACACCGCGCCACCTCCGGCCGCCGCCACACCGCCGCGAACTACGGCTCCCAGCAGCACCCGCGCGGGGGCGCG
>VXBS01001949.1:31693-52700 GCA_013400255.1 Sitta europaea
GGCGGGAGCTCAAGGAGGCGCTGCGAGGTGAGGGGGCCCGAGCGCTGCGAGCCCCCCTCGCCCCGGGAGCGGCCCCTGCTCGGGGGCACCCAGGGAACGGGGGGCGGGTGTGCAGGAGACCGCTGGCCAGGTGCTTTCCCTGGAAGGAAGCGGGTCTTGGCTGCCTGCAGGACTCAGGAAGTGATTGAAAATCTCTGCTGGGCAATG
Organism: Sitta europaea; assembly: GCA_013400255.1. Lineage (NCBI taxonomy): Eukaryota > Metazoa > Chordata > Aves > Passeriformes > Sittidae > Sitta > Sitta europaea. The sequence continues at coordinate 31,901 of VXBS01001949.1, forward strand.
CTGAGGCCACACCTCGAGTTTCCAGTTCAGGAAGGGCTGGAGCGTGTCCCGGGGATGGAGCTGGGGAAGGGGCTNCAATCCTGTGGTTCTCCTGAGCCAACTCTTGCCCTCTGTTGATTTTCTCCACCGTTTCCTGCTCCTGCACACGGAATTCTGCCAGACACCCCTGGAGGCGTTTCCAGACATCCCTTTGTCCACTGGATAAGTCACTGTCGGGATTTTCTCCCTTGCTCACCACTGCTGTGACCAGTCCTGGGCTGTTTGTGCTCTCTGACGTAGGAGATTGGAGGGGTTTAGCTCTCAGCAGGGCTGGCACTGTGCAGGAAACCACAGTCTGGCACCAAGTGATAAAACCCAGTGTGTAAACCTCATACCTTGCTGGTTTGTAGGATTTATTGCCTAGCAAATCATGTTTACATTCTTTCTTTAATGGGAAAATGAAGGCTCACAATAGATTTTTGTGCTAATTCATGAATCACACGACCTCAAAAGAATCCAGAACCTCTTCTGGCAGCTGCTGTTTGGAAAGGCAGCTGGGACTGAGTTACTCCCATGTTCTGCAGGACAGGCACTGGGTGTTGAAGAGCCTGTTTAAATGACAAGGCAGACCAAAAGGGCCAACAGAAGCCCTGTCTGTTTATATAGGTTAATTTTAAAGCAGAATGGAGGTGTAGCAACCATCACAACCTGCCTTACTCTTGACAAAGAGCCTTGGACTGCCAGCTCAGCTGCCAGAGGAGCCTGTGTCTCTGGGGAATCACATCACCCAAGCAAATTGCAGCTGCTCCTGGACAGTAGCATTTCTAAGGATGTCATTCAACACTTCAGCCTGAAAAGTAGAGTCAAATTATCCGGGGAGATACCTTGGCTGAGCTCTTGGGAAATGCTGCATGTGCACAGCCCAGCTGAAACACATCAGGCTTTTTTTTTTTTTTGGTCGTGGCAGCTCGTGCTGGGCTGTGAAATAATGTTTAAAGCCTGGGAAAAAAAAACCCTCAGGAACACAAATGTACTTCCCCTTCTGAAGTGCAATTCGAGCTTTGTTTGATTTTGGTGCTGAGTGATTTCTCTTCTGTGTTTCTTTGAAGGGGCCATTAAAATCCCAACTGTGTCCTGGTCTCCAGAGGATTTGAATACAACTGCCATGGCAGAATTTGGGAGTTACATTCAGAAAGGTACTGAACTTTCAGTCTTGGCAATCTCTGCTGCTCTAGTTCATTATCATAAACAAATTGAAGAGAGCAGGTATTCCTGAATATAAGGGAACAGATTTTCCTATTTTTCCTGACCAGAGGCCTGTCAGAAATGTCACACACGTGTCCCCTATGCCACAGTGGTTTGGGGGTATCAGTGTCCCCAAAAGATTCAAAAGACTTTTTGTAATGATGGTTAAATACCATAAAAAAATAGAGGATGGCTGCTACTGTTTCAACCAAATTTTTTGGCACTTCCATCATTGCTCCCTGCACAAGAGCTGCAGCACTGCTGAACAAGAGTTCTGGGTTTGTTTAGGAGAATTTCAGATCCCAAGCGAGATGGATTGGTAAAAGTGTAAGAACTTCAATTCTCTGCTGAGGCCAGCCTTATTTACAGTGCCCCCCTGATGCTACCTAGATACCAACTCTATGCAATAATGCTAAAATTGTTATTTTTTTCTTTTACATATACCTTTAATTTTTAAATTTTTTTTCCTTTAACAGTCTTCCCGGCCGTCTTTTCGTCAAAGTTCATCCAGCATGAAGTTGTAGGGAAATACAGCCACCTGTTTACAGTGGAGGGCTCTGCCCCTGGCCTGCTGCCCTACATGCTGCTGGCACACATGGATGTGGTGCCTGCTCCCCCCCAGGGCTGGGATTTCCCTCCCTTCTCAGCTGCAGAGCACGGCGGGTTCATCTACGGACGAGGAACGCTGGATAACAAAAACTCTGCCATTGTACGTGTGCTTGGTAATGTCCTGCCACAGGGATCCAGCCTGGGAGAGGCCAGGCAGCCTCTTGGAATTCCCTCCAGCCCCTCTTTCTGTCAGGGATTAATTCCTAGTTTGGGGCAATTCCAAGTCCTGCAGTTTTCTCCCAGTTTTTTTTTCCTGAAGATGGAGGGGAGTGGAGCACTGTTCCTGAAGAAAAGAGGGTTAGAACTCGTGAAGAATCAGGAGAATCGTATTCTCAGATGCAGATGTGTTTGGTTAAATGCCAGTTTGAAGTTTTATGGCACAGAATGCCCAGAGAATCCGTGGGTGCCCCAGCCCTGGGAGTGTCCAAGGCCAGGTGGGTTCAGCCTGGTTTAGTGGAAGTTTCCCTGCCTGTGGCACTGGCAGAGCTTTAAGGTCCCTTCCAACCCAAACCATTCCAGTACTCTGTCAAATGCTGTGTGTGAAACCAGGGATAAACCTTTTCCTTTTTCCCAGGTGTCACAGAGGCACTCCAAGCCAATACTGGCCCTTTGGAAAGGCTTGAGTTTCAAATTAAACACTGTTTATTTAATAGGATAGACAAACAACCCTGCATCTTTTATCCAGCCTGTGACAGAACAAAGAGCTGTTGTACTAAACACATTTGGGAGGAATGGATTCAGAAAAGATTGATCTGAGAAAGAATTCTCATTGGGAAAAGGTTGATGGAAAAATTAATAAGGAAAAAGTCCCTTTGTGACTTTGATGATGACTTCCATGGCAGCCCTGTATTTAAATTTGAACAGATGTTTAGTGCCACACAGGCCCCACTCCTAGAAAGTTTCAGGATCTTTAATCATCAATTTCAAAACCTAAAAACTTCAAAGTTTGTGTTGGTGCTTCATTCTGCTGTGAATGTAACTCCACAAAGGGCCAAAAAATAAATAATCCACAATTTCAGTGAACATGGGTGCTGACAATAGAGAGGTGATATGTGAAAAATTATTTCAATTGAAAAGCAGAGATGGAATAATAGAGCAAGTGTATTGGTGTTTTATATATATTGCCACAGCAAATGGTAGATTTGATTTCTTATCCTTCAGATTGAGCTTCTTTTTCTGTTTCTGTTTTCTTGGCACTTCTTGTACAAAACATTCTGCTCCTTAAACTCCCAGGATTTGGTAGCTCCAGTGAGAGCCAGTCTGGGTGTGTGTAAGAGAACAGGGAATTCCTTGGGTGATTCTGACCCTGTGCAGTTTGTCCCTGACCCAGCTGCTCTGTTTTTCATGTCCCCACCCTGACACTGTGGCACCTCTCAGATCATTATTGCTCAAAACCTCTGCAGTGCCTTTTTTTCCAAGAACGGGAATCTCCCCAGTGGGAGCTGTAGGAACCAAAGCTTAGCTGTGAGCAGCACGAGGGCAGCACAACTCTCCTCCATCACACTGCACTCTGCTGCATTTCTTCTCCTCATCCCCACCCAGGGATGGCTCAGCACGTTCTGCTTTTCCTGCAGGGCATCCTGCAAGCTCTGGAATTTCTGCTGAGGAGGAATTACCGACCCCGCCGCTCCTTCTACGTCGGCATTGGCCACGATGAGGAGGTATTTTGTTCTTCCCTTTCCTTGAAACAACAACCTGTTTGCATTGTTCCTCTAGGTAAGGAGGCTTCAGTTTGAAACATTGTTCAGCTGGAAAGTCTTTCCTGTTTTTCTTGGTTCTGTGGGGAGATAATGTGTCAGGCCCCAGGTCACAGTTATGGATTGATTGTTTGGCTTGGAGTGACGTTCACAAAGGGTTTGGTGTGATGAGCAAAGAGAAGAGAACACCCGAGGGTGTCACTTCAAATTCTTTTCTGCAAGGAAGGTGCAGCAGGAATCCCATTTGGGAGACAGGAAAAGCTGGGTTCACATGGAAGAAGTGGCAAAAATGTTCCAGTGGTACAGGGAGACAGGGGAGGTGTGTTTGGTTATGCACTGTCAAAATATAAAGACAGAGAATTATTAATAGTTGAAATAAATAGGTCTGCAGTTGCTAATCTGTGGAGTTTATAGCTCTGAGATACCAAAATGAAAGCAGCAGTCAGTGACTCATCAATGAGAGCACTCCTGATCATGGATATAAATTCATCTGCTATCAGGCCATTAACAATCTCCAATTAATTTTCCTGGAAGAACCTTTTATGGTTGCTCTGGAGCTGTTCCCCAGGGGATTGCATGCATTCTTTGTGCTGTAGCCAACAGCAAGGTGGTTTCCAGTTTTCCTCCTAATGTTCTGGCTGGATCTGATGAGTTCCTCTGACTGGATTCCACAGGTGTCTGGTCTGAAGGGAGCAAGGAAAATTGCAGCTCTGCTGGAAGCCCGAGGAGTGAAACTCTCCTTCCTGCTGGACGAGGGGAGCGCCGTGCTGGATGGGATCATTGCAGGGGTGCAGAAACCAGTGGCTATGTAAGACTGACCACCACAAAAGTGATTAATTCTCAGTCATTAATTAGTGCTAAAGGACGTTGTTGATGTCACTACAGGATGTTTTTGAGACGAGTGGCAGCGTTGGTGCTGCTGGAGCTGCAGCAGGGGCACAAAGTGCAAGGCAGGGACCTTCAGCCTCTGCCTGCTGTCCATCCCAGCCCTGCTGACACAGGTGTTCCACTGAGCAGTTCAATTGTGGGCTGGAGAAGCAGCCCAGACCTCAGTCCTGCAGAGATCTAAACCCTGTGTTAATGATTTGTTGTTGCTGCTTGAGTGGTTTTTATCACACTGAAACTATGCAGAGTAGTTATTTTTATCTGCAGTCTGTGCGTGTGTGTTTGGAATTGTTTTAGTCACCTATTTGTTAATTAATTGATTAATTTATCATTGTCCAGGATTGCTGTCACAGAAAAAGGTTCAATGACACTGAACTTCACTGTGGAAAAAGAGCCAGGACATTCATCCTTTCCTCCTAAGGAGACAAGTATTGGCATTCTGGCAGCAGCCATGGCCAGGTGAGAGCTTCCCTGTCACCCAGTGTCAAAACCAGTCAAAATAACTCCTAAATCACTGATATGTGGGCTTTTAAATATTTGTATTTAGAGTCTATTTCGAATTGCTGTTCTATATTTGAAATTGCAGTTTTTAGTTCACTTTGAGGGGCAGAAATGCAACTCCCAGCCAAGGAGCAATTGCCAGGTGTCTGCAGAATCTTTGCACTTCCAAGTGTCAGCCAGTTCTTTAAAAGCAAGACCAGTGCTGTCTGCCCTAATTTACTCTGTAGCAACAGAGATTCCTTTGTTTGGATGGCAGGATTCCTCTGGAATTTGTTCCTGCACATCCCTGCTACCTCAGCTGGGAGTTCTCCAAACCAGTGGAATAGTCATAACGTGGCTGCAGAAATCATCTCTTCACATCTCTGTGAAGATATCAAATTGGCTAAAAAATACATATTTTAGAAGAATTGAGTATGTCCAGACATGGGGAGATTTGTGTGCTGTTTTTCTGGATTTCCATGCATTTACAGGAGTCAGGCTTTGGGATTTTTTTTCAGGTGCAGCTCAAAGGAAATCTTTGCACGTGACTGGAATGCCCAGAAATCCGCGGAGCTGTGCTTGCACATTTACTTACCAGGAGAGCAGAGTGTGATTGCATCTCCAATAACAGGGATACATTTCACAAATCAAATTCCTGACATCCTTCTGGAGCAATAACAGCCACAGAGTTGTTTTTTTACCTTTTCAGTGTTGATTTGTTTTGTAGGCTGGAGCAGAATCCCTTGCGCAACCTGTTTGGCTACGGACCAGAGCTCCTGACTATGGAGCACCTCGCAGCAGAGGTGAGCAGAGAAGCAGGATTTCACTCCCAAATTTCCATGAGAGTAACCCAGTGAAGAATTTAGAGCACAGTTATGTAGAAAGGATTAAAAAAAAAATGCTGTTTTTTTTCTCCCAGATTATTGTTTCTGCTGGAATTGTTTCGTCCATATTCAAGTAACTCCACCGTGCTCTTGACAGATAAAAACTTTCTGATTCATGGTTTTGTTTCTTCCCCTTAGTTCAAGTTTCCTCTCAACATCATCATGAGCAATTTGTGGCTGTTCTCACCTATTATCAAGAGGTAAGAAAAGAGATCTTTGATAAACATCCCCAGCCTCTCACCCTTAGAAGATGAAGCCATTTCTAATCTTCCCAGGAAATCAGTTATTTTATAGTTCAGATAATTCAGTGGTTTCCTGTTAATAACCACTTTGTTAATTGAATAAGCCACCATTCAGCTTATTGCCTGGGGAATTGTGGTGCTTATTTTTTAGCAATATTCAGCTTATTTGAAAAAATTTGGTTTGTTTCTGTTTTTGTAGAGTCCTTGCCTGGAAACCTTCGACCAACGCCTTGATCCGAACGACCACTGCAGTCACCCTGTTTAATGCAGGAATCAAGGTGCTTTAATTGGGATTTTCTCCATGTAATTATGATGAGACAATTAGGACATTTCATTTCCACCTTTTTATAGCCAGTTATAAGATCACTGTGGGCCCTGTGTGGTGCCACAGTCTCATTCTTACCTCAGCTGTGGCTTGGATTTGGAAATGATTTCCTTTCAGAAGTAGCTGATCTCTGGCCACCACTGTTAAAATTGTTCATATTTTAGGATAGACAAGAAAATGTGGTTTCTGCATAATCCTACAAAGGCAATATTTGAAACTGTCACAGTCACAAACACTTCCCTGGCCCAGACTTTTGTAGCAAGGTCTGGGGTTTGCCTCAAGTGGGTGAAATGTGCACCTTGGACTGAGAGCTGACAGCCAGATCCTGCCCTGAGAAGGAAGTGGAGCTGTCCAAAAATACTGGAGCTCTGGAAAACAAACAGGCTGTGTTTGCTGTGTCCCTGAAAAAATTCTGTGACTGAGAAGCATCAGTGGACAGGAAAAGATGCAGTGGTTGAACAGTGACACGGAGTGGCCAGTGGGGAAGTGACACTCTGCTTCCTTGGGGATTTTTTTTCTAAAGATTTCCCATGTTTTTGTTTAGCAAAGTTGTAAATATTCAGTCTGTAGATAAGAAGAGTTATGTGTTCAATAAAAATCACTTGTTAAGCAACTTACATTTAATATGAACCATGTAATGTGACAATGAGGTAAAAATATCACTTTAAAAAAATAATCCTGAGTTTTAGAATTTCTCAGTAATAAATTTTCTGGAGAGGGCTTAGCTTAAGATGAAAGTTCTATATAAGTAACAGCTAACTTCATTTTTGTTGATTTGATGAATATTTCTTTGTGTATTTAGCTGCTTTTTAGCTAAGATTTACAGTGTTTTAACACAGACATCACACTTGGAAACAGTGGAGCATCTGAGGCCTGCAGTTGTTTGAGCAGTTCTGAGTTTGCAGCTGGAATTTTATTCTGGTTTCCACTTCCTTTGAAGCTTTGCCTTTTTTCCAGGTGAATGTCATCCCTTCCTCTGCAAGAGCCACAGTGAACTTCAGGATCCACTCAGCTGAGACAGCTGCTGAGGTAACCCTGCCCTGATCTCCTCAGCTTTTGTGCCACAGAGCACAAAGAGAGCCCAGGGATCACCTGTGCTCTGGAATTAGGGTTTTGACCTGGGAGACTTTGGGAATTTGCACACCTCAGGAGGTCTGACAGGCCTGCCCAGCCCAGGGCACCTTTGAACATTGCCAGTACAAAACATCTTCCCTCCCCAAGCCTTTGCTGGAAGTTTCTCCTTCTCTGGAAGCTTTTTCTGGATTATTTGGATGCCATCATTTCCAAGAGCAGCAGGTTGAGCACCTGCCCTTCAGGCCTGAAGCACTTCAGGAGAACCTTGAGGCAGTGATGTGCATCTGATTAGAAAATTCAGCTGCACTTTCAGCCTTGCACTCAGAAGAGGCAGAGGGACTGACACCCTCAGTCTGTGTTTGCACCACAACTGGCAGTCCACAGACAGGTGTTTGGTGACAAGCTGAACATCTGCTGATGTCTCCAAGGGCTGCTCTCCTTTCTGGGGCTCATTTTGTCTCATTTTCACCCCCAGGTGCTGGAGATGGTCAGGAGCACCATTGCTGATGACAGAGTGAAGATTGAGGTGGTGGAGGCCTTCGACCCCCTGCCCATCAGCCCTTGGGATGAGCAGACATTTGCAATCCATATTTTTCAAAGAACCATCCTGGACACTTTCCCAGATGTTGACAGTGTAGTCCCAGGTGACAGCAGGCACATGATGATTATTGCTTCCTCTTCTGCTTTTCCCTCCCCCAGCACTGCCTTGTTTCCATTTGCTGTGTTCTCCTCCACCCCAGCTGTTAACTACTGGAAACAGCTGTTTTTTCCTCTTTTTATTCCATTCCCTCTTCATGCTTGAAAAGTTTTAACGTTGTTTTTTAGTAGTGGAAGTAGAAAAGCAAACAGGAAGCTGACAGAAACAATGAGCCTTGAATTGAGCTCTCTGCACATACAAAGGGATCTCTTCAGGGAAGAAGGGAATTGTGAGGGAAAGGAGGAGGAGGTCTTCTTGCTTTAGTTCTTTTGTTCTTTTCATGGCTGGCAAAGCCATTCCTGCTTTTCTGTATTGTTCCTTATGATCCCAGCCCCTTCCCTTTCTTGCAGCTCCTTCCTAGCTCTGTGGCTGTTGGACTGAGGTTTGAAGGTTGAATTTCTGGGGAGGCTGAGTGTGAAGGCTGTTCTCAGCTTGAGTTGTGTGTTCAGCTCCTGCCCCTGGAGGAGAGAATGTTCTCCAGGATGTTCCAGTCCACGTTTCCAGGGATGCCTTTGGTGCAGGCAGTGCAGCACTGTTACCATTTGCTTTCCTCTCTGCTGGGGTGGCTCACTTTGGAAGGTTCAGTTGTTCCTCTGCTGCAGAACAGAGCTGAGTTTTGTTTTCCAGGCACGTGCATCGGAAACACGGACAGCAGGCACTTCACCAACATCACCAAGGCCATCTACAGGTTCAACCCTCTGCTCCTGAGACAGGAGGATCTGCCCAGGTACCCAGCTCTGCACAGGGGCAGCCCTTGGGAGATCCAGGAGGGTGGGCAGGTGCACCCAGCCTTGTGCACCTTGGCCTGCCATGCTGTCAGGCCTCCCACTGCAGCTTTGGGTGCTGGGGATGGAAATTACCCTGGGGCAGGGCCAGCCCTGGCTCTTTGCTCCCTCAAATGCAGGCAGGACCCATTCAGGTGTTGGATTCAGTGATGCTGAGGGGATCCTTGGCGTGCTGCAGCAGTGTGAGAGGTGTTGTTCTGCTAGTTGGCCTTGTCCTGCAGATTTATCCACAGAATTGGACACTTGCCACTCAGAATTGATTTGAAATTTCCTGAAGTTATGTGATAGCAACATCATCATGCAAGGGATTGTTGACAATTTAGATTTCTCATTTTATGGAGGTGCACATGATGCAGGAGTTGTGTTCTGGCTGTACAAGACAGTGACAGAAATGGGCCATTAGGGGTTTTTTTCCAGATTAGATTTTTAGCTTTTTTCCAGGCTTAGCTGTTGGGCTCTGAGCCTTTGAATCAGTAAATTTGGGTTGGTTACACTGCAGTTTTTGGTTTGTATTGCTGTCTTTTTCTGTTGTGCACAGCTTTATGAAGTCAACAGCCAAGCAGGGTGCTGGGTGTGTGTGACTGAGTCAGAAATTCCCCCTGCACTGAAAAATGTCCTTTTTCTTTCAGGATCCATGGGTTGAATGAGAGAATCTCCATTGAGAACTACGAGAAACAGGTGGAGTTCCTCTTCCAGCTGATCAAGAACTGTGACATTGAGACACTTCCAGAGCCCCATGCCAGCACCCACGAGCTCTGAGAGACCTCTGGGACAGAGGGGGCTGAAGAGGCAGTTGTGTCTTGTGTATTGAGCTACAGCAGGAATCCAGGTTTATTTTTAATATTATGGTTTACATACAGATGGGAGAAGTGCTGGTTGTGTGAGAGGAACCTGGCAAAACCCAGCCCACAACCCTGAGTTCTGCTCTCCATGCTCTGATGTGCAGCCATTAATCTGACACTGATTTTTTTCAGCACTTTAAACCTCTCAAATTGGTACTCACTAAAGATCTAAGCTATAATCAGCAGTCACACAGCACTAGGAGGTGAATCATCCTGTGTGCTTCTGTCAAACTCCTTTTTTAGGGTGGATGGATCTTTCTCAGGTGAGGTGTCAGCCAGAAGCTCACAGGGAGGGTTTGTGACGTGGGGAGAGGGTTCCTGTCACTGCCACAGCCACACTGAGGGGGCCTTGCACTGCTGCTTCCCAGGGAATTCTTGCTCCCAGGGAATTCTTTCTCCCAGGCTCATTCCCAGGGGAAGCTCTCACCAGCATCCCCAGTACCCTGAGCCAGTGGCAGTGTTCACTCCCAGGCTGCCCTGATTTCTGGCTCTATTTTTGGTACTCCAGAATTTCTGTGTTGTTGTGACTGAGGAGGTGCTGAAAACTTCCCATGATTTCAGTGATTGTTTATTTCCCTCCCTGACTCGTGGTGTGGCTCAAGGTGTGTTGTGCAACTGGGTGTCAGAAGAAGGGGTTGAATCCCTGTTGTCTGTCCCTTTTCTCCCTGAATCAGTTCATGCTTCTCTTTTGCTCTTCTGAGAGCCCTCTAAACCCTCCTTGGAGCCCCTAAACTCCCCCAGGACTCTCTAACGTGCTCCCCAAATTGCAGGGGTTGGCAGTGATGATGATGATGAGGGGCAGGTCCTGTTGGGGGCTGTTTCAGGGCAGGGTTTGCTTGGCTCCCTTTGGCTTGGAGCTGCTGGAGGAGCTGGGGTTGTGGTGGGCTCTGGGGGTGTCTCAAGAGCTCTGGGGGAGCCCTTGGATGTGGAGCTTTGCTTAAAGGAGGCACTCAGGGGCCAGGCTATGTGCCAGGCAGCAGCAGGTGAGCCAGTCTGGATTTGTAGGGGGAATTTTCTCCTTTCCCTTCCCACGCCCCCTCCCCGTTTAGGCCAAGCCCCCTGCCCTTTAGGCCCCCCCCAGTGGATCCTGGGGGGGATTTGGGGGGTACTGTAGGGGTTTTGGGGATCCTGGGGTGGTTTTTCTGTGGGTTTTTTGGTGGCTTTTTTGGTGTGTTTTTTTGGCACCCCAAAAATCGAGGGTTGAAAGGGGGTCTTGCACTTCTTGCCTACCTGACAGCACTGAAGGGTTCAGCATTCTTTTGGCCTTGACAGTCGAGGTTACCAGTATTAATTAGACAAATAATTTATTTAATCAGTTAATTCAATTGATTCTGTCAATAAATAGTTAACGAGGTGATGTTAGAAAACCCAGAGCAAAGCCTGCAGGCTGCTGTGTGACAGTGGCAGTGTCTGTGCTGCAGGGACCAGTGCAGCTCCTCCTGCTGCACAGATGTGGCTGTTTTCCAGAACTTCAGTGATGCACTGGAATGGGTGGATGTTCTGCTCTAAATTCATACTGTGAAATGTGCTGGAATGTACAGGAAATACTCTGAAATGTATCCTGAAAAACACTGAGGGAACAGTGATTCCAATTCTTTCCGTTCACCCTTCTCTTATTTATTTGTAGTCTGATCTTATCACTGTGGCCAGAGGGCTCCAACTGTATCACCTACTGACTAATTGAACCAAATCTGACAGTTTCATCCAATAAAACAAGGAATGTGAATTCTTTTCTGATGATTATTTAGTCTTTTTATGGAGCTATGTAATTGCAGTGAAGTCATTTCCACACCTGAGCAATCCATAAAGTTTCCATCAAAACAAACCCACCTATTTTCCAGCCAGCTTTAATCTTGGCTCCCTTTTTTCTCTACAACATCAGCTCCCCCCTGGCCAGGCATTGTTGGCAGTAAATAGTTTGCATCTTTTCTGGTTTGCTGCACTTTGTGATTTGTTCAGCCACGTGCCTGTGGCTCTTTTGTGGAGGTGTCAGTGCTCCTGTGAGCTCCTGTGTGCAGGCACAGCAAAAGTGATGTGTCAGGGCACAGCACTGAATGGAGCACAGCCCTGGCACTGGGAGGTGCACAGAAGGGCTGCTAGTTGGTTTTTTTTCCTAAAGCAAATCTCTGTAAAACTGAGTTTAAAGCCTTTGTTTTGGCTGTGGCTGTATGGGGTCAATATTGTTTAACAGCTGATGTTTGTGCTGCCAGTCAGAGAGACTGGAAAAATGGGAAAACAGGGAGAAAATGGGAAAAATCTCATGGGAGAGCCCAGGCTGAGAAAATCCTGACTTGGGTCACACTGCTGTGGTGTGGAAGGAGGGATTTGTTGCCTGTCCTAAAGACATAAAGCATCCTTTATATTCTGTAACCTCCCCCCAGCCAATACCCCTCACCTCTGCTCTGGGGAGGATTGTTGCCTTAAGGGAAGAAGATTCCTTCTGCTGCTGGAGGAAGAGTGAAGGGCAGAGGGTGCTGGGAAGGCAGGGCTGGGTTTGGCAGCTCCTGTGGGTGTGTGCCATGAGCTTTGGCTGGGGCAGCTCTGGCAGGGCTCATTAAGTGCTGCTCATCAGCCAGGGCTGGGATCTTGCAGTGCCTCTGCTCTGGGGACGTGCTCAGCAGAGTTTTGCTGCAGCCTCAGAGGCCACTAAAGTGCTTTAAAGAGACCCTGTCCTGCAGGATCCCCTGGGGAAACAGCGCATTCCCATCTTTCCCCATTTCCCCAGTCACTTCTGAGGATTAGCCATGCTTTTTCCATTTTGCCATCATGTTCTCAAGCCTCTCTATTTTGTCACATTTGCTGCCAGGTCGTGGTTGTGTGACACAATTCCAGGAATCACTCCATGGCTGGTGTCTCACACACCTCCTGACAGGACAGGTCTCTTCCCATCCCATTTCACTGTCCTAGATGTTTCTGAAAATGTCACTTTTCCTGAGTGCAGTGGGAAATTTGCATAAATAATAAGAATAATATGAATGATGCCTTTTCTGTTCATCACCTCCGACCTTGCATGGTGTGAGCAGTTACTGAGAGTGCCAAGCACATGATGAAAACAGATTAATGACTCCAGGAGCTATTCTTTTTGTGTTGTAGTGAGTCACTGCCTCGAGCAGGGAGAGCAATTACCTCTGACTCAGAGAAGGAAGGAAGAGCCTGATTTTCTGCTCTGAATTCAGGTAACTCAGTCATACTGACAGATATGATTTGAGCACTGTGTTAGCCCAGTTCCAGTGTGTGTTAACATCCATAGCAACTTCCTTTTTTCCCTGCTTTTCCCCAAGTCTACAAGGTTGATGTTCTTGTGCCAGCACTGACTCAGAATGAGGTGTGTGCAGTTGTCAGGCTGCTGTGGGCCAGCTGAGCTGGGCCTGCTACACCCTGGAGAAAAGGTCACATCCCACACCTGCATTTTCTAAAGAAAGCTCTGTTGCTGACCTCTCTTTAACAGAACTTGGTTTATTTTCAGCCCCAAGTGGCCGTGGGGAGTTCAGGCTCAGAGCTGGAGGAACAAGGTGTTTACAGAGTCATTTCCTCCAGCTTTGCATTTGACACTTGGATCCTTGGCTCTTCTTTTGCTGTTTCATTTGCCATTCCTGAAATCCATTTTCTCCAGCAGGTGCTGTGAACGTTTCCCTGTATCAGTGGAGTGAGACATCCACTGAGAGCCCAGGGGCTGCTCAGCCACAGCCTGTGGTGCCCTTTGCTGTTGGAGAGGAGCATTCCTCACCTGCAGCTCAGCCTGTCACCCTGAATTCCCTGGGTTTAGAGCTCTTCACGCTGCTGCTTGACCCCCACACAAATCCTTGCCAATCTCTTCAGTCCTTACCGGCGCTCTGGAACTCTCAGGGAATTTTTGTCCCTCCAGTCCCAAATTCAGGCTCTTGCATCAACCCTTTGGAGATGTGCTGCTGTGAGGTCTCTGCAGCTCTGTGCCACCATGGCAGGGCCTGCAGGGGTGCAGGAGTGCTGCCCAGGGGTGGTTCTGCTGGCTGCCCAGCTGGGGCAGGGCTGTGTGACCCTGGAGCCGGGGCTGGCTCGGCTTTCCGCTCCCACAGCTCCCGGGGCAGAGATAAAGGGCCCGGGGAAGGGAGGGCCCTGCTCCCTGCAGATCCCTCTGCTGATTGCAGGGCTGAGCTCAGAGCGTGGTGGGGGGCCCAGAGGAAGCTGCAGTCACTCCTCAGCAGGAAGGAAAATGACCACATGGAAGGCTGGTTAGAGCAGGGGGCAGGGGACAAAGGGAAAATGCTCTTTGGCACTCGGGGATTTGCCATGGGGGTGGGCACAGGGCAGGGGGTCTCACAAGTGACATTTGAATCATGCAGCTTTTCTCAGAGTGCTTTCCATGCCTCTTTTAACTTGTATTTTTAAGCCAGCACAATGGTGGGGTTTATTGCAGCCCTGTAAATACTCAGATCACTTGGACACTGTGCCTGGCCTCGCAGCAGAGATGATCCCGTGGAGGGGCAGGGTCAGATGTCTTGGATCTGAACTCCTTCCACTTGAATTTTTAAACGTTGGCACTGCAGCACTGCCTTGTTGTGTGTACAGATGGTAATCCAAAATCCTCTTTGGGATTTTGGGAAGTGAGAGGGTCTTCATGGAGCAGGAAATCGGGAGAATTAAGAGATTATTGTGTATTTTTTTTATCATCAGTCTCTGGTCTGGCCTGCCTTGTGCTATCAGTGTTTCTTCAGCCTAATTCTGACTGTAAATGAATTCCCTCACAGGCTATGACTGGAACAAAGCTGACATGTGAGGCACATCCCCAGTGGCTCCAGGACAGGTGTCCTGTCCCTGCTGTCCCACTGCATCCGCTGACCTTGTGCAGCACAGGAAAGCCAGGCCAAGTGCTCTCAGTGGCCACGAGCCCCAGGGAGGGACCAGCCAGGGGCTGCCCTGTGTTTGTCACAGCAGCACGTGGGGGACACAGCAGCACAGCTGGGACCTTGGAAAAAAGGATGGAGATGGGTTTGTTTCCTTCCAGGCTGGCAAACCAGACCTTCCTGGCTCTGCATTTCCCCCCAGCTCAGGGCCAGCTGCTGACACTGTTGCCTGCCCTCGTGAGCTGCTCGTGCCCTGCACTGACATCTGCAGGGGCAGATCCATCACCTGCTCAGGGTTGTTTTCCTGCTGAAATTCCTGCTTGCAAGGAATTAAGAACCCAGTTCCTTGGGGATCCTTGCTCAAAGCAGCTGGGGCACCATTCAGCTCTGTGACAGGCTGTGTTGGGCCAGGACAGGGGGCACTGACACTTCCAGATCAGGATTTTTGGAGTGACTTTGGCCAAAGCCTTTTGTCCTGCTGGATTCTCCTGTGAAGGGCCCCTGGGGCCATTCCTGAGTCTGGCCCAGAGCTGGGCAGTTCAAACACATGGGCACCACATTCCACGGGACATTCCGTGATCCAGCAACAGCTCAGTGGTCAACTTCTTCCTTTCCAAAACATTTTTGTTGCCTTTGCTACCTGCTCCCTGCAATTGAAAACCCAATTTCCTGCCCTTTCATCCTCTGCCTTTTTGATCTCAGCCTCGCTGGTGGGGGTTTTATCTATTTCTGTTTGCTTGTCTCAGGCAGCTTTTGTCCCCACGCTTCCTGAGCCTGCAGCTGGGGAGCAGCCAGGTCACATTTGGGTTTGGGGAGGTGAGGGAGCAATGGAGGCTCCATGCCAGGGCAGGGATGGATTATCCCAGTCAGGAAGGAAAGGTGAAGGTGGAAGCAGAGCCTTGCAGCCAGGTTTGTTTGGACAAAGGAGAATGGAGGCAGGGTCTGGAGCTCCAGTCCCAGCTGGAGCATGGAAATCAGCTGTGGCTGGAGTTGAGATGTGTCTCTGGATGTCTCAAGTTTTCCATGAGGTTTCTTTGCTGGTGGAGGTCTTTAGAATGAGTGAAATGACCCCAAAGTTTCCTCATCTCTTGCAATCCCAGAATCCCAGGATGGTTTGGGTTGGAAGGGATTTTAAACTCATCTATTCTACCCCTCCATGGGCAGGGACACCTCCCACTGTCCCAGGCTGCTCCAAGCCCCATCCAGCCTGGCCTTGGGCACTTCCAGGGATTCAGGGGCAGCCACAGCTGCTCTGGGCACCTGTGCCAGGGCCTGCCCACCCTCACAAGGAGGAATTTCATCCCAGTATCCCACCCATCCCTGTCCTCTGCCAGTTTAAAACCATTGCCCCTTGTCCTGTCACCCTGCCTATATATAAAGTCCCTTATCAGTGCTGCTTTCTCAAATCCTTTGTCCTGTTCTCTCCACATGTTCCTGTCATCCTCTTCTCCAAATATTCCAGGAAAACCCCTGGCTGTGCTCAGTCCCTGCTGGGAGCAGGCAGAACTGAGGCAGCAGAGCCCAGGGCTTGGGGGCACCATGGATCCCTGCCCACACCTGCTTCGGTTTCCTTCGGGAGTGAAGTCACAGCCCTGAGTCCCTGTGTGTGTCCCTGTGTCCCTGAATCCCTGTGTGTGTCCCTGTATCCCTGTGTGTGTCTCTGTGTGCCTGTATCCCTGTATCCCTGTGTGTGTCCCTGTATCCCTGTGTGTCCCTGTGTGTCCCTGTGTCCCTGTCCCCATCCCCATGTCCCTGTGTCCCTGGCCCAGCCACCCTTCCTGGCCCAGGCCGTGTCTCCAAGGCCTGCACTGCTCACATCATCACCCTCAGCAATAACTCGCTGCTGGCTGTTTCCTGGGAGGAAAGGGAAGGCAGGAAGGAAAAACAACGGCTCAAAATTTCCACTCATGACAAGAAAAAAAAAAAAAAAAAAGGGAAATAAAAGGAAAGCATGAATCAGAGGAGCTGGTTCATTCAGGAGCACGGAATTTTACAGAGCAACAAGGACCTGGCCTCTGTAGCAGGGGATTTTATGCTCTTTATTTATTTGCTGTGGGGCAGTTTGGGATAAACAGAGGCAGAGTACGTGACAAAATTCCTGAGCCTTTGTTCTGAGCTGCATCAGCCTGGCAGAGGCCAGGAATCCATCGAGCACCTTGGTGCTCCTTAGCCTGGATCCAGCTGTGCTTCCCTGGCTGGGGGAGCAGCACAGGGCAGCTCTGGGCACCTGTGAACAACTGCCAGGGATCCACGGAGAGCACAGGTGAGAGCAGGTGGAGCCACGGGGGAGGGAGGGATGGATGGATCTATGGATCTATGGATGGACGGATCTATGGATCTATGGATGGACTGACAGCAGGGTAGGTGTATCCATGGATGGACGGACGGATCCATGGATGGATGGGGCATGGGGCTGTGGGTGGATGGCTGGATGGATCCATGGATGGATGGGGCATGGATCCATGGCTGGATGGATCCATGGATGGATGGATCCATGGATGGATGGGGCATGGATCCATGGCTGGATGGATCCATGGCTGGATCCATGGCTGGATGTATCCATGGCTGGATGGATCCGGGCTGGCTCCATGGCTGGATGTATCCATGGCTGGCTCCATGGCTGGCTGACACTCGGTCCCTGTTTCCCGCGTTCCCTCGTTCCCGCGGGCCGCTCCCGCCCGGCGCGGGCTCAGCGCACGTGACCGCANCGCTGCGGCAGCGGGAGCAGCCCCGGGGCAGCCCCGGCCGCGGGGATCGTCCTGCGGGTCCCTGCCGGGTGCCCCTTGCAGAGGGCGGCTCTGCCCCCGCAGCCCCCGGGAGAACCAAGGGGTAGCTGGGACGGCGGAGGCCGAGCCCCAGCATCTGTTGGAGGAAGCGGATGGAGCCCGGTGCGGGCGGGCACGGGACCCCGCGGAATATCGCCTTTCCTCCCGTGTGTTTCAGGTAAAAGACGAGTTCTTGGAAAAGCACGTTAAATCCCAGGCTGTCCAAATGCCAGCCCCCACGCTGCAGCCTGCCCCGCTCCGTGAGTAACCTTCACTGCGGACCGGCTGTCGCTCTGAGTAAGAACTGTGCTCGCCTCGTGCTGCTGGGTGAGAAATTCTTCTGGGGGAGGAGGAGGAGGGCGGCAGTGACACTCGAAGCTTGCTGGAATCGCTGGCTGTTCTGGCAGAAAGCCCGCAGGAGCCTTCGGACTGGAATTCTGCAGAGGGCCAGTGCCACCGGAGGAAGTGGCGAAGCCCTGCTGGCGAGAAGAGCCGGAGCGGGACCATCTCTGGAAGCCAGTCCTCTCCTTCGGTGTTCCTTGTCGCTTCCCTGCCCTTCACCTCGTCTGGCTTTCCCTCTGCCCCGTCACATCTGCTGGGAAGAACCCTGGGGCAGATGCGCTGAGGTGTGCCCGGCAGCTCCGGCCCGGCCGCGCTGGGAGGAGCGGATCCCGCAGGAATCGCTGCTGTCCCCGGCTCCTGCCGTGCCCCGGGCCCGGGCGCTGCTTGATGGGAGCCGTGCTGCAGGAGCAGGGCTGGCACGGCTGGCCCCTCCGTGCTGGAGAGGCCGTGTGGGTAAGCTGCTGGCAGAAGATCCCTCCTGGAGCAGCTGCTGGCTGTGAGCCCGGCGAGGCAGGGGTCAGCAGAGCCTGTCCTGCGGCATGACTTCCAAGCTGGAGCAGAAGGAGCCCCCCCAGGCCAACGGGGCCGTGCCCGGGGCCGGCCTGGCCAGCCCGGAGCCCGCGGATTTCCTGGGGCCCGAGGGCAGCGGGGTGGAAGTGGTGGTGCTGGAGTCCCGTGCCAACGCCAAGGGGGTGCGGGAGGAGGATGCCCTGCTGGAAAACGGCAGCCAGAGCAACGAGAGCGACGACACCAGCACGGAGAGGGGCGCCGAGCCCGCCTCCCCCCTCAAGGAGACCTCGTTTTCCATCGGGCTGCAGGTGCTGTTCCCGTTCCTGCTGGCAGGCTTTGGCACGGTGGCTGCTGGGATGGTGCTGGACATCGTGCAGGTGAGGATTGGAGCCCCCCGGGCACTGCCGGGCTCTCTGGGATAAGGGAATTGCAGGGCTGGCTCAGCCACAGCGAGGGGGGGAACAATTCCCTGGAGTGCTGGGAGGGGGAGATGGGGAGCCCTGCATCACCCTGCCCCAACCCTGGCTTGGCACATTAATCTGGGTTAATTTAACGAGGTGGGAGGGAGGTGTGGAGTGAAGGGAGGAGAGGACACTGGCTCAGAGGAGAAGGCGCAGCTGAAGCTTCTGCCTGGGCACTGAGAGCACTCTGTGCATCGCAGCTGGAGATAAATCCCTTCCCTGCTGCTGCCTGCTGACATCCCAGCCCCAGGCACTGGATCCTCTTGTCCCTTTCCCAGCTCGGGTGCTTGCTGTGCCGTTCCAGGCTCGTGCCAGCCAGGTTAATGATTCTCTCAGTGTGTGCCAGGCTCATTCCAGAGCTTCCTGCACCACTTCCTCGTGCTCTGGAGGCACCCAGGGGTGACAGGGTGTTCCTCCCGAGAGGGCTGTGCAGGTGTCTTTTAGGAAAAGCCAGCAGGGAGCTGCCAGTGGCCTCTGGATGGGAACCAAGGTGTTCCCCGTGGCAGGTTCCTGTGGGAACGTGCCAGCCTGGCTGTGCTGCCACGTGGCACTGGTGCCTTTGCCAGCTGAGGCTCCTGAGCTGCTCCCAGCACGGCCCTGGCAGCAGATCAGCTTCTCCTCTGCCCCGAAGGCCGGGCTGGGCAGAGCCTGCCCTCCCTGGGCACACAGCTGGGCTCCCCCAAGGGTTTGGGGCGCTCCTTGGATGGACTGCAGCCCCTGGGGAGCTGTGGGCAGCCCAGAATCTGCTCTGCTGGGTTTGCAGGGCTGAACACGCCCTGCTGGCGTGGGCAGAGGCCCCAGGGTCAGCCCAGGAACAGCCCAGCCCACTGCCAGGAACACTGAGGGGTTTTTTTGGGCTTTGTGGCTGCCCAGGCAGACACTGCCCGTGCTGTCCTGCCCAGAGCAGCAGCTCCCCTGCGTGCCTTTGCACTCTGCTCATCTCTGGGGCCTCCCCTGGAGGAACCTGCTGGGAAGGGATTCCAAACAGGAAAGGCTGGACGGGGTAAATTACCCCGGGAGAGATTTACTGGAATCGTTTTCTGGAAAATAAGGATATTTCAAGCATGTTTTCCCTTCACAAGGTCCCTGCAAACTCCAGGCCTGGCTCTTCTGGAAGTTCCCCAAAGTGATTTGAGCCCAAGTGAAAGTTTTTCCTGGAGTAGGCACAACCCTTGTGGCCAGGCAGGGCTCAGCCCTGTGTTCTCCTGACCTTTAGGAGTAAAACTTTGTAATTCCTGTGTCCCTCAGCAGCTCAGCGTGTGGCTGGGCAGCCTGTGCTGCCAACAGCTCCAGCCCTTTAGCCCTGGGATTAAATGAGCCATGGAAATGCCATAGGGTGGGGAAGGGGGATGATTCTTTCAGAATCTCCAGCACACCCAGTTCCAGTTCACCCCTCCAGTGCTGCCTGGGAGGAACTGGGATCCTGGGCAGATCCTGAAGGATCCTGTCTGCTGTGTTTGCCTCCCTAAACCTGCTTATTTCCATATTTCTGTGCTTCTCAGAGGGGCTGTTCCAGAGATTTTAACAGCTCCATGTCCTGAAGTGAAATTCTTATTTCCTCTTCTCTTTTTTTTTGGCCTTTTTTTAGTTTGTTTTTTATTTTTCCCTGCCTTCCCCCAGCAGCCTGGCTCTGGCTGTCCCTCTGGAGCCAGGCTGTGGGCACTCCTGCAGGATCCACCACGGCCCTGCAGCCTGCCAGGCTTGGATAACATCTCAAATTAAGAGAGCTGGCAGGAGCCCCCGGGCCCTGCTCTCTGCAGCCAGGCAGCTGCTGGGCTCTGCAGAAAGCTCCTGCTTTTCCTTGCCCAGGGATGGCTTGTGTTCCCTGTCCAGGAGCAGCTGCTGCAGCAGAGCTGCTCCCCTAAAGCTTCATTCACAAAGCCAGGCTTGGGACAGGGGAGGGGGAGCTGGGGCTGGGGCCTGATCCTGATCCTTATCCTGATCCTGATCAATAACGTGAAATGGTGACAGGGACAGTGGTGACAGGGACAATAGTGTGACGCTGGTGACAGTGGCAATAGCATGACAATAGTGACAGGGACAATAGTGTGACAATAGTGACAGTGTCAGTAGTGTGACAGTAGTGTGACAATAGTGACAGTGATAATAATGTGACAATAGTGACAGTGGCAATAACATGATAATGACGACAGCG